>SJYA01002789.1:593481-691793 GCA_006410615.1 Neotragus moschatus
AACGCCCACCCCCCCCCTCGCCCCGCCCCGCCCAGGCTGACTTGGTACATACATCACCCAAGGAATAGCACAGAAACTAGAATCTCTAAACAAGGCTAGCAATATTACTATTTCTGTTTATTTTGCAAAATAATTTGCTGAAATTTTCAGTTTTGCTACTTGATTGCAAAAACAAAGTTCTACCAACCCTACTTAGTGTACACAAAGTGCCCATTGCTTATCCTGTTTCATTCTTTCAAGAAAACATCTCAAGGGTACACACAGACATAAACACACACTCAGTTCTTTAACATAGTATAGGGGTTACCACTACTTTTTAAAATATAAGCTGAATACGCTCAAGACAAAAGTAACCCAATTATTTTAAAGAGGATAAATTAGTGGAGCCAGTTCCTTGAGAACGTCTATGATAGCACAGACACTGAAAGGTGACTTTAAATGAAGGGACAACCAGGTCCTTACAAAGACCACTCCCACCCCTGTACTTCTCCAACCTCTGCCCCAGTGACATAAGCCTGCCTCAGGGCCTTCTGCCCTTCTGCCTGGCATGTCCTCCGCTGACACCCATGCTCAGCCACATGTCTCACCCTTCACTACCTGCCAGTCTTTGCACCAATGTCACCTCTCAAGGAGGCCTTCCCTGACTTCTTTATTCAAGAAGCCAACACATCCCACCCTCCTGCTGCCTGTTTATCGCCATTTGAAGGCTGCATGTGAATTAACCATTCATTCATTCAGTGTATGCCTCCCTCCAGCTCCACAGCATGTAAGCTCCATGTGGGCAGGAATTTTTTTGTATGTTTTGCTCATTGCTGTACCCCTGGTGCCTACAACAGCACCTGATATGTATTGGATGCTGGAGAAATACTTGTTGAAAAAAGGAAATCAATCATTTGACAGCTGTTAAGAACCTTACAAGTATCAGCTTCAGCCTTTATCAAATAGAGAGTCTACTCTTGCCCCTAAATGGGGAGAATGCTAGCTGATAAGGCAGCCTGTGGTTCATGAAGACCAGATGCGGCAGTGGGCACTAGACCCGATGGTGGCAAGTATGCCATGTAAAAACGCCTGCCCCAGTGGCCCTCCCTCACAGAGAAGGGACTCTGCTGTTTACAGAGGACCCTTTGGGATAGCTGAGGTGGGGACAGTTTCCTCTAGGGCAGCTCTCATGATCATGCCCCCTCCATGAGGTCATCGTGGGCCTGGACCATTCTGGAGAGGCCCTTATAATGGGTCCTTAGGACGCCGAGCCTTCCGTGTCTCCAGGGAGACAGGGCTTCCTTCCTTCCTAGAGCAAACTCGGTGGCAGCTCAGCCAGGAAAGGGAGACAGCCTGACCACTGGCAGGACTCATTCTCATGTCACCAGAAGCAGGCCTGCAGAAGAAAGATGAACGGGACTGTGCTGACAAAGTTGGGGGCCCCCGGTTGCCCTCTCGGTCATGTGTATGTCTGTGATGCAGGCGGCAGAGCCAAGCCATTGCAGAGCCAAGCAACACGCAATCCGTGGGCCCAGCTCCCAGGTGGCCCCACCCGCGGGTAGGGCAGGGACGCCTCCCCTCTCCCACTATCTATCCTCCCCTGGCTGATCTTCCCACACACCTGACCTTGGCGTTTACTTCTAGGTCCTTTGGCCAAATGTGTTTTCCTCAAAGAGTTGTTGGCAAAATACTGTTACAAGCTTCTTATAGGACCCTTGTCCTACTGGGGCCTGGTTAAAAAGCCTTTGTCCTTCTCTTCTTCCCCTTCTGTGGTTTTGATGTCATTTCTCTGGGTGCCATACTTTAGGGTCCCTCATTTTGGGGGGAAGAGCTCCCTCATAGCACTCGCTCAGCAGCTGCCCAGCAGACGGTGAGTGGACCCACACAAGTGTGTCCCTCTGCTTGAACTGCCAAATAAACAAGCTTCCTCTCACTGCTGCCCTGACAGATGGGGAGGATGAAGGGGTGGTCCTGCCAGTCCTCAGAGAGGGCAAGCTTTCCAGGGCTGCCCCCTCAGACCTAGCAAATTTGTCTCCAAGGCAGGAGAGCCCTGCAGCCCATCCAGTTTTTCCCACCTACCTGGAATGGAATCCAAACACCTGCCTTGGAGTGATGATTTGGCAGGTGGGAGTGGGGCAGCTTGTCCCATTAACTTGTGACCAAAGCTAGAGCAGGGTTGGAGATGGGCCATGGCCCGGAGTCCTCGAAGCAAACACCACCTCCCAGAGCCAGTCATCATTCAACATCCTGAGCAAGCCCGGGCCTCCACCAGCCACGGAGCCCTTAGAACCACAAGGGTCTTCCCTGGGTCTCCACTCGGAGCCTGAACCCCATTCACCCTGAGCTTTGACCAGTGGTCTCGTCTTAACGGATGGGTGTTGATGTGTAATTGCTTGGTTTCTTCCCATGTGCACTGGCAAGTGAATGTAGTTTCTCTGTCTCCTTCCCTTCCTTCTTTCTTTCATAGGTTCATTTGACTGATTTGGGGATGAGTTACATTACTTTGCTTCCCCGGTTTACTTATTACCAAGGAGGAAAGAAACCACTGAGGCAGGAAGGGGTCAGAAACCTTGTTACCTTGACCAAGTCATCCTGGGCCCCTTTCTACCTGCAAGTGTTCCTTCCAATTCAATGCAAATATTCTTTTCCATCTTGGTCCATCCTTGGAGAAGCAACCCATTGTAAGAGCTTGTCTTTGGTGGTTGGGTTGTTACTTTGTAAAGTATTAAAGCACTAAACCAATTTTTGCAATATGTAGTAAAATCTTGCTTTCATTTTGGAAAACTTCCAGTAATGACTACTACTGCACTTTTTATAGAAGAACTGTATTTCATTTCTTTCTTTTATGAAAGATTATTTCAAGTAACAATAGCTCTGTAATCTGTGTGATACGGCTTCTCCATTACTTGACACGGAGAGAAGCTTTGATGCCTACTCAATAAAATTAACATGTTTGTAAAGCACTGGCTGGTCCAATTATTTACCCAGTCCTGTGTCCCTGGTAATATATCATCTAAGAAAACCTTTTGGCTCACATGAAGAGGATTCTAACAGGCATCCATCCTCACCCAAATTTAAGAGTTCTTCCACTCAGAAGAGTTGTAAAACCAGCAGTTTTATTATGTGAGACAAAGGTTTCTGTCAATGGTCAGGACACCTTCTGTCGGAAAACAATAGAATTTCTGTAAATGTGTGTTTGCCAGACATCAGCAAGAGGGCAACTGGGAGGGCAAGAGGATGAGAGGATTTTATGGTGGGGTTTTATTTGTGCATGTTTTTCTGTTCAGGAGAGGCGCGAGTCTGTAAAAGAAAGTAAGTGGGCTTTCCAGAGGCTCAGATGAGCTCCAGGGCTGCAGGCCTGGCGCAGGCAGGTATGGGCTCCCAGCACAATCAAAGCCATGTGCCTCTGGGTGCTGGAATGGGGGCAGTGGTGGTGGTGATGGCCACTGTGTTCTGCATTAGGCATGTTCTAGGCTTCATCAGATTCTATCCAGGCAACAACCCTGTGAATTAGATGTCAAAATCCCCATTGTGTAGACAAGAAGTGAAATTTGGCGAGGTAAGTGGTGAAACCAAGATTCTAGCTCCAATTTGCCTGATGGAAGAACCCGAGCTCCAAGCTGCAGGGCCTCCCAGGAGTTTCTCCCAGCCTGTCCAGTGGATCGGCTTGACCTACAAGTCTTCTCGCTTGGAGAGTGTCGGGGCACGGATGGGGAAGGAGAGGAGAGATGCGTGACTGCCTGTAATGTGCTGGGCCCTGGGATCAGGGTCCTGCCAGGTCCCCATCTTCCATTTCTGGCTCAGACATTCTTCTCAGCTAGAAAGTGGGAGACTGCGCTTAGTTCTTGCAGGACAGGTGGCAAATCCCAGATAAAAGGCACACTCCTCCACCAGCAGCTTCGAGAGGAACTCAAAAGGCTGTACAGGATGGCAGGAGCCCTACACAGTGAGAAAGACAGTCTGGCCCCTAAGTTTCAATGACCTTGAGAAAGGCATCTCACCTTCCCAGGTCCCCGTTTTCTATAAAATTTCAGTGTATTCGGAAAATGAGGGACCTGAGGGAAGGTTCTATGTCCCCAGCAAGTCCTGGAATATGTGTATCATTTAGGAAAATAGAAGTCATGTCAGTTATTTTTACAGAGAGAATATGAGGAGTTGGTTGAAGAGGGATGAGAAGACCAAAAAAACACAAAAGGGCCCATAGAGGTCACATGGAGAGAGTGCACCTCATCACAGGGCTGGGGGCAAAGCCCAGGGGCCCAGGTGGTTACAAGCTACAAGCATGAGAGGTGGGGGCTCCCCAGGGCAGAACACAGGCCTCCTAGAAGGGGGTGCTGGTGTCGTTGAGGGGGACACAGTACAGCAGGACCTTCCATGTGGGGGCTATGTAACTAGAACAAGCTGCAGCTGGAAGCGGTGAACTATTGCCAAGACAGCACTAAGAGGCACTGGAAGCGGAAGAAAAGAGGAAGTCCTACGTGCGTGTGCGTGTGTGCGTGTACTCATAGGCATATGTACATGTATGCATATGTGTGTGTGCGCACATACACGTATTTTCTGTATACACATGTGCACAGACACCAAGAAAGGGGGAAAACGAGAAGAGACACGCCCACCAAGCCCGTGTCTGTCACTGTCAGGGCCCATGGTTGGCATTCCTGACTTCCTTCTCCCAGGATCAGTCCTGTTTCCTTTCCCCTCAGCCAAACCCTCAGCTTGTTGGGATCTTTCATTTCTAATGAAATAACCCAAACTTTCATCCCCAAAAGGTCTGAATCATCACGGCCCCTTCTTGGGTGCTGTAGTTGACCATTAACTTTTATTGGGGGACATGGATATAATAAAACACACCCCCAAGAGCCCCCTAAATGTCAGAGATCAACACTTCTGTGTAGCAGCAGCTCTGCTTTTCCTTGATAATTAGAGTTCATCACCAGCAAAACAGCAGCTCCCTTCTCTGGGCTGAGGCAGTGGCCTGAGAAGCCGCTGGCCAGGTCTCAGTCTCCAGTCCAGTGACACCACCGCACAGCCCCTGGGGGAGCCCCTTCCTCCCTGGGAATGGGGACCTACAACCCCTAGGGCTCAGGATGGGGGGGGCGGGAAGCACAGTTCTTGGTTACAAGACAAAATGGTGACAAGAGCCACTCCCACTCCCAGATCATATGTGCTGGGCAAGGAACAGACCCCACCATGTGGCCATCGCCAATTCAAATCATCCAGTCCATTGGTCTGAGCTCCTGCCTTTCGAGGAGCTGACTCCCTGCTGGCACCATCGCTCAGCTTCTCGTGGGCCATTCCAGGCTCCATCAGGCCCGCTGCTGCTGGGTCAGCTGGACATGCAGTGAGTGAAGCCCCTGTGCGTGATCCCATCACCATGAAGCTGAACCTCGTCTCCAAAAGCAACACTGTGTGGAGCTCCATCATGGTAAGTGAGGCATCTTTGAACCCATGAATGGTAGTTTCTGAAAGAAGCACTGCAGGCAGGGAAGGCACATCTGAATCCACACATGTCCATTCCAGTGAGAGAAATGGCCTTCCTTCCACAATGAGAAAGGTTCAGCGCCCTTGGCCAGCTGCGTTGGCTGGCTGCCCCAGGGAGGGAGCCGCACAGAGTCTCTGCGCTGGTCCCCACTGTCAAAGGTCTCTCAAGCTCGGCAGGTGGCCTCCAGGCTGGCCTTGAGAAGGGGGAGCCATGTAGTTTCACTCACCCCCAGCTTCCTTCCCTACAGACAGGTCCCTGTGTTCTGGGGCCCGTTAAACAAACATCAGGATGCCTGGAGAGAGGGTTGAGTGCTATGGCAGGGCCTGCTGTCTCATTTACTCGATTCCCGAGAGCCTCCTCTGCACGTGTGCTGGCAATGAGTATAAGCATGGGCCACAGTGTCTCCGTGGTCTAGGAGAGCTGTCCACTGACATCTTCCTTTGCACCACACTCACAACACCTCCTTGTCACCGACCTCTGACTCCTCCTTTCCAAGTTCCTGACTGTCCGGTCAACTCTTCACCCCTGCCCATAAATCAAGGTGGATCAGGATTCCTTGGTGAAGTGAAGTGGAAGGTTAGTCACTCAGTAGTGTTTCTGACTCTTTGTGACCCCATGGGTTGTAGTCCCCCAGGTTGCTCTGATCATGGGATTCTCCAGGCAAGAATACTGGAGTGGGTTGCCATTCCCTTCTCCAGGGGATCTTCCTGACCCAGGGATCCAAGCCGGGTCTCCTGTGTGGCAGACAGATTCTTTACCATCTGAGCCACCAGAGAAGCCTTGATTACTTGAGAGCGGCGTTAATGATGTTCGATGCCAGATTGTTCTTTCTCTGTAGAGACTGGTCCTGTGTGCATTAAAAGATGTGCAGCAGCTCCTGGCTGACTCTTCTACTCACTAGATGCCAGGAGCTCCCTCCACCCAGGTGTAACCAAAAGTGTCTCTGCCGCTGCTGCTGCTAAGTCGCTTCAGTCTGTGCGACCCCATAGACGGCAGCCCACCAGACTTCCCCGTCCCTGGGATTCTCCAGGCAAGAACACTGGAGTGGGTTGCCACTTCCTTCTCCAGTGCATGAAAGTGAAAAGTGAAAGTGACGTCGCTCAGTCGGGTCCGACTCTCAGCGATCCCACGGACTGCAGCCCACCAGGCTCCTCCATCTATGGGATTTTCTAGGCGAGAGTACTGGAGTGGGGTGCCATCGCCTTCTCCTTGCCAAGTAGCCCCAAGGTGGTAGGAGGAGGGAAAGAATCCCTGGTGTAGGTGAATTCCTCTGGCTGTCTTTCAGATCAGAAAAGCAATAACCATTTGTTCTGTTCCAGCTCTGTCCACTGGCATGATTCCCCTTCCCCACCAGCTTTCAGGGACACTTGAGATTGGGGGCGGGGGGTAATGCCCTCACCACCCACCCTCAAGCTGGAGCCCCCACATCACAGAGAACCATCTGAAAGCAGGTCTCCTTGGCCATCTATCTGGTCAGTGGGAACTCCCAAGACGTGTGAGTTGAGGGAGAGGAGCCCACAAGCAAGAGGACACATTGCAGGGTCTGAGCCACTTCTCCACGCACCTTCTGGGTTTTCTCGACATACTGTCTCCATAAGAAGACAGATTGCAGCTGCGCAGATCCAATTTCATGGGTAGGCGGGGCAGGTCACACCCGGTCATAACGCTCAGAGGTTAGGACTGTAGTCCGCTGATGTTTCCATCAGCCATTCAGTCCCCACCAGAAGCCAGTAGTAGCCAGGAGCTGTTTCTCAAAAAGGAGAATAGTCACATGCAGAGGAGGGCACAGCTTTGCCCAGAGCCCTGGCACTCTGCATGGTGGGCCGCTTGCTAGCAGCATTGCTGTTGGCCACACTAAGTGCCACTGAGTTTATCAGGAGATGAGGTCTGTGGGCCCCTCTCACACCTGATGGCCCCTCTCACACCTGATGGTCCTTGGTAAGGCTTTGGGAATAGCTGATGGGTTGCCTTCAAAATCCAAGAAGTCTCCACAAACATCATGCCTCCTATTTTAGGTGTAGCGACATTTCTCCCACTTTTCTCCCACTTTGTTGGCCGGCCCTGAAATGCTCCATGGTCTCCCCACAGCGTTCTTAAGTGGATGGGTCCATGAATATTTATGGTGGCGGGGGGGGGGGGTGGATTCTCCCTCTTTTGTGTCTCAGGGAGGCAGGTGCCACCTGCATGAGGATATCAATAGTGGGACCGAGCATGGCATTTTGTGGGCCCTCTACCAGCTGTGCAGTGGCAGAGAGCAGAAAGACAGGACAAGTCCTGGGCACCTCCAGGCACCAGCAAACAGTTTCTGGTGGTCCTTGCAGATGGACAGGGAGAGCCAAAGCTACCCACCAGCCTCTGCTGTGAAACGATAAGGGGATGCACTGGGAAGCCTCTCAAGTCTTGATAGCCCCATAGATCTCTGCAGGTCCCCCAGGATGCAAGTTAATCACCTTTGGTTTATTCTCGTGGTAAGGATGGGAAAGGCCAGGACTTTCACTTTTGTCCCATTTCTACTGAAGTAGCATCCATTCCAAGGCAGGGGAACTGACATGGAGGCTCAGCTGGCAAGTGTAAGCCCTCCAACCACACATTGGAAGCTGGGGAAGTGACCACAGACCTACCAGTGGTGCAGACANTATTTATGGGGGGGGGGGGGGGGGGGGTGTGGATTCTCCCTCTTTTGTGTCTCAGGGAGGCAGGTGCCACCTGCATGAGGATATCAATAGTGGGACCGAGCATGGCATTTTGTGGGCCCTCTACCAGCTGTGCAGTGGCAGAGAGCAGAAAGACAGGACAAGTCCTGGGCACCTCCAGGCACCAGCAAACAGTTTCTGGTGGTCCTTGCAGATGGACAGGGAGAGCCAAAGCTACCCACCAGCCTCTGCTGTGAAACGATAAGGGGATGCACTGGGAAGCCTCTCAAGTCTTGATAGCCCCATAGATCTCTGCAGGTCCCCCAGGATGCAAGTTAATCACCTTTGGTTTATTCTCGTGGTAAGGATGGGAAAGGCCAGGACTTTCACTTTTGTCCCATTTCTACTGAAGTAGCATCCATTCCAAGGCAGGGGAACTGACATGGAGGCTCAGCTGGCAAGTGTAAGCCCTCCAACCACACATTGGAAGCTGGGGAAGTGACCACAGACCTACCAGTGGTGCAGACACCCACGCTTGGGATGAAACTCTTTTTATCTCACGTCTACCACAAGCCCCCTACTTTGACTGTGGAACCACGGTGGTATCTTTAAGTCACCAGAAATGAGTGACAACTCAGAGCCAGTGCTGAGTCCCTGAATTATCACAGTACAGCCTCAACCTAGGGTGATCAGGGAAGAGACGTTTGTCAGAACACGTCTGCCAGTCACAGGCCACAGTTGCCCTAAGGCAGGGTCTCAGGCCCCATGGAGGAGGTCAGGAAGGGATGTGCAGTATCAACGGGTGATACAGCAAGGCTTTCTCAGAGGAGCCAAGGGGTTCCAGACCTGTGAAGTGGCTTAGACCTGCCTAGTCCACAAACCTCTGCAACTCTACAGTGTGGCTACCTGAGCAAGGAATTTTGCTTTCAAATCACAAGTAATTTTTAACAACAATAATTTTATTGAGGAATATTTTATGTACAGCCAAAAGCACAAATATTAAACACAGTTGGGTGTGTTTTCACCACCAGCAGTGTTGAGATCAGAATACCCGCCACAGTGCACCCGACCCCCAAAATCAGCTCTTATCCAGATCACTCTAGATTTGCTCTGTCCTCAAAGACATAAACATGGAATCAATATATGTGCTGTTTGGGGCCAGTTCTCATTTGCTCCACAGGTTTTGAGGATTTACCCATGTTGGTGCTGTTCAGTCGCTAAGTCATGTCCAACTCTTTGTGACCCCATGGATGACAGCACACCAGGCTTCCCTGTCCTTTTCCATCTCTTGGAGTTTGCTCAAATTCATGTCCACAGAATCCGTTATGCCATCCAACCATCTCATCCTCTGTTGCCCTCTTCTCCTCCTGCCTTCAGTCTTTCCCAGCAACGGGATCTTTTCCAAAGAGTTGGCTCTTCATATCAGGTGGCCAAAGTTTTGGAGCTTCAGCTTCAGCATCAGTCCTTCCAATGAAGATTCAGGGTTGATTTCCCATAGGATGGACTGATTTAATCTCCTTGCTGTCCAGAGGACTCTCAAGCATGTTCTCCAGCACCACAGTTTAAAAGCATCAATTCTTCAGTGCTCAGCCTTCTTTATGGCCCAACTCTCACATCCACACATGACTACAGGCATTGTTCGTTTGTAGCTCTATTGCTGGGCAGTGCAGCTGTATCACAGTTTGTATATCCATTTTCATGTTAATGGACAGGTTGCTTCCAGTTTGGAGCTATTGTGAATAAAGCCACCAGAAGCCTTCATGAATCTTTGGTGTACATAAGGTTTCATTTCTTCTGGCTAAACACAAAAGAAGCAAAATTAGTAGCTCACAGAATGAGTGTGTAATAAGAAATTTCCAAATAATGTTTCAAATAGATTGCATGGCTTTCCAATTCCGCCAGCAATGGTTCTGGTTACCTGAGACTCCAACATATACAGTCCATCATTTCTGATGCTCATGCAGTAGCCCCCACGGACTTCCAGAAACTCCACTCTCTGGAGCAGGCTCCCAGCACACACAGGCTTGTGCACACCTAAGGTGGGCACATGTGTAGAAGTGTGAGACTGGGCAGGCCCGTGGTGTGTCTGTACAGACCTGCACCATCTGTCTCTCCTGCCTTCTGCCCTCCTCCTGCCCCCTTTCTCTTGGAGGCTGAACTCCATCTGCCTTCTGCCCTCACCAAACAGGTGCGTGCATATCCTTGCTTGGGTGTTTAACTCCTGGACATCAAAACTTTTGTCTGATTTGCCCCCACCTTCAGAAGCCCAGCCCATGGGTGAGCTAAGCTACTGGGAAAAGTATGGACAAGGACAGTGGCCCCATGGCAGTGGCCACCTCCACTCTGGGTCCAAGGCCGGGAAAGGCTTTGGGGAGCCCCTGCAGGGGACTTGGGGACATCCTGGCGCAGTCTGGCCACTCTGACACCAACAGGGAGGATCATCACTGCAGCTTGTGGACCAAGAAATCATGGCTGAGAGAAAGTAATGGCACTCACCCTGGGTCCCACATCCAGGAAGCAGCAGGTGGGCTACAGAAGGCTCCATTGGCCCCAGGTCCATGTTTGTCCCACACATGCCCAGAGAGGGAGGGGAAACTAGGGCTTTCAGGAAGACCTTGTGTCCAGCAGCTGGTGGCACTGGTCTGCCCTAGAGGTAGGGGACGAATATTTTCTCTGGCCACTTAACCTCTACCTGTCAATCTGAAGGATTGAACTGCTAGATCTCAGTAAAAGCATCACAGTTGAGGAGATCAGCACTCACCATGGGAACGAGGTCAGGAGCGTCCGTGCTCATGCCTTGTGCCTCTGGAAAGCCAGGCAGCCCAAGAGGGGACTGGGAGGAGAGGATGGTGAGCCCCAAGGATGAGCTCCAAGTGTCTCCAAGGAGGTCAAGGGTGTGAACATAGGTCAAACTGTTTCTTGCCTGTCAGTCCAAGGATAAGCTTCCATCGGAGCTCCTGTTCTTTTGGAAAACTGCTAGTCACAATCAGTGACACAAGAGGGAAATCCACTTTATGACCATCATGGAAGGAAAAGTCCCCAGGTGAGAGGGCATGGGCTCAATCCCAACCTGGGGAGATAAATGGGGAGCTGATGGTTAAGTCCACTGAGGAACCATGACACAGAGCGGGAAGAGCCAAGGGGCTGCTGTTCACTCCAGCATCTCGGAGTGAGTTCTGGACCATCCCATCCTGATGGACACATAGCAGGAATTGGCTGGTTGGAGACTTAATCTACACCACACGTTCCAGAGGTTTTTGAATTTGTGAGGAAGGAGAAATCTTGGTGCTGGACCCAAAAGGATGTGCTGTGAACAAGAGAATGTGGGTGAGGAGGCTCGACCTCTAAGGAGCAGCACTCAGCTGTCACCCATGGCCCTTGAGTCCCCTATTTCTCACTTCTCCACCTGCAACCTCCTTTCTAAGGCAGACCTCAGATAGTCTGTGGGATCAATTCCTAACTACTGCTATAAAATGAATATTGCAATAAAGAAAGTGGCACTATTTTTTCTTTCTTTTCTTTTTTGGTTTCCCAGTGCATAGACAAGTTATATTCCCGTGCTGAAGAAGATGTGGAGAAAAGGCAACCATTCTACACTGTTGGTGGGAATGTAAGCTTGTACAGTCACTATGGAGAACAGTATGGAAGTTCATTAAAAAACTAAACATAGAGCTACCATACGATCCAGCAGTTCCACTCATGGGCATATATCCAGAGAAACTATCATTTGAAAATATATATGCACCCCAATATTCATTGTAGCACTGTTTACAATCATCGTTAGGGAGCAACCTAAATGTCCATCAGCAGATGAATGGATAATGAAGTTGTGGTACATATAATACAATGGAATATTTCCCAGCTATAAAAATGAAAAAAGTAATACCATTTGCAGCAAGATGGGTGGACCTGGATTTTATCACAAGTGAAGTAAGTCAGAAAGACAAATGTCATATGATATCACGTATGTGTGGAAACTAAATATGATACAAATGAACTTATTTACAAAACAGAGATAGACTCAAAAACATAGAAAACAAACTTACGGTTACCAAAGGGGAAAAGGCTGGAAAGGGATAAACTTGGAGTTTGGGATTAGCAGATTGTTGTTGTTGTTCAGTTCCTAAGTCGTGTCCAGCTCTTTGTGACCCCGTGGACTGCAGCACGCCAGGCCTCCCTGTCCTTCACCATCTACTGGAGTTCACCCAAGTTCACTGAATCAGGGATGCCATCCAACCATCACATCCTCTGTCACCCTCTTCTCCTCCTACCCTCAATCTTTCCCAGAGTCAGGGTCTTTTCCAATGAGTCAGCTCTTCTCACCAGGTGGCCACAGTATTGCAGCTGCAGCATCAGTCCTTCCAATGAGTATTCAGCATGGATTTCCCTTAGGATTGAGTGGTTTGGTCTCCTTGCAGTCAAAGGGACTCTCAAGAGTCTTCTACAGCACCACAATTCAAAAGCATCAGTTCTTCAGCATTCAGCCTTCTTTATGGTCCAACTCTCACATCTGACTGCTGGGAAAACCATAGCTTTGACTATACGGACCTTTATTGGAAAAGTGACGCCACTGCTTTTTAATACACTGTCTAGGTTTGTCATAGCCTTCCTTCCCAGAAGCAAACATCTTCTAATTTCATGATTGCAGTCACCATCTGCAGTGATTTTGGAACCCAAGAAGAGAAAATCTGTCATTGCTTCCACTTACTCTCCTTCTATTTAACAGAAAGTGATGGAACCAAATGCCATGAATTTAGTTTTATGAGTGTTGAGTTTTAAGCCAGCTTTTTCACTCTCCTCTTTCACCCTCATCAAGAGGCTCTTCAGTTCCTCTTCGATTTCTACCATTAGAATGGTATCAGCTACATATCTGAGGTTGTTGATATTTCTCCTGGCAGTTTTGATTCCAACTTGTGCTTCATCCAGCCTGGCATTGCACATGATGTGCTCTGCATATAAGTTAAATAAACAGAATGACAATACACAGCCTTGTCATATTCCTTTCCCAATTTTGAACCACTCACTTGTCCCATATCCGGTTCTAACTGTTGCTTTTGACCCAAATACAGGTTTCTCAGGAGGCAGGTAAGCTATCTGATATTCCCATCTCTTTAAGAATTTTCCATAGTTGTGATCCACACAGTCAAAGGCTTCACATAGTCAATGAAACAGAAGTAGGTGTTTTTCTGGGATTCCCTTGCTTTTTCTATGATCCAAGGAATGTTGGCAATTTGATCTCTGGTTCCTCTTCCTTTTCTAAATCTAGCTTGTACATTACATCTGGAAGTTCTTGATGCAAATACTGCTGACACCTAGCTTGAAGGATTTTGAGCATAACCTTACTAACATAGGAAGTGAATGCAACTGCCAGTAGTTTGAACATTTTTCAGCACTGCCCTTCTTTGGGATTGGAATAAAAACTGACCTTTTCCAGTCTTGCGGCCACTGTTGAGTTTTCCAAATTTGCTGGCATATTGAGTGCAGCACTTTAACATCATCATCTTTTAGGATTTGAAATAGCTCAACTGGAATTCCATCACTTCCACTAGCTTTATTGGTAGAAATGTTACCTAAGGCCCACTTGATTTCACACTCCAAGATATCTGGCTCTAGGTGGGTGACCACACCATCTGGTTATCTGGGTCATCAAAACCTTTTTTGTACAATTCTTCTCTGTGTTCTTGCTACCTCTTCTTAATCTCTTCTGCTTCTGTTAGGTCCATACTGTTTCTGTCCTTTATTTTGCCCATCTTTGCATGAAATGTTCCTTTGATATCTCCAATTATCTTGAAGAGGTCTCTAGTCTTTTTCCGTTCTATTATTTTCCTCTATCATTGTTCATGGAAGAAGGCCTTTTTATCTCTCCTTGCTATTCTATAGAATTCTGCTTTCATTGAGTTTATCTTTCCCTTTCTCCTTTGCTTTTTGCTTTTCTTCTTTTCTCAGCTATTTGTAAAGCATCCTCAGACAACCACTTTGCCTTTTTGCATTTCTTTTTCTTTGAGATGGCTTGTTCACTGCCTCTTATACAATGTCATGAATCTGCGTCCATAGCTCTTCAGATACTGTCTACCAGATCTAATCCCTTGAATCTATTTGTCATCTCTACTGTATAATCATAAGGGATTTGATTTAGTGGATTTGATTAGTGAATGGCTTAGTGGTTTTCCCCACTTTTTTTAGTTTAAGCCTGAATTTTGCTCTAAGGAGCTGATGCTCTGAGCCACAGTCAGCTCCAGGTCTTGTTTTTGCTGATGGTATAGAGCTTCTCCATCTTTGGCTACAAAGAATATAATCAATCTGATTTCAGTATTGACCATCTGGTGATGTCTATGTGTAGAGTCATCTCTTGTGTTGTTGGAAGTGGGTGTTTGCTACGACCAGTGTGTTCTCTTGGCCAAAGTCTCTTAGTCTTTGCCCTGCTTCATTTCGTACTCCAAGGCCAAACTTGCCTGTTACTCCAGGTATCTCTTGACAACCTACTATTACATTCCAATCCTCTATGATGAAAAGAACTTCTCTTTTTTTGGTGTTAGTTCTAGAAGATCTTCTAGGTCTTCATAGAACTGGTCAGCTTCAGCTTCTTTGGCCTCAGTGGTTGGGGCATAGACTTGGATTACTGTGATGTTGAATGGTTTGTCTTGGAAATGAACCAAGATCATTCCGTCATTTTTGAGATTGCACCCAAGTACTGCATTTCAGGTTCTTTTGTTGATTATGAGGGCTACTCTACTTGGTCTATGGGATTCTTGGCCACAGTATTAGATATGATGGTCGTCTGAATTAAACTCGCCATTCCTGTCCATTTTAGTTTGCTGATGCCTAAGATGTCAACTGTTCACTCTTGCCATTTCCTGCTTGACCACATCCAATTTACCTTGATCCATGGATCTAACATTCCAGGTTCCTTTGCAGTATTGTTCTTTAAAGCGTCAGACTTTACTTTCACCACCAGACACATCCACAACTGAGTGTCATTTCTGCTTTGGCCCTGCAGCTTCATTCTTTCTGGGGCTATTAGTAATTGCCCTTCACTCTTCCCCAGTAGCATATTGGATACCTATCAACCTGGGAGGCTCATCTTCTGGTGTCATATCTTTTGCCTTTTTATACTGTTCATGGGGTTCTTGTGGCAAGAATACTGGAGTGGTTTGCCAATCACTTCTCCAGTTTTCAGAACTCTCCACTATGACCCATCCGTCTTGAGTGACCCTGCATGTTATGACTCATCACTTCACTGAGTTATACAAGCCCCTTCGCCATGACAATGGTCCATGAAGAGGGTATTAGCAGATACTTACAATATATATAAAATAAATAAGTTCCCACTGTATAGCACAGGGAACTATACTCAATATCTTATGCTGTGCTCAGTCACTCAGTCATGTCTGACTCTTTGCAACCCCATGGATTATAGCCCACCAGGCTCCTCTGTCCATGATTCTCCAGGCAAGAATACTGGAGTGGGGCGCCATGCCCTCCTCCAAGAGAGCTTTCTTCCCAACTGAGGGATCAAACCCAGGTCTCCCCACTGCAGGTGGATTCACTACCATCTGAGCCACCAGAAAAAACCAAGAGGTTCACTGGCTTCTCCAGGGGGTCTTCCCAACCCAGTGATCAAAGCCAGGTGTCCTGCATTGCAGGCAGATTCTTTACCAGCTGAGCCACCAAGGAAGCCCCAATATCTTATAATGAACTATAATATAAAAGAATCAGGGCATGCATGTATATATACATACATACATACATACATATATAAATGAATCACTTTGCTGTACACCTGAACCTAACACAAAGTTGTAAATTAACTCTACTTCAACTTTAAAAAACATTAAAAAGTAAGATACATTCCCAATATACTATAATCTATTAAGTGTGCAATAGCATGTGTCTTTTGAAAACAATATACACACCTTAATTAAAAAGCACTTTATTCTAAAAACTGGTAATCATCATCCGAGCCCTCAGAAATAGCAATAGAAAAAACCCCGATCATAAATCATTGTAACAATATGATCATAATGAAAAAGTCTGAAATGTTGCCAGAATCACCAAACTGTGACAGAGACATGAAATAAGAAAATGCTGTTGGAAAAATGGTTCATATAGTCTTGCTCAACACAGGCTGATTCAAAACTGGGAAAGGAGTACATCAGGGATGTATATTGTCACCCTGCTTATTTAACTTATATGCTGAGTGAAAGTGAAAGTGAAGTCGTTCAGTCATGTCTGACTTTTTTCGACCCCATGGTCTGTAGACTGCCAGGCTCTTCCATCCATGGGATTTTCCAGGCAAAAATACTGAAGTGGTTTGCATTTTTCTCCTTCAGGGGATCTTCCCAACCCGGGGATCAAACCCAGGTCTCCTGAACTGCAGGCAGACTCTTTACCGTCTGAGCCACCAGGGAAGTTTAGATGCAGAATCCGTCACGCAAAATGCCAGGCTAGATAAAGCACAAGCTGGTGTCAAGAATGTCGGAAAAAATAAAAACCTCAGATATGCAGATGACACCACCTTTATGGCAGAAACCGAAGAGGAACTAAAGAGCCTCTTCATGAAAGTGAAAGAGGAGAGTGAAAAAGCTGGCTTAAAACTCAACATTCAAAAATCTAAGATTATGGCATCCAGTTCCATCACTTCATGGCAAATATATGGGGAAACAATGGAAACAGTGACAGACTTTATTTTCTTGGGCTCCAAAATCCCTGCACATGGTGACTACAGCCATGAAATTAAGAGACAGTTGCTCCTTGGAAGAAAAGCTATGACCAACCTAGACAGCATATTAAAAGGCAGAGACATTACTTTGCCAACAAAGGTCTGTATAGTCAAAGCTATGGCTTTTCCAGTAGTCATGTATGGATGTGAGAGTTGGACTATAAAGAAAGCTGAGCACCAAAAAATGGATGCTTTTGGACTGTGGTGCTGGAGAAGACTCTTGAGAGTCCTTGGACTGCAAGGAGATCCAACAAGCCCATCCTGAAGGAAAGCAGTCCTGAATATTCATTGGAAGGACTGATGCTGAAGCTGAAACTCCAATACTTTGGCCACCTGATAAGAACTGACCCATTGGAAAAGACCCTGATGCTGGGAAAGATTGAAGGCAGGAGAAGGAGATGACAGAGGATGAGATGGTTGGATGGCATCACCAATTCGATGGACATGAGTTTGAGAAAGCTCTGGGAGTTGGTGATGGACGGGGAAGCCTGGTGTGCTGCAATTCACAGGGTTGCAAAGAGTCAGACCTGACTGAGCAACTGAACTGACTGGCTGATATATACAGACCACGTGTTCTTTATCTGTTCATCTGTTTATGGACTTTTCTGTTGCTTCCAATCCTTGGATATTGTGAATAATGTTGCAGTGAACATAGATGCACAAGTATGTCTTTGAGCTCCTATTTTCCTTTTTTTTTTTTTTTGCATGCATATACAGAAGTGAGATTGTTGGATTATATATATGGTGATTCCATCTTAATTTTTAAAGGAATTGTCACACTGTTTTCCATAGGGACTTCAGTCCAACAAATTATATTGAATTATTAGAGAAAGTCATTAATTATTAAAAAAAACATGACTATCTGGCTTTGGATTTCTATCAAAGGCAAACCAAGAGAACCACAATAGTTTAAGCTATCCAACTGCCATTTGAAATTGTTTACAAAGGTGTATCTGTTGCCAGAAGAAAAATCTGCCAGTCAAATTCTGTACCAGAATTTACCATAAGCTGATACAACAAAAATAACATTGAAGGATATAAGTAATCAATAGGACTTAAAACATACTCATAAACCGCACTGGTATTATACCATTAAGAGATATATACACACAAAGTTCTTGACCATCTCCATGAGTCCAGTTTCAGTCATTTTAGAACTTTAAGAACATACATCTACTGTAAAACAGGTAAAACCTGTGGGGATGATTATTTAGTCACACTGATACTATACAATCATAAGACTATTTTCACAGACAAACTATTCACGGAGAACATACATAGAAATTGCCTTTAAATATTATACTGTTTAATATACTGCTCATTTTTTTAACTATAACTATTTTTTTAAAGTGATATGTCTTAAATATTTGTGCTAAAAAAGTTACCAGAAACAAAATACTAAAGAAATTTTTACTTCATAATGTATCATCCCATGTATTTTTGACTAAATGTAAAATCAGTTTTTATTACTTTAACATAACATTGCTATAGACAAAAGGGAAATGGAACTCTCTGGGATTCAAACTTTGCCAGGAAATCCAACAAATACAGGAAAAAAAATAAATTTACTCATTTCAAATGTTACTCTTAACATAACTACTCAATGCTTATTCAGTGCTACTCAACATATTATAATTGCAAATAAAATTTACTTGGCAGTATTTTCTCACAAGTCATTAACTACATAATGCTACTTTACTCTCATAAATAGCCAATCTTCTATCTTCCCCTTCAAATGCTCTTCCCAACTACTGGTCCTTTTCCACGTCAGTAAAATGAATGGCAAGATAGCAATGCTTTATGTAACCCATGGATTCATATGAAAACGAATCTATGAAAATCTATGAAAAAGGTAACTCACTAAAGCTATGAACCACTGAAATCTGGTATTATCCAGCCAGCAGTTTCAATTAACTTCTAAAAAGAAAACAGATTTTATACCTTTTTTTTTTCATAAAGAAGAGGCCCTTGAAAGCACAGTACTCTCTCACCTGTAAAAGTAAAAAAGAAAAAAAAAAAGTTCTGGGTTAGTTGTGACTTCTCTTCATATATAAGAATATTCACATCTGGGAGAATCATCACACTTGTATTGTGGTAATCCTCAAAATTTAGGCAAGTGGGTAAGGCAATGTATTCATCAACACTTCAGATCAAACTTCAACACAACTAAAACACCTTAGCATTTAATGTAAACAATAAAAAAAACAATTAGGATATCAATCTATTTAAATCATCTGTCACCTCCTAAGCAAAGAAAATCTACAGATCCCTGGGATGGGAAGATCCCCTGGAAGAGGAATGGCAACCCATTCCAGTATTCTTGCCTGGAGAATTCCATGGGCAGAGGAGCCTGGTTGGCTATAGTCCATGGGGTTGCAGAGTCAGACACAACTGAGCGACTAAGCACACAGCATAGTAGCAATCTACTGGCAGGGCTGGTTTATTTTTTATTGTACATATAGGATTTAAAGAAATTTTAAGTTTAGGAGTTTACGCTTTATCTATTCTTCCAACCCTTTTAGATGATTAAACTATGCAAAACATTCTATTCATAAACATGTCAATGCGCATCAAATACAGCTGTTTTGTTTTTGTTTTTTTTTTTTAAAGAAGTTCCACTATGTTCATGCCTTCAATGTGTTCAATGATGTACTGGGTGTTGGGCTGCTTCAGTGAACAACAGCAACAAAAAAAAATACAGACAAGAATTCTAACCTTTGGAACTTATACTCTATGTTGAACCTACCATTAAAATTTGCAAGACTAAATATAATGTTAGGGATTGGAATAATATCTGGAATTTATCCCTATTCATCAGACAAATCAGACAAGCAATTCCTGGCAGTACCTAAAAATATAATTTGATTGTAGAATAGATTTTTTACATAATTTTCAGTCCACTTGGTTTCGAAAGACCCAGAAGTAACAAAAGTGCCAAAACAGTCAGCTCTTTTAGCTCTGTTTAAGCCACTGGACCTTTTCCTAGAATTTTTCTATAAACAAGTAGAATAGTATTACAAAGGAAACTAACTGTATTGAAATCATTACATGAGGGCTTCCCTGGTAGCTGAGCTGGTAAAGAGTTTGTTTGCAATGCAGGAGACCCTGGCTCGATTTCTGGATTGGGAAGATCAGCTGGCCAGGCTACCCACTCCGGTGTTCTTGGTCTTCCCTGGTGCTTCAGACAGCACAGAATCTGCCNCGAAGAGGAACTAAAGAGCCTCTTCATGAAAGTGAAAGAGGAGAGTGAAAAAGCTGGCTTAAAACTCAACATTCAAAAATCTAAGATTATGGCATCCAGTTCCATCACTTCATGGCAAATATATGGGGAAACAATGGAAACAGTGACAGACTTTATTTTCTTGGGCTCCAAAATCCCTGCACATGGTGACTACAGCCATGAAATTAAGAGACAGTTGCTCCTTGGAAGAAAAGCTATGACCAACCTAGACAGCATATTAAAAGGCAGAGACATTACTTTGCCAACAAAGGTCTGTATAGTCAAAGCTATGGCTTTTCCAGTAGTCATGTATGGATGTGAGAGTTGGACTATAAAGAAAGCTGAGCACCAAAAAATGGATGCTTTTGGACTGTGGTGCTGGAGAAGACTCTTGAGAGTCCTTGGACTGCAAGGAGATCCAACAAGCCCATCCTGAAGGAAAGCAGTCCTGAATATTCATTGGAAGGACTGATGCTG
Source organism: Neotragus moschatus (assembly GCA_006410615.1). Taxonomy (NCBI): domain Eukaryota; kingdom Metazoa; phylum Chordata; class Mammalia; order Artiodactyla; family Bovidae; genus Neotragus; species Neotragus moschatus. The sequence continues at coordinate 613,992 of SJYA01002789.1, forward strand.
AAGCTGAAACTCCAATACTTTGGCCACCTGATAAGAACTGACCCATTGGAAAAGACCCTGATGCTGGGAAAGATTGAAGGCAGGAGAAGGAGATGACAGAGGATGAGATGGTTGGATGGCATCACCAATTCGATGGACATGAGTTTGAGAAAGCTCTGGGAGTTGGTGATGGACGGGGAAGCCTGGTGTGCTGCAATTCACAGGGTTGCAAAGAGTCAGACCTGACTGAGCAACTGAACTGACTGGCTGATATATACAGACCACGTGTTCTTTATCTGTTCATCTGTTTATGGACTTTTCTGTTGCTTCCAATCCTTGGATATTGTGAATAATGTTGCAGTGAACATAGATGCACAAGTATGTCTTTGAGCTCCTATTTTCCTTTTTTTTTTTTTTTGCATGCATATACAGAAGTGAGATTGTTGGATTATATATATGGTGATTCCATCTTAATTTTTAAAGGAATTGTCACACTGTTTTCCATAGGGACTTCAGTCCAACAAATTATATTGAATTATTAGAGAAAGTCATTAATTATTAAAAAAAACATGACTATCTGGCTTTGGATTTCTATCAAAGGCAAACCAAGAGAACCACAATAGTTTAAGCTATCCAACTGCCATTTGAAATTGTTTACAAAGGTGTATCTGTTGCCAGAAGAAAAATCTGCCAGTCAAATTCTGTACCAGAATTTACCATAAGCTGATACAACAAAAATAACATTGAAGGATATAAGTAATCAATAGGACTTAAAACATACTCATAAACCGCACTGGTATTATACCATTAAGAGATATATACACACAAAGTTCTTGACCATCTCCATGAGTCCAGTTTCAGTCATTTTAGAACTTTAAGAACATACATCTACTGTAAAACAGGTAAAACCTGTGGGGATGATTATTTAGTCACACTGATACTATACAATCATAAGACTATTTTCACAGACAAACTATTCACGGAGAACATACATAGAAATTGCCTTTAAATATTATACTGTTTAATATACTGCTCATTTTTTTAACTATAACTATTTTTTTAAAGTGATATGTCTTAAATATTTGTGCTAAAAAAGTTACCAGAAACAAAATACTAAAGAAATTTTTACTTCATAATGTATCATCCCATGTATTTTTGACTAAATGTAAAATCAGTTTTTATTACTTTAACATAACATTGCTATAGACAAAAGGGAAATGGAACTCTCTGGGATTCAAACTTTGCCAGGAAATCCAACAAATACAGGAAAAAAAATAAATTTACTCATTTCAAATGTTACTCTTAACATAACTACTCAATGCTTATTCAGTGCTACTCAACATATTATAATTGCAAATAAAATTTACTTGGCAGTATTTTCTCACAAGTCATTAACTACATAATGCTACTTTACTCTCATAAATAGCCAATCTTCTATCTTCCCCTTCAAATGCTCTTCCCAACTACTGGTCCTTTTCCACGTCAGTAAAATGAATGGCAAGATAGCAATGCTTTATGTAACCCATGGATTCATATGAAAACGAATCTATGAAAATCTATGAAAAAGGTAACTCACTAAAGCTATGAACCACTGAAATCTGGTATTATCCAGCCAGCAGTTTCAATTAACTTCTAAAAAGAAAACAGATTTTATACCTTTTTTTTTTCATAAAGAAGAGGCCCTTGAAAGCACAGTACTCTCTCACCTGTAAAAGTAAAAAAGAAAAAAAAAAAGTTCTGGGTTAGTTGTGACTTCTCTTCATATATAAGAATATTCACATCTGGGAGAATCATCACACTTGTATTGTGGTAATCCTCAAAATTTAGGCAAGTGGGTAAGGCAATGTATTCATCAACACTTCAGATCAAACTTCAACACAACTAAAACACCTTAGCATTTAATGTAAACAATAAAAAAAACAATTAGGATATCAATCTATTTAAATCATCTGTCACCTCCTAAGCAAAGAAAATCTACAGATCCCTGGGATGGGAAGATCCCCTGGAAGAGGAATGGCAACCCATTCCAGTATTCTTGCCTGGAGAATTCCATGGGCAGAGGAGCCTGGTTGGCTATAGTCCATGGGGTTGCAGAGTCAGACACAACTGAGCGACTAAGCACACAGCATAGTAGCAATCTACTGGCAGGGCTGGTTTATTTTTTATTGTACATATAGGATTTAAAGAAATTTTAAGTTTAGGAGTTTACGCTTTATCTATTCTTCCAACCCTTTTAGATGATTAAACTATGCAAAACATTCTATTCATAAACATGTCAATGCGCATCAAATACAGCTGTTTTGTTTTTGTTTTTTTTTTTAAAGAAGTTCCACTATGTTCATGCCTTCAATGTGTTCAATGATGTACTGGGTGTTGGGCTGCTTCAGTGAACAACAGCAACAAAAAAAAATACAGACAAGAATTCTAACCTTTGGAACTTATACTCTATGTTGAACCTACCATTAAAATTTGCAAGACTAAATATAATGTTAGGGATTGGAATAATATCTGGAATTTATCCCTATTCATCAGACAAATCAGACAAGCAATTCCTGGCAGTACCTAAAAATATAATTTGATTGTAGAATAGATTTTTTACATAATTTTCAGTCCACTTGGTTTCGAAAGACCCAGAAGTAACAAAAGTGCCAAAACAGTCAGCTCTTTTAGCTCTGTTTAAGCCACTGGACCTTTTCCTAGAATTTTTCTATAAACAAGTAGAATAGTATTACAAAGGAAACTAACTGTATTGAAATCATTACATGAGGGCTTCCCTGGTAGCTGAGCTGGTAAAGAGTTTGTTTGCAATGCAGGAGACCCTGGCTCGATTTCTGGATTGGGAAGATCAGCTGGCCAGGCTACCCACTCCGGTGTTCTTGGTCTTCCCTGGTGCTTCAGACAGCACAGAATCTGCCTGCAATATGGGAGACATGGGTTCGATCCCTGGGTGGAAAAGATCCCCGGGAGAAGGAACTGGTTACTAACTCCAGTATTCTGGCCTGGAGAATTCCATGGACAGAGGAGCCTGGCAGGCTACAGTCCATGGAGTCGTAAAGAGTCATACAGGACTGAGCAAGTTTCACTTTCACACTTGCGTGGTATTTTATGAGCTCCTCAAGTGATGTAAATATTTAGCTGCTGATCCAATAACTACCACGATTCTGAAGTAAAGAAGAGTCTACATTACATCTATATGTATCTCCCAACTATAAAGCTGAGATCTGAACATTTGCATACAGCTAATACTATTGTGCGTTTTTTGTTTGTTTATTTAGCTTTTGGGGGGGGGATGGGGATCTACATTCATAACTGAAATACTAAATTTTAGGCTATACCAAAAAAAAACCTTTTTCCTCTCCGAGTTTACAGATCTTCTGAAGTATGAACACGCACCCTGAATTAAAAATCCCTACTCTAAAACATCTAGTTTTTAAGAAAAACAATCCATAGAAGGTACTCACACACCTTCACAGGGAGAGAGAAAGCAGGTATTAAGAGTCAGAGCGGGGGCTTCTGTGGTGGCTCAGGAGTCAAGAATCTGCCTGCCAATACAGGAGACAGGGGTTCAATCCCTAATCCGGGAAGATCCAACCTGCTGCAGGGCACCTAAGCCCCTGTGCCACAGCTATCAAGCCTGTGCTCTGGAGTCTGGGAGCCACAACCGTGTTGAGCCTGTCTGCTGCAACTACAGAAGTCTGCACGCTCTAGAGCCGCTGCTCCACCGCCAAGAGAAGCCGCCACAATGAGAAGCCCACACACCGAAACTAGAGAGTGGCCCCAGCTTGCCACAGCTGGAGAAAAGTCCGCATTGCAATACCCAGCAGAGCCAAAGTTAAGTTAATGTAAAAGAGAGCAGAAACACCCTTGGTAGCCTCTTAACTATTCCATAAAGTTACAAATACATGGGTTTTGACTCATACGACTCAAAGCAATTCTCATGCACATGAAAGTTTGAAAACTCCTTACAACAACAATTTTTTGCAGCCTTCTTGACATCTATGATAACTCCATCTACGATAATTCCATACATCCATAATAATGAAAGGGAATTCTAAAGTGTTCTTGCTAGCCTTATAGAATTTCACTCCACTTTAGTTTCTATTGTCTCCACTTTAATATAAATTAATAGATTTGTTAACTGTGGAAATTAAAGGGCTGTTGGGACTTCCCTGGCGGTCCAGTGTTTAAGACTCTGAACTTCCACTGCAGGGGGCAGGGATTTGATCCCTGGTCAGGGAACTAAGATCTCCCACATGCCCCAGGCGTGGCCAAAAAAATAAAGAGCTGTCTTCCACTGGAAATCGGATTCTACCATTAGCCAAGACATGCTGATCAAAGACAATAAAAACTCAGTTTTCAAACCATCATAGAATGAGGACCAGGCGCAGTTATTAGCACATTGTTGTTGCTGTGTGTCATTTCCCCCCTCCCCCTACCCCGTTGCCAGGCAACGGTTGGGGGGCAACCATTAGTGGTCCTGCTCAGCCATTGGTGGGCTCCGTAGCGGGCCCCTCCCCCAAGCGACCCAATGTCAATGAGCAACCCGTAGTGGGCCCCTTCAGCCAAAGGTTGGCTGAGTAGATCTCAGGCGTGTAAGAGACGGATTCTGGCCTTCTCCCCTCCTCCCCCGCCCTCCCGCGTTCCTTCCAGTGCACCGGGCCTCAGGCCAGTGGGTAGGCTGGTGGCCCTAGGAAACAGGTGGGGGCAGTATCCTGCAGAGCGCCAGCGCCCTCACCAAGGTCACCCACTGGCCAGCTGAGGCCTTGAGGCAACGGTGAACCTCTCCTCCATCCCTGCCTCTGTGACCTAGTGGCAGCGGCAGTCGCCCTGGGCCACCGTCTGTGGGACCTGGCCCCTGCTCTTTGGGTATGGTATTGTTTGGCCTCACTTGTACCAGGCTTCCAGGTGGCGCTAGTGGTAAAGAACCCGCCTGCCAGTGGAAGAGCCCTTTGGGAAGGAAGTGGCAAGCAACCCACTCCAGTATTCTTGCCTGGAGAATCCCAAGGACAGAGGAGCCTGGCGGGCTACAGTCCCTAGGTTCGCAAAGAGACCGACGCGACTGAAGCGACTTAGCACAGCGCAGTGAGTGGGGCACACGGACTTGTTTTGTTTTTAACAAAATCACTGTTAAACAAATATTATTGCAATTTGTCAAACAACTGCTGTTCTGAAAAGATGGCATCAAGACAATGGGATTTATAAATGGAAACATAATACCACATTAAAGGTAGCTTTTATTTATTGCTTTACAAGGAATGGCACAGCAAGAGAGCACCCACATTTCCAAAAGATCTACGCACCAGGCTTTTCGGAAAACAAACGGATGCCTTCAGGCAAAACAAAGCGGACCCAAAAGCTCACCCTGGTTTTTTCCTGTCGCCACCCACTTCTCTGAGATAAAGAGCCGGGAAACCGGTTCCCAAACGGTGGCGGTAGGAGAAGGGGACGCTGCAACTGCCCTAAAGCAGCGACTGCCGGGGGGAACCGAGCACCGGGACGCAGGCGATCCCGACAGGGCGGCCGCCATCCCGCAGTGCAGTTCTCCAACCCCCAAGCGCGAAGCCCACTCCACAGCCCTCTACCAAGCCGGACCGCCGAGAAGCTCGAGGCCGCCCCCTAGCTGTTGTCAGCCCCTGCAGGGGACCCGCACCGGCGCCGCCCCCTCTCTTCTGCACACCACATCATTTACCCCACGGCTGCCACGGCGCACCCGCGGCTTCCCTACAGCAGGATACTTTCTCTGAGCCCTCTTCCTCAGAACAGCAACAAACACCAAACCAAGGCTATGCCATGCGGCAACGGCACCCTCACCCGTTTTGGCGCTCACCTAAGTTTTCCTGGTGACTCAGAGGGTAAAGCGTCCGTCCGCAATGCGGGAGACCCGGGTTCGATGCCTGGGTCGGCAAGATCCCCTGGAAAAGGAAATGGCAACCCACTCCATATTCTTTCCTGGAGAATCCCATGGATGGAGGAGCCTGGTAGGCTACAGTCCACGGGGTCGTAGAGTCAGATACAACTGAGCAACTTTTTTTTAAAACGCTTTCCCTTCACAAGGGATTTTTCTCCCAAAGACCCACTGAAATAACCTGCAGGAATGCACTTTCCCCTCGCGCAAAGTCCTGCCTGCCACCTCTTGGAGCACAGCCCTTGCTAACCGCAGCCCCCCCAAATCTGAAACACCTGGAGCTGGACTCCCACTCCTTTGTCTGTTACCTAGCCCAAGCTCTTTCTACTTTACTGCAGGACGGGCCAATAAATCAGGAGCCGAGTTGTTGGAAGGAAGAATAAGGATTTTAATCCGAAAGCCAGTAAAAGAGAAAGGAGAACAGACTCAGACTCAAAAAGCAAAATCTCCAATTCAACAACTCCTATTATAAGGAAGTGGGGGAGAGAAGACGGGGCCTGCACCCCTGACCAGTGGCTAAGCAGGACCACTGCTGCTTATTAAGTTACTCCCTTTCCGGAGGACCCACCATGGTGCCCACCAATGGCTGATTTCTTGTTATTTAGTCACTAATAGCGTCAGACCCTGCTACCCGGTAGACTGCAGCAGTCAGACTTTCCTGTCTTTCATTATCTCCTAGAGTTTGCTCAAACTCGTGTCCATTGAGTTGGTGATGCCATCCAAACATCTCATCCTGTCACCCCCTTCTCCTCCTGCCCTCAATCTTCCCTAGTATCAGAGTCTTTTCCAACAAGTCTGCTCTTCGCATCAGGTGGCCAAAGTATTGGAGCTTCAACTTCAGTATTAGTCCTTCCAATGAAGATTCAGGGTTGATTTCCTTTAGGATTGACTGGTATGATCTCCTTGCTGTCCAAGGGACTCTCAAGAGTCTTCTCCAGCACAATAGTTTGAAAGCATCAATTCTTTGGTGCTCAGCCTTTGTGGTTCCACTCTCACATCCATACATGACTACCAGAAAAATCATAGTTTTGACTAGATGGATCTTTGTTGGCAGAGTGATGTCTCTGCTTTTTAATACACTGTCTACATTTGTCATAGCTTTTCTTCCAAGGAGCAAGCATCTTTTAATTTCATGGCTGATTTTGGAGCCCAAGAAAATACAGTCTGTCACTGTTTCCATTTTTCCCCCATTTTTTGCCACGAAGGGATGGGTCCAGATGCCCTGATCTTAGTTTTTTGAATATTAAATTTTAAGCCAGATTTTTCACTCTCCTCTCTCATCTTCATCAAGAGACTCCTTAGCTCCTCTTTGCTTTCTGCCATTAGGGTGATGTCAACTGCATATCTGAGGTTATTGATATTTCTCCGGGCAATCTTGATTTCAGCTTGTACTTCATCCAGCCTAGCATTTCACATGATGTATACTCTGCATATAAGTTAAATAAGCAGGGTGACAATATACAGCCTTGACGTACCCCTTTCCCAGTTTTGAATCAGTCCATTGTTCCACCTCCAGTTCCAACTGTTGCTTCTTGACCAGAATACAGGTTTCTCAGGAGGCAGCTAAAGTGGTCTAGTATTCCCATCTCTTTAAGAATTTTGTACTGTTTGTTGTGACCCACACAGTCAAAGACTTTGGCATAATCAGTGCTGCAGAAGTAGATGCTGTTACGGAATTCCCTTGGTTTTTCTATGCTCCAACAGATGTTGGCAATATGATCTCTGATTCCTCTGCCTTTTCTAAATCCAGCTTGTACATCTGGAAGCTCTCAGTTTACGTAACTGTTGAAGCCTAGCTTGAAGGATTTTGAGCATAACCTCGCTAGCATGTGAAATGTGTACAATTGCATGGTAGTTTGAAGATTCCTTGGTATTGCCCATCTTTGGGATTGGAATGACAACTGACATTTTCCTGTCCTGTGGCCACTGCTGAGTTTTCCAAATTTGCAGGCATATTGAGTGCAACATTTTCACAGCCTCATCTTTTTGGATTTGAAATAGCTCAGCTGGAATTCCATCACCTCTACTAGCTTTGTTCCTAGTGATGCTTCCCAAGGCCCACTTGACTTCACACTCCAGGATTAGAAGTCCATTAGGTGCCTTTTCCCAGGGGCTCAGAGTCATGTGCCTGGAATTTAGGTTGCTGGTCCCGCTTCAGCACCATTTATAATGATTGGCCAGTGCCGCCTCCTCCCACCACTGCTGACTACCTGCCCTATGCTCTGCCCTACTTAACTCCCGCTTTGGACACCCCTCTGAGCTTGATTTGCCTAGGCCCCTCGAGCAGACAGGCTTTTCAGGGCTCATGCCGCAGCACCATTCCCAGGGCATGCCAGGATTGGTAGCTCCAAGGAGCTTGAGCAGGGCAGGGTGGGGAAGGGGCGGTGGTCTCTTGCCATCCTACACCCCCTAATTCTCTCCCTCACCCCCACCCCAGGGCCACATGAGGTTATTAAAGACTAAATTTGATTTTGTGTGTGGTGGGCTAGGGGAAGGGAAACGATGCCTTATCCACAGTAAAAGGATGGAAGAGGTCCAGTTGCGGAACCACATGTGCAGTATGGGACCACAATGATATGGACTTCGAAATGGCCAAAAAGAGAAAGCTGCATCTGAAGCCTACTTGCAATAGCACCCAGAGTAGTTCCTACATTGTTGTTCTTTAGTCACTAAGCCATGTCTGACTCTTTGTGACCCCATGGACTGCTGCATGCCAGGGCTTCCCTGTCCTTCACTGTCTCCCATTGAGTCAGTGATGCCATCCAATCATCTTGTTCTGTCACTCCCTTCTCCTCCTGCCCTCAGTCTTTCCCAGGATCAGGGTTGTTTCTAATGAGTCAGCACTTCACATCAGGTGGCCAAAGTATTGGAGCTTCAGCTTCAGCATCAGTCCTTCCGATGAATATTCAGGATTGAGTTCCTTTAGGATTGACTGGTTTGTTCCCTTTGCAGTCCAAGAGACTCGCAATTCCTGCATCAGTTCAGTTCAGTTCAGTCGCTCAGTTGTGTCCGACTCTTTGCGACCCCATGAATCGCAGCACGCCAGGCCTCCCTGTCCATCACCAACTCCCAGAGTTCACTCAAACTCATGTCCATCGAGTCGGTGGTGCCATCCAGCCATCTCGTCCTCTGTCGTCCCCTTCTCCTCCTGCCCCAATCCCTCCCAGCATCAGTCTTTTCCAATGAGTCAACTCTTCCCATGAGGTGGCCAAGGTACTGGAGCTTCAGCTTTAGCATCATTCCTTCCAAAGAAATCCCAGGGCTGATCTCCTTCAGAATGGACTGGTTGGATCTCCTTGTAGTCCAAGGGACTCTCAAGAGTCTTCTCCAACAACACAGTTCAAAAGCATCAATTCTTCAGCGCTCAGCCTTCTTCACCATCCAACTGTCACATCCATACATGACTACTGGAAAAACCATAGCCTTGACTAGATGGACCTTAGTCAGCAAAGTAATGTCTCTGCTTTTGAATATGCTATCTAGGTTGGTCATAACTTTTCTTCCAAGGAGTAAGCGTCTTTTGATTTCGTGGCTGCAGTCACCATCTGCATAGGAAATTCCTGCATAGGAAAAGCTTTAAGGCTAGCAATCTGACTGAAAAAGAATAGGTAATGAAGTCTGCATCTAGAAATTTCATTGTTTACCAAGCTCACTGCCAGTTCTTTTAGTCCGACTGACAGCCAGTTGTCAGGTCCTCCTCCTCCCCTTCTCCAGCCTGGGTCATGGAAATGAAAACAAAGTGGGAGACACTAGGCAGGCTTGGGGTTGAGCTACGGCTTTTTGAACTAGTGGGCTTTTGCCCACCTCCAAGAGATGCTAATGTGAATGCCACATTGAAACCACTCAGTGGTATTGGTAGGGGCTCTGAGGAGCTCTAGTCCTTTTATGTCTCAGCTCAGAGAGAATTCCAACAGGGGCAAGGTGATAGATAAAGGATTTATTTTGGTGCTAATGTACCTATTTGCAGGGCAGAAATAGAGCCACAGATGTATAGAATGGAGTTGTGGACACAGTGAGGGAAGGAGACGGTAGGATGAATTGAGAGTAGCACTGAAATATATACATTACCATGAGTGAAATAGATGGCTAGTGGGAAGCTGCTATATAACACAGGAACCTCTGCCCAGTGCCCTGTGATGACCTAGAGGGGTGGGAAGGTGGGTGGAATGGGAAGGAGTTTCAAGAGGGGAGGATACATGTATATTTATGGCTTCTTCCCATTGTTGTAGGGCAGAAACCAACACAGCGTTGTAAAGCAATTATCCTCCAGTTAAAAACAAATTTAAGCAATTGGGCTTTTTAAAAAAAAAAAAAAAAAAGTGATTTATTAGAATAGGAGTTTGTGAGGCTTACAAAAGGGTGGATGAGGGGATACCAAGCCCCAAGAACTTAGTTGGCTACAGTTTTATAAACAAAGGAAAACGGGGGGTGGGAGTGGGGCAGGCAGGAAAGACCACCTTCTTCCTCATTCTTGAGTAGGCATCATACTTCCATCATCAGTTCTTCTCCAGGTTGGGCAAGGGAGTTTTCTCCCTTGGTCAAGCCAGGACTGTCATCGCACTATGGAAAAATTATTTCAAGTCTCAGTACAGTGAGGGTCGTTACTTTGAGGTGTCACCTTCTCATAAATTTTTGTTTTTTGTATGTGTGTCTGTGCAGAGAGTATGTCCTAGGGATCATTAACTTGTTGGGCTCACTGGGCAGAATATAGGTCTCATGCCACCATTGTTTTATTGTGTTGGAGCATGTCCCATGCTTCCGATGCACAGTTTTTGTTGCTTAGCCAGCCTGCTTCATTTTATGGTCAAGAACTGCTTTCTTGAGTAATCATTAACTTACAGGGGTCTCCCATACTTTTTTCTTCACTTACAATCCCCTAACGGGATTAACTATTTAATCACCTACTATTTGTTCCTTTACTGTGTCTCTATCATTGTTATACTGATGTCAGGGCTCTGCACGGCCCTATTTATGCAATTTTCTGTCACCTATTCTCTTTGAGCTATTATTGAATATACACACAATTTAAATGAACTTCATCTTGTCATACCCCTGTTCCAAAAGTCTGTAATTTACTCAGCTGCAAAATGGGGAGAATAACAGCAGCTTTCCATTGATTTACTGTGAATTTGCATGGAAAAGGCTTCCTAGGTGGCACAGTGGTAAAGAATCTGCCTGCCAATGCAGGAGACACAAGAGAAGCAGATTCAACCCCTGGGTCAGGAAGATCCACTGGAGGAGGAAATGGCAACCTACTGCAGTATTCTTGCCTGGAAAATTCCATGGACAGAGGATTAACTATTTAATCACCTACTATCTGTTCCTTTACTGTTTCCCTATCATTGTTTTACTGATGTCAGGGCTCTTCAGGGCCCTATTTGTGCAATTGGTTACAGTTTGTTGCAATTGGTCGCAAAGAGCTGGACACGGCTGAGCACGCACACACCTTCCTTTCGTGGAAAGCTTCATGAGGTTCTGAACAGCGAATTGGTGCTCAACAAATGTTATGGAGGATAAATCCCAAAGTCTTTAGTTTGGCATTTTAAGTCCCTCCACAAACAGTCCCAGCCTTCCTCCAGGCTTCATTCTTGTCTCCATGCCTTTTCTAAACCCTCCCCTGAACATAGTATGCACCCCATGAATTCCAGACCCCTCTCCATTTATCTGACTCCAAGTTCTCCTTCAATCTTCCTTTAACACAACCCCTTCTTTGACCACAGAAACCCACAAAGAATCCTCACTCCATCTCTCTGTACAGCATCTGGTCTGTACTACTTCCTAGAGTACACAAAAAGGGGCAAAGGCCTCTTTGTGACCCATCTTTGTGACCACCAAAACTCTGAAATACATTTCTTTTTTTAAATGTTTTGAATATAAAATATTTCAAAATAATCCAGTAATTCAATTTTTAATATAAAAATGAATATGGTGAAAAGTGTCTTTCATACTTCAGTCCCTTATCCGCCCCTTCCCCATCAAAGGTACTATTCTCATAAGTTGTTTGAGTATCTTAGCATCCACATTGTGTTCTTTCTCCATTTATATTAAAATCAAAGATTTGGTTTTATGTTTTAATTATTCAAGTACTATTTGAATATTTGAGTCATACATGATGCAACAATTCAGAGATATAAAATACAGGTCAAAAGTTGGGGACTCCTTTTATTTTCCCTCGTTTACTCCCCCGCCCATCACCATCATTTTGCATGGACACTTTTCTACACTCCTTAATTGCTTTTTCTTTTTCTATAAATGGACACTATATATTGTTCTGTGTCTTCTTTTTTAACTTCATGATATGGCTTAGAGGTCACTCCAATTGCATATGTGTCCTCACATTTTTAACTATATTCATGACATACTATAGTATAAATAGATCATATTTATCTAAATTTGGGCTTCCTAGGTGGCACTAGTGGTAAATTGGCAGGCTAGTGCCTGCCAATGCAGAAGACATAAGAGACATGGGTTTGATCCCTGGGTGGGGAAGATGCCCTGGAGGAGGAAATGGCAACCCACTCAGTAGTCTTGCCTGGAGAATCCCACGGACAGAGGAGGCTGGTAGGCTACCATCCATAGGGTCACAAAGAGTTGGACACGATTGAAGTGACTCAGCTTGCATGCATCCTAACCTTAGTTCTGTCGCCAGACTTTTAGGTTGCTTTCAGTTTTTCACTGTTAGAAACGCATGTCTTTCAACCTTAACCTTTGTGCACATTGTTTTTATATTTTTAGGACCTTATATGTAGAATGACTGAGTCAAAGACTGTGGACATTTTAAACTTATGAAAGCCTTCATCAACTTACATTTCAACCAGCAGTTAAAGAGAGAGCTTGTTTTCCCACATCCTTACCATACATAGTATTACCAGTCCGTAAAAACTTGTTTTAATATAAGAGTAAGTCATTTGTGTCAAGGAAGCCAGACACTAAAGACGATATACTTTTAACAGTTGTGTTAGAAATCAGGGTAAGTGGTTAACTGGTGAAGAAGAGGAATTGACTAGAAAGGGGCATTAGGGACTTCAGGGTTCTGGGAATGTTCTAAAACCTTAACCTGATGTGATTATACGGTTACTTACAAATGTAAACATTCATCAAGTTGTATGCTTACGAATCATGCACTTTACCATATCTATATTTTTAAACAGAGAGTCTTTTAAACTAATTTAGTTATTTATTCACTTGGCTGCCCCGGGTCTTAGTTGCAGCACGCAGGATCTTTAGCTGTGGCATGCAAACTCTTGGTTGTAGCACGTGAGATCTAGTTTCCTGATAAGAGCTAGAACCACTGCCCCATGCATTGGGAATGTGGTGTCTTAGCCACTGGACCACCAGGGAAGAGCCTATCATGTCTATACCATAAAAATATTTTCAAATCAGTTTATTTTATATTTTATAATGAAAATTTCAAAAGTACAGGAAAGTAGAAAGAACAATCTGTTACATATCATCTTAATTCAACAATTGTGAATGTTTTCCCATATTTGCCTTGTATATACATATCTGTGTTTGTATGTGTGTAAGACATCAGGACCTATTACACTTGATTTCTTCAGTATGTATTTCCAAAGTAGAAAAGCATTCTCTCCTACATACCACGATACCATTATTATACCAAATACAATTAACAATAATTCCCTAAATTCATATCATTCCCATTTCACATCTCCTCACTTGTTCCTAGAATATTTTTATCTCTGTTTGTTTATTGCCTGTTCTTTTAAAATAAGATCCATTAAATGATAAGGTATTGCATTTGGTTGTTAAATTTCTAAAGTCTTTTCAGATCTAAGCAGGAAGTTCTTAAAGTAGGTGTCCTTGGATACAATTCAAAGGGTCCATGAACTTGGATGGGGGAAAAAAAATACATCTTTATTTTCATCAAATTCAAAGTGAAATTTAGTATTTCCTTTTATGATAAATTGGGAAGATCCCCTGGAGAAGGAAATGGCAATCCACTCCAGTACTCTTGCCTGGAAAATCCCATGGACAGAGGAGCCTGGTAGGCTACAGTCTGTGGGCTTGCAAAAAGTCAGACATGACTGAGTGACTTCACTTTCATGATAAATGAAGATATCAAAACTGCGCTAATATCACACGACCTGTGGCTTTGTCACAATAAAAATGAGATGTTTTGTATCACTTGAGTTCTTACATATATTTCAGAAATATTATTTAGTCATCGTTACTTTGAAATTACTGAAGTTATTAGACCTGTTTCTAGATCATATTTGTTGTGTTGGACTTTCAGCAACACCACTGTCTGGAGCCCACCAGGCTCCTCGGTCCATGTGGGCTTTCCAGGCAAGAATACTGGAGTGTGTTGCCATTTCCTTCTCCAGGGCGTCTTCCTGACCCAAGAATCTAACCTACATGTCCTGCATTGGCAGGTGGATTCTTTACCACTGAGCCACCAAAATGAAGCATGTACCTTACCATAGCATATTTTAAAATATTTTCATAACTGTACCTCAGTGTTAGGGCTTCCTTGGTGGCCCAGCAGTAAAGAATCCACCTGCCAGTGCAGGAGATGTAGGTTAGATCCTTGGATCAGGAAGATCCCCTAGAGAACGAAATGGCAACCCACTCCAGTATTCTTCTCTGGAAAATCCCATGGACCAAGGAACCTGGAGGGCTACAGTCCATGGGGTCACTAAGAGTTGGACACGACTGAGCGACTTCACTTTCACTTTTCACTTTCATGCATTGGAGAAGAGAATGGCAACCCACTCCAGTGTTCTTGCCTGGAGAATCCCAGGGATGGGGGAGCCTGGTGGGCTGCCATCTATGGGGTCGCACAGAGTCGGACACGACTGAAGCGACTTAGCAGCAGCAGCAACTAAGCAACAACAACAACAATTTCACTATCACTGTTTTTCTTTATAACCCTGTTTTTATATTTTATACACTTAAAAGCATTCTGGAAGAACAGTTCATTGGCCTCACTGGTCTGCCACGGGAGTGAGAGGGAGCCCTTGACACAAAAAGCAGTCCACCCACACACATATACTTTATTATTTTCGGTTCATGACATTTGCCTTTTGAAGAACCTGATTCTTTTGAATGTCTGACAATCTGCATTTGTCTGTTAACTCATGGGGTTACTGAACTCATTTCTCTTTTCCTATATTTCCTATAAACTTAAGTCACATCTAGAAGACTCGATTAAATCTAAGTTGAGTGTTTTTGACAAGAATAATTTATAGGTGATGCTCTGCACTTCTCATTGCAACATATCAGGAGGCACATGATGTCTGGTTGTCTCATTAGTGATGCTAAATTTGATCACTGGGCTAAGGAGGTTAAGATACTTTCATTTTTGCATAATGAGACAGTATGTAAATGAATAGAAACTTAAAACTATAAACAAGAGTAAAGGGAACTGTACAATGAACCTGGCACACTCCTCTCTGAGCCTCCATAGCTATTAATGTACAGCCAATCTTGTGTCTTTGGCACCCAATTATTTCACCCCTACCAAAATACACACAAATTCCAAATATCATGTATATTTCATTCCTAAACAAGTAAGTACATATCTCTAAAAAATAAGGGCTTTTCAAAAACACAATAATACCATTATTGCATTTAAAAATAGCTCCTTAATATCTTCAAGTATCCAATCGGTGTTCAGATTCCCAGCATTGTCTCACATGATCTTCTGATTCTATTGTGTGTGTCACATTATAATCTTATGACTGGTTGGTTCAAATCAGGATCCAAACACAGTCCATGCATTTCATTTGATTCAATTCATTCTCTCTCTCTCTCTCTCTTGCCATTTACTTGTTGAAAAAACTGGACCACTGAGAATTAGCACATTTTCTTAAAATGATTTATTTATTGAATAATTAAATATAAAGTCTCCAAGTATTCCATGGGAGAATAAAATGTGTTTAATTTAGTATATCTTTGAAAACATCCTTTTGGTACAAACCATTGTAAATCATTAGCCAAAATAATCACCAGTCAACAATAAGAAAATGTTGTTTGGGATTGCATTCATTTCTAAATGCTACTTTTGAAGGAGCTGTGATCATGATGTCCTCACTTGAGCTGAATGTAGGTCCACATCCAAACCATTGTTTTCCTACAGCTTTGGAAGTTAAAGGAAAGGAAACGAAGATGATGACAACTGCTTAATATAAGGTATACTGAAATGAATTTAAATCAAAATCACCTCCGCAAAGAACATGATCCTGTTAGTTTCCTGGGGCCATCATAACAAAACACCACAAACTGGATGGTTAAACACCGAATTGGTCTCACAGTTCTGGAGGCTAGAAATCCAAGATCAAGGTGTTGGTAGGTTTGGTTCTTTCTGAGGGCCCTGAGGGAGAATCTGTCTCAGGATTTTCCCCTAGCTTTTAGTTGTTTGCCGGCAGATTTTGGCATCCCTTGGCTTATACACATATCACCCTGATCTCTGCCTTTATTTCACACGGCATTCTCGGTCTAGATGTGCATTTCTGTGTGCGTGGGGTGTCCATATTTCCCCCTTTTATAAAGACATCAGTCAAATTGGATTAAAAATGCATTCTACTCTGATACGACCTCATAACTAATTACATCCGTAACAACCCTATTTTCAAATAAGGTCATATTCTGAAGTACTAGGGGTTAAAACTCCAGCAGATGAATATCAGGAGGACCCAAATTCAACCCATAACAATGATATTCAGTTTTAAAAATGGATGTATATTTAAAAGTAAATATATCTTCATTGACTTCTTCATTGACTTCCTCATCAGTTTACTAGTTTGCTTTTTCTCTGGCTGAGTTGCCTTTTTAAAAATTCTACTTCACTTCCCATCACCTAGAGATTAAATATTCCTTTGTAATAACAGAAGTATTTAGGGATCTTCATTTTTTATTGTGAAATTTTCCATGTGTTTCTTCCAAAGCCTGAAACTGTATCTTGGATTAATGATAATAACATATGGTCATTGTGGAGAATGTTTGAGAATTGCAGGGAATGATGGAAAATATTTAAGACAAGAAAAGAATTTTCAGCTGTGAATATAAAGCAAAGTTTTGACCTAAGGAATTGAGTTCTTTTAGGGAAACATACTAATGAAAAGATAATTACTTGTTTGAAGGTTTTTTTTTTTTTTGAGTTATAGCTTATTTCCAGTGTTGTGTTAATTTCTGCTATACAACAAACTGATTCAGTTATACGTACATATACATGTATATACACACACATATATGTACACATACTTCCCTGGTGGCTCAGATGGTAAAGAATCTGCCTGCAATGCAGGATCCCTGGGTCAGGAAGATCCCCTGGAGAAGGAAATGGCAACCCACTCCAGTATTCTTTCCTGCCTGGAGAATTCCATGGACAAAGGAGCCTGGTGCCTCAGTTCATGGGGTCACAAAGAGTCTGACTGAGCGACTACCATTCAGCACTCAAACAGACACATATATTTACCTTCTTTTTTACTATTTTCCATTATGGTTTATCACAGGATATTAAATGAAATATGAGACTCCAAAATTGCTGCAGTTTGGATCACTAACTTAGGAAAAAAAGGATTAAGAAAGTCCTGTGGCTGTTCACAATAGTTACCTAATTAACTAATCACTAAAACAATCTTACAGTGGTTTAAGTGAAGCCGCTCAGTCCTATCTGACTGTTTGCAACCCCATGGACTGTAGCCTACCAGGCTCCTCAAGAGTACTGGAGTGGGTTGCCACTTCCTTCTCCAGAGGATCTTCCCAACCCAGGGATCAAACCTGGGTCTCACACATTGCAGGTAGGTGCTTTACCATCTGAGCCACCAGAGAAGCCACAGTGGTTTAAATAGCCATGAAAACCATAAGCCCTTCCCATAGGCCAAAGTAATTTACTTAGAGGAATTCAAGGATATGAAATTAACATGCATAGGAAACCCTGTGAATCAAAGCTGATATCCAAACTAATTTTTATGTATGGCAGAGCATAAAGTTAAAACTATGCATTTCAAACTTTTTGACAGAGATCACTTCAACCCTACAATTTCATTAATTTTTCATGTCCTCTATCTCTTAACCTTTGGCATCCCATTGCCTTTCAAATAGAGCACTCAGTAACAAATACTTCTCTACACATATACTCTTTAACTGTGTATTTATAATCTGAAATTGTTTTCTAGTTTCAATGTTCTCTTTTTTTAACTTGTTCAGTTTTAGTAGTTTTTAATGTATTGTTTGAAAACAAGAGTCTCAGGACTGAGGTCAGTTCTTAGGGATGGTAAGAACAGATAGCATGTTGGAAAGATGTCTTAAATCAACCGCCCAACGTGGGACTTGAACCCACGACCCTGGAATTAAGAGTCCCATGCTCTACCGACTGAGCTAGCCAGGCAGTTGAGGACCCATTCTTTTCTTAGATCCTTTCAGAAATATCAAGATTATTTTAACCTGCTTCAAGGCTTGCATTTAAATTTTTTTCTCATAATTTTTTCGGTAAAGTTTTGTTTTCTTTTCTTTTTTAACTACTCTCAAAACTGTTTCATTTCTGATTGTGTGCACGGAAACTTTTACTATTTAAAAAAGTATATAAACGGCCCTCTAGCGGTCAGCGATGAAGGGGACTGCTGCAAACGACCCCGTAGCGGAAGTGAGCGTAGGGTGCCTGCTGTTTATCGGGGAGATCTCTGGGGGCAGAGCGCTCACCCCTGCAGCCGAGGGACCCAGAATGTCCTCGACACCTCCGAAGCCAGACACAACAGCTGGCTCGGAGGAACGTCCTGCGTACCTTCCAGAGAAAGTCAGAATACAAAGCACAGCAGTAGAGCGGGCTGGTCTCTCACTGCCCCCGGCGGCTTTGAAGTGTCCGGCACTTTTCTGTGGCGCGAAGATGGTTCAACAAAATTACAGACGGTGTAAAAGCTAACGTAGTCTCAGAAATTAACTGAATTAGTTATGGCGTTTGCTCACACACAACTAAAAGGTGAAGACATTTGTCCTTCAGTATGATAGCACCTCTGTGTGGGATGTGCCCATTACTGCAAACCTCTCCACACTAAAACGAAAAGAATTAAAGATTTATTCTGCTTTTCTAGTAGTAACAGGAGTCCCAATTGATGAGGGAGTGCTCTTCTTTCTAGGGTAGGAGGAAAATGTAGGATTAGAAAAAGCAGAAATCTGCAAACCCTTGTAAAGGAGGCCTATCCATCAAGGTTAAATGGTTGGGGCCACATGGGTTACTTTCAAGAGGCAGGGGAGATAATCTAAGTGTAACATGGAGATATCAGACTGTCGTCACTCTGAGAAAGTAATCTTGAGTTTTGCTAGTGGTTTACTAACTTTCAGCAAGATTGTGTCTTCAGTGGTCATATAATCTGAAGTATACAAGATCAGTGGTAATTATTTATTATAGCCAAAAAATGTTTTACCTGGATCTATAAACTGGGGCTTCCCAGGTGGCTCAGTGGGTAAAGAATCTGCCTGCAATCCAAAAGAAGCAGGAGGGGGAGGGGGATGTTTCGATCCTTGGATTTGGAAGATCCCCTGGAGGAGAGCCTGGCAACCCGTTCCAGTATTCTTGCCTGGAGTATCCCATGGACAGAGGAGCCTGCTGGGCCACAGGCCATAGGGTTACAAACAGTTGAACACAGCTGAAGCAACTGAGCACGCAGGCACATCAACCATTAGATATTAATTCCAATTTACAGGAAATAAAGAGAGTTGAGGAACCAGACAAATGACAGCACAAAGAAACAGATGCACAAAATCAGAAGATAGGAAATTTTCCATAACAACCTGCCTGGTGTGTTCAACAAGTAAGTATAAAAATGACTTTTGCTAGGTTAAAAGAGATATAGTGGCTATAAATAATCAGAGGCAATAGGTAATTCTGGATTGGGTACCATCGTGTACTGTGTATATGTTTCATTTTTTAAATTATAGTAAAATAAACATAAAATTTACTATTTTAAACATTTTTAAGTGTACAGTTCAGTGGCATTCCTATTTTCACGTTGTTGTGCAACCATCACCACCAGCCTACTCCAGAACGATTTCATTTTCCCAGATTGAAACTCTGTCCCCTTTAAACAATTCCCCATTCTCCCCTCAGCCCCTGGTAACCACCGTTCTACTTTTTGTCTCTATAATTATTTGGGGGGGGGGGGCTGCGATGGGTCTTGGTTGCAGCACATGGGATCTTCCAGTTTCAACTTGCAGGATCTTTAGTCATGGCATGTGGGAATTTGGTTCTCTGACCAGAGCTTGAACCAAGGCCCCCTGCACCAGGAGCCCAGAGGCCGAGCCACTGGGTCACTGGGAAGTTCCTTGTCTCTATAAATTTGATTACTCTAAGTGCCACATGTAAGTGGAACCACACAATATTTTATCTTTTTGTGTCTAGCTTATTTCACTTAGCATAATGTTTTCAAAGTTCATCCATGTTGCAGCATATATCAGAATTTCCTTTTTTGTGAAGGCAGAATAAATATTCCATCTTATGAATATACCACATTTTGCTTATCCATTCATCAGTTGATGGGCATTTGGGCATCACTCACAGAAGGCAAACTTTTTTTTTTTTTTTTAATTTTTATTTAATTTAGCTGCGCTGCAGAGCATGTGGGATCTTAGTTCCCTGACCAGGGATTGAACCTGTGCCCTCTGCAATAGAAGCACAGATTTTTAACCACTGGACCACGAAGGAAGTCCCCAGAAGGCAAACTTTTGTGAGTAATGCTGCTCTGAATATTGGTGTACAAATATCTGTTCAATTCCCTGCTTTCAGTTCTTTGGGGTGTATATCCAGAAATGAAATTGCAGGATCATATAGTAATTCTGGGCTTCCCTGATGGCTCAGATGGTAAAGAATTTGCCTGCAATGCAAGAGCCCCTTATTCAGTCCCTGGGCCTCTTATTCAATCCCTGAAAAAGGGAATGGCAACCCACTCCAGTATTCTTGTCTGGAGAATTGCATGTACAAAGGAGCCTGGTGGGCTGTAGTTCTACATGTAACTTCTTTAGGAAGTTCCTATGGAATTTTAATCTTTATGTAAGTCACTTCTTTAATGTGGGCCTCTGTTTCTTCATCTACAAAATACAGGGAAGTGGGAAGACAAGGGATGAGAGTGAGAGAGGAAAGGCTAGGAAAGGGAGAACTTAAAGAGGTCTCTAAGGAGCTCATGAATTCATGACCACCTGCTGCTGCTGCTAAGTCACTTCAGTCATGTCCGACTTTGCAGCCCACCAGGCTCCCTCGTCCCTGCGATTCTCCAGGCAAGAACACTGGAGTGGGTTGCCATTTCCTTCTCCAATTCGTGAAAGTGAAAAGTGAAAGTGAAGTCGCCCAATCATGTTTGACTCAGCGACCCCATGGACTGCAGCCTACCAGGCTCCTCCACCCATGGGATTTTTCCAGGCAAGAGTACTGGAGTGGGCTGCCGTTGCCTTCTGTCATGACCACCTAGACCTCTGGAAAAAACTGCTGGTCTCTTCCCTTGAGCCTCATTCAGTAAGTGGCAGGAGAAAAGCTTTTCTTGTTCTGAAGAGATATAACTTGATTTCCATTAGATGTTGGGCCTGGGGACCCTCTAGGTAGAGGATGGAGGATGGATGTCCAAGGCTGCGGAGGCTGGTGGCACTGCTGGGGTCTCTGCTGGGGCCCCTCATCTCAACCTACCATTTCCTTCTTTACTCCCTCCATTTCTCAGCTTACCTGTTTGTGTTCAGAGACAAAAGGGAGGGGTGAAGCCAGGGTCTAGGCCAGCCTGAAACACAAAAACACTTGGAATTTTAATTAGGAAATTTCCTTGAGAGGAACGGTACCATCTTCCCATGTCACCATGGAGATGGCGGAAATGAGTGCTCTGAAGACCCTGGTACTCCCTTCTCCTTCCTGCCTCCTTCTGGGTAACAGCTAGAGATAAACCACACTCCTTGTGGTCTGGGGGCATCTTTACAGCCAGCGCGATCTTTCTCCTCTTTCTATTAGATCTCTCCAGTGTTGTCCACTGCCTCAGGATGAAGCTCAAAGTGCAAGCTCCTTAATGAAGCCTGTCTGGTCTTACCTGATCTTGCTTCAACCTATCTCTCTGGCCCACCCTGACCTGTACTAAATTTTATAGCCACTCTGAGCTAGAAAGGACTTCCCTGGTGGCTCAGACAGTAAAGCATCTGTCAACAATGCAGGAGACCGGGGTTTAATCCCTGGGTCAGGAAGATGCGCTGGAGAAGGAAATGGCACCCCACTCCAGTACTCTTGCCTGGAAAATCCCATGGACAGAGGAGCCTGGTAGGCTACAGTCCATGGGGTCACAAAGAGTCGGACACAACCGAGCAACTTCACTTTCCTTTTACTTTCTGGGCTAGAAAGACAAAGCCTTGGACTTTCAGGCTTCCAGGATGCCAAGTGCACTTCTAAATATTTGAGTTGCAATAGAAATGTTTGCTTTTGCCATTTTGTCAGCGTGTTTAGTGATAGAATATACAACTTCATTTGGAGTAAAGGTCAAAGGGTCTGAGTAAAGTTAAAGCCGCTCATTCGTGTCTGACTCTTTGAGACCCCGTGGACTGTATAGTCCATAGAATTCTCCAGGCCAGAATACTGGAGTGGGCAGCCCTTTCCCTTCTCCAGGGGATCTTCCCAACCCAGGGATCTAACCCAGGTCTCCCGCATTGCAGGTGGACTTTTTACCAACTGAGCAATGCCTCAAATGCCCCCAAAGAATAGAAGGCCTGGAGCAGTGGGACTTCCTGCTGCCCCCTGTGTAAGGCTCTGGTTCTCACCCTTGATTTGCTGTCTCATGAGGCAAGTCTCTTTCCTACTCTGGGCCCCAAACTCTTCACCTACATAACAAGACACATGAGGACCTTGCAGGGCTGTATCTCCTCTGGTGTCCTGTGCTTCTTTGGCCTTCCCTGAGACTAGCTGGTAGACTCTGGACAGACTCCCACGCCCTTCCCACTCAGGTCAAATGACATTCCTGCACATTGCAAGGACAGAAGGGAAATTGTGAGCCCATGTGCTCACAATGGTGCCTTTGTTCTTTTCAGCTCAATCTCCCAGTCTTCCAGATCAATATCCATGCCCCAGCCCTGAAAGTGGTGAGCAACAGGGCTTGTGGAGGCTGTGGAAGGAAGCCAAGAGTATTTAGCAAACATTTAATACTAATAACTGCCAATTGTAGAGTCTCCGCTCTGTGAAGTATCTCCACATTCTCAAAGGACCTTCAGCTGGGTTAAATGACTCGTCTAAGACCACACAACCTACAGAAGAGCTGGGCTTGACACATCCCTGTCAAGCTGGTCTGGGGCACCTTCAAGGCCCCCAGTGCCATAAGCACTTCCCCGTGTACTCCTTCTCCTTTTCCAAGACACAAGCACTTTCCAATGTACAGTATGTGTGTTAATTCATTTCAGCCTCATAACAGTCCTGGGAGGAAAGTGGTGTTGTTATTATCATCATAAGGTTAAGGAAACTGAGACCCAGAGTAGTGAAGTAACTTGCTCAAGGACACACAGTTAATGAATCTATGTTCTAGCCACTCAAGATGGCTGTTCTCTTGCTCTCTGTACACTGCCTGCCTGACCAGTCCCTGCTTACTCTTTTGACTACCCAATCCTCTCAAGCGCTTGCCCCCTGCCCCAGCTGCTGGTTTCCCTGGAAACTGATACCCCAACCTGATGTCAATCCCCCTTCACCCATCCATGGTAGCCTCCTTCTACCCAGGAGTAACGAAGATGACTGCCACATCCTGCCTGCCATACAAGGTGGCAGTGTTGCAACAGGACCTTTATTATTATTGTTGTTGTTGTTGTTGCTTAAGGCATATAAGATTCCATATAGTTGATGTCTGTGTTATTGTCTACAGACTTTCTTCGGTCTTGCAGTTAGGCGGTTAGAAGACTTGCAGGCATGTCGGGGGCAGCGTAACAAATCATAGAGCTGGAACTTGGATAAAGTAGTCTAGCCACACCCACTCTTTGGTTATTATGCACCAGTCAGCTAACAAGTTCTTAAATCTGAACTTTCATTTTCTGGGACTTATGAAGCATTTCTTTATTGGTTGAAAAAGAATTATGGTTGAAAAAGAATTTTAGTTGAAAGAGGTCTGATGCTACAGGGCCTAGCAGATGAGTGGAGGGGCCAAGGCTGCCTGTGAGACCAGAGGTCTGATCTACAGGGGCAGCCATTGCTGGGCATGCAAGACCACCAGCTCTTCTGAGTTTATTTAGAAAGGAACCAGAAATTTGAATTTTAAGCAGAAATTCCTGTTTTTCAGATGTTGACACCTAACTGTTTTTTAAATGCCAAAACATACCAGCTGAAAACAACCCAACCCACCCATGGGTTACTTGTAACCTGCTGGCTGCCAGTTTTCACCTCTGGAGTAGACCGAGTCAGTCCCTCCCACCATCTCAGGCATGGTGGGGAGTAAGTCCTGCCACCAAGGGTGAGAGCAGATGCCCCATGCCTCTCCACCAAAGATATCCCCTCCTGGGCCAGAACCCCCTCACCCTGAGACCCCCAGTCGGCACCTGATCTGGTGGGTCAGACCAGGATGGCAGGCTCAGTTTGACCGCTTCTTACCCAGAGACTGCCCTCTGTTTTCCTATGGCTGCAGCTGTGGAGGGAGGGGCTGCTCCAACCATGCCATTGTTCAGTTTTGCCACACATAGTGGGCACAGGAGAAGCCTGTACATTCTTGGGGGTGGGGGGCAGGTCACTGGCATGTATGTACCTTTGACCTTTTCTTGGGAGGCAATTCATTGCATGGAGCCTTAGAGCTGGAAGCTGCCCAGTTGCTTATTTATGAAGTAGGGAATAGGTCCCCACAGGCCCATTTTAAAACCTCAGACTTGAACAGATATTTGTACATCAGTGTTCACAGCAGGGTTGTTCACAATAGCCATAAGATGGAAACAATTTAATTGCCTAGCAGCAGATCAGTGGATAAACAAAATAGAGTATATGCATACAATGCAGCGGTATTCGATTATAAAAAGGAATGTAATTTTGACATATGCTACAACATAGATGGATCTTAAAAATTATGCTGAGTGAAATAAGCCAGACACAGAAGCAGCACTGTAAATATGCTTCCACTTTACATGTCAGATTCATAGAGACAAAGTAGAACAGAGGTAGTCGGGGGCTGGGGAAAGCGAGGAAGGGAGAGGTGTTATGAAATGAGTATGGTGTTTTGGCTGTGGATGATTAAGTTTCAGGTACAGACAGTTCGTGATAGTTATACAACACCGTGAAGGTATTTATTGCCACCTAATTGTATACTTACCAACGGTGATAAATATTATATTTTACCACAGCAAAAAATATCTGAAGCCTCATTACATTTATTATTGGAGTCCCCACCCCAATACCGTATCAAACATAATAACATTCTTAAAAGCTGTATGAATTGAGGAAGGCAAGGTTTTCTGCTTTTTGGCTATGTTGCACTAGCTTGTGGCTGACCGACTGTCTTGCCAAGATCTACTAGGAAAGCTGGATACAGTAAAACAGTAGTTGAGATAGAAGACAGAATAGTGATTACATTTTGGGAAAGTAATCATGGAAGAGGGTGTGAGAGGGCCTCCAGGGATGTTGGTCATGGTCTTTTTTCTTATTTATCTGAGTTACCTGAGTTCTTAATTGAGTGTGTTCACTTTGTGAAAATTTGAGTTAAACATTTACAATGTTTGTGCTTTTTCAAGTATTAACATTACACTTCAATACAAAAGTTTATAAAAATCCTACCTGAGCTGAATTGATGTATTTATGCCTTTGGACATTTATGTACTCATGCATTCACGCATAGCTTCCTTCTTTTTCTTTTAAGCATTCTTACAAACTCATGCATTCTCTCATAGTTTCTTTCCTTTTAAGCATTCTTGGACTGTGTCTAAAGTAAAAAAAAATGTCCCTGGTCTGGAGAAGGGATGGAGAGTACCCACGTTTCTCCCAGAAAGTTTGTCTGAGCAGATCCAGGACTAGATTCAGAGGTCCCTCATGCAAACACGCTTTCCTTTAAAAAAAAAATTTATTTTATTGAAGTATAGTTGATGTACAGTGCTGTATTAATTTCTGCTGTACAGCAAAGTGATTCCATTATACATCAGTTCAGTTCAGTCGCTCAGTCGTGTCCGACTNCCCACGTTTCTCCCAGAAAGTTTGTCTGAGCAGATCCAGGACTAGATTCAGAGGTCCCTCATGCAAACACGCTTTCCTTTAAAAAAAAAAATTTATTTTATTGAAGTATAGTTGATGTACAGTGCTGTATTAATTTCTGCTGTACAGCAAAGTGATATAGTATTATATATATAGTGTATATATAATACTATATGTAATATTATATATAATATATTTATAATATTACATATATATGACATTATATTATATGTAATATATATATAACAAAAATAAATCTGTCTACAAAACAGATTCACAGACATAGTGAACAGACTTGTGGTTGCCAGGGGGAGAGGTAGTGAGAGAGTATATTTATAATATAATCTATATATATTATATATTATATTATATATATTATTATACATTATTATATTATATAGTTCTAGAGAATAGCAAGGAGAGATAAGAAAGCTCTCCTCCGCGATCTTTGCACTCAGCCCTCCTCAGTGCAAAGAAATAGAGGAAAACAACAGAATGGGAAAGACTAGAGATCTCTTCAAGAAAATTAGAGATACCAAGGGAACATTTCATGCAANCCACTCAGCAAGGAGATAGGGATTTCCCACATACAGGGAAATCAGGGCTCAGAAAGATACGGTGATTTGCTCAAGGTCACACAGACAGTTAGGGACAGAGCTGTCCAGATCCTCCCCCACAAACTACAAAGCAACAGAAAGACATGCCAGCACGTTGCTGAACAGTCTCTCAAAATATTCTGGCATTTATCAAAAGAAATGTTTATAGAGATCAAAGTTAAACAGCTCCAAGAGAGCTCTTAAAGTATCTTTTGTACAACAGAGCAAAGAAGTCGAAGGCTGACCATGCTGGAGACGCAGGCAAAACGATCAGGGCAAGCAGGGCCTGGCAGCATTAGAGTCCCACCCACCCTGGGCCCCCTGTGCCCCCCCATTCCCAGGCTGAACTGTATTGGTCCTGAGAGGTCCAAGTGACTGACTGCATCAGATATCTTTGCTTCATTTTTTCCCTAGAATCTCTCTGGCAGACTTCTAGACAGGGATGAGAGAGAAGCCACGACCCATGGGGGTTAGGGTGATCACCATTCAGGTTTACCCGCACTTAACGCTGAAAGTCCCAACTGCTGGGAAACCAGTCTCAGGCAAATGGTTGCTCACCCTGTGTTGGAGAGGCCTGCCTTCCTCCTGGGACCTTGTCAGATAGAGAAAGCCAGGCTGTGACATGGGCTCCCTGCTTGACCCATGCCTTCTTCTTTCTGGACCTCAATTTCCTCATCTCTAAAACAGGGGCTTGGCTAGGATCTCTGAGGAGGGTGCTTCTAGCTTACACATTCCTCAGTTTCTGAATCTGTGTCTCACTGAGGTCCCCATTTTGCCACCTTCCACAGGGCAGGGCTAAGAAACCAAGTATAATAGCCCACGGGGACCAACCCCATTGGATTCCTGCAGGAGTGATGCTTCCCACCTCATGCCCTCTCCCCTGTCCCTCCCCCACACCCTTGCTTTGTTCATTCATTAAGAGTGTCAATTAGGAGGTGATTATTCATCCTAAATACAACATGCATTTAAAATGGAGCCCACTCCAGCCTTGGGGAACTGAAAGTAGGTTTATAGATTCCTGTTTACTTGACATTTTAATCAGCAAGGCGAGAGCAGAGAAACTTTAAGTGGAAGGGTCAAGAGTCATGGCCACACACATTTCCATTTCAGCAAGAAATCTTCCAGCATCCACTCCAGGCCAGAAGCTATTGTGAGAGCAACGCAAGAGAGATCAAGTAGAGGATCAGAGAAGCAAGGTCCCTGGCTCGGATGAGCACCTGCTCAGCCCGGGGATGAGGTTGAACTCATAAGGGGCTGAACACGGGGTGCCTGTGGCAGATGCCATGAGTGTCCCCAGGAAGTAGGGGAAGCCAAAATAGATGGTGGTTGGATGGCATGACTTTATCAATACAAACCTCCGGTAACCACGGGCCCGGGGGCGGGGGGGGGGCGGCGGGGGTGCAGAAACATTCTTTCAATCAAGCCCAAGCCGTGTTTGTGGTTCTGGAGTGCTTTAAGCGAAGTGGCTGAAAATGCTTTAAGAGGTGGGGGACGGCAGGAAAGGGAAAGG
Organism: Neotragus moschatus; assembly: GCA_006410615.1. NCBI lineage: Eukaryota > Metazoa > Chordata > Mammalia > Artiodactyla > Bovidae > Neotragus > Neotragus moschatus. The sequence goes on from SJYA01002789.1 coordinate 642,104, forward strand.
GGATTCGGCCTCAGATGCTGAGTGGGGGGCAGGCAGCAGCCAGGCCAGCAGAACAGCATCACACAGAATAAGCAGGGACCACTGTGGGACACAGGCCAGTGCCCCGTCTCTGGGCCTGGCCCCTCCAGGCAGAGGGCACAGCATGAGCGGACCTGTGCAAGGTCCAGAGAAGGCCAAGGGGGAGAGCCCACGGTGCAGGCACAAGATTCTAGGCTTCGCCTTGTAAGTTTTGCTTCTCATACTGGGGTTCTCCGTGGTGCTAGACAGGAGCGTCCATCACTTGAGAACAGGGTTGTTACTTTTCTTGTGGAATAAACATAGATATAGTATGAAGCAGACTGCAAACTGGATGAATTTTGAAGATAAAACTCAAGGTTTTAAGGAACACTTCCCTCACAACTGAATGCAAAGCCCTTCAGCATACTTCAGTGGAGAAGTCTGGGTGTACTGCCAGGCAGCTGGGACCCAGAGGAGAGTTTAAAGCAGAGAAGGGGCAGGGTCAGCTCTGCAGTTTACAGCCCAGAGGAGTGTCTGAAGAGGGTAGAAATGATACAGGAAAGGATCCTTTGGGCTGAGCCTGGATGTAGGCTGAGATTAGGAGGGGTTCCTGGGTTGGGGGCCAGTGTAAGCAAAGAAAGAGGGGTGAGGACTGCTGAGCGTGGAGACATACTGTGAGAGCCAGGGCTCCCTGTGAAAGAAGCTCTAGAGGGATGCAGAAATGAGGCTGCTGACGCTGGAATGACAGCCTGGCAGAGTGGAACCCGATTGCCATGGCCTGGGTGTAGGGAAGGGCTATCACTTCATTTTTAAGAAGGCCTCACAGTTATGTCAGCTAAAAACACATTAGCTACCTCCCATGGGTTTTGACATGTAGTTATGAACTTGAACTCCAGACCAGCTTTGACTCTCTGTTCTGCCAGGTAGCTATAGTGGAATCTGGCACAATTTTTTCACCTACTCCACGCTTCATCTTTCTTATCTGGGAAATGGGGGTCTGGTAACAACACGGCATCTGACAGCAAAAGTGGATATGAGTTATTCATATTTTCACTACTCAGTCTCGAAGGTTCCCTAATTTCTATTACAATTTAGGTATTGCATTATTTAGAAACTTTTTTCAAACATCGAATTTTGTTTTCTTGACTTTGTTGTTATTGACGTCCAACTTCCCTGGACTGTGGTTGGAAACTGTAGGCTTGTTTTTAAGTTTTTGTTGAAACTTGTTTTGTGACTAGTTCATGGTCAGTTTTTTTGAAGTATTTCATGAACACTGGAAAGAATGCATATTCTCTGTTAGGTGCGGGGTTTTATACTTATCCATTTGATCAAGTTTGTTAATTGTGGTGTTGAAAATTTCTATACCCTTATTGTTTTTAGCCTGTTGAACTCTCAGTTACTGAGATAGGGATGTTAAAAACCTACCACCATGATTACGGATTTATCCATTTCTCTCTTAAAATTCTACCAGTTGTTATATGAATATAAGCTAACTTTAAAAAATATCTTACTGGAGAACTGGTATTTTGCATCATTATATAATGATCTTCTTCCTCCCTAATAATGCATTCATGCCTTCAGACCCCTTTTTCTGATGGCAACAATGCTACACACCAACGGAACAGTGCAGCCATTTTATTTTCTGATTCCTACTTGCTTGGTGTGCCATTTTCCATCCTTTTTACTTTCAACCTGTTTTTGCCCTTATCTTTAGGTGTGTTTCTATAAAGAGTATAAAGTGGGANACCCCTTTTTCTGATGGCAACAATGCTACACACCAACGGAACAGTGCAGCCATTTTATTTTCTGATTCCTACTTGCTTGGTGTGCCATTTTCCATCCTTTTTACTTTCAACCTGTTTTTGCCCTTATCTTTAGGTGTGTTTCTATAAAGAGTATAAAGTGGGATTATGAGGTTATTTTTCAAATCCAGCCTGTCAGTCTCTGGCCATAAATTACTTGTGTGTGTGTGTGTCCTTGTCCCTGGAGCCTGACACAATCAGCCTTCTAGAAATGTTTGCTGAAGGTGAAATTGATCCCCATGGCTACAATGAAAACATAGGGTAATGCTGTCATGTATTGGGAATGGACTACACAGGGGGCCAGTGCTGTGGGGAGCATGGACTCAGTATCAGTGGGGGCCTTGAGGCCCAGGGAGGTCAGGTGACCTGCTCGAGGTCACCCAGCCCAGAAGCACCGCACAGCTTGTGCTTTCTCCTCGGGCCACTGCCTCTACTGTGACCGGCGCCCCTTTCGCCCTTTCCGCTGCTTGTCTTCCCTGACTCAGCGCCAGCCTCCCTGGGCCCAAGCCCTCTGTTGAGGCTTCATGTTAGACCGTGTGGAGTGAGTCCATGTGCCTAACCTGCTCAGGCTGCTCGTTACTAAGGGAGGCTGGAAGGAATGAGTCGGGGCTGCAGACTTTGGCCAGAGGATGAGCACTCCTCCCCACCCTCCCCAGCCCTCCTCTGCAGGCAAACTCAGCCCATAGACTGTCTGCATTAGTTCCCTAGGGCTGCCATAACAAATTAGCACAAATGAGGTGCATGCATGCTCAGCTGTGTCTGACTCTGCAACCCTATGGACTGTAACCCACCAGGTTCCTCTGTCCATAGGATCCTCCAGGCAAGAACACTGGGGTGGGTCGCATGCCCTCCTCCAGGTGATCTTCCAGGAATTGAACCTGAGTCTTCTGCATCTCGGAGAAGGCAATGGCACCCCACTCCAGAACTCTTGCCTGGAAACTCCCATGGTCGGAGGAGCCTGATAGGCTGCAGTCCATGGGGTCGCTAAGGGTCGGGCACGACTGAGTGACTTTCACTTTCACTTTTCACTCATGCATTGGAGAAGGAAATGGCAACCCACTTCAGTGTTCTTGCCTGGAGAATCCCAGGGATGGGGGAGCCTGATAGGCTGCCGTCTACGGGGTCGCACAGAGTCGGACACGACTGAAGTGACTTAGCAGCTTCTGCGTCTCCTACGCTGCAGGCAGATTCTTTACCCACTGAGCCACCTGGAAAGTCCCAAATGAGGTGGCTTAACAGAAATTTATTCTCTCACAGTTCTATGGAGGGTAGAAGGCTGAGATCAAGGTGTCAGCAGGGCCACGCTTTTTTGGAAGCCTCTAGGGAAGAATCCTTCCTTGCCGCTTCCAGCTTCCAAGGGGTTGCCGGCAATACTTGGCTTGTAGATGAGCCACTCCAATCTCTGTTTCCATCTGCATATGCCATTCTCCTGTCTGTGTGTCTCTCTGTCTTCATGTGACCTTATAAGGACACCAGGCATTGGATTCAGGGCCAAGCCTAATCCAGGATGACCTCATCTTAACTTGATTACATCTGCAAGGACCCTATATCCAAATAAGGTTATACTTGCAGGTGTCTGGGGCTAGATTTCAATATACTTTTTGGGAGGACACAATTCATTGCATAGCAGCACCTGCTTTCAAATAAGGTTGTCAACCTGAGCATCATGCTGTCTGTAACCAACCCCAACCCACAGTGACTCTGAACCCTCTCATCCCCACACACTGTCACCCCCCAAACAGCCCCCCTCCTCCATGCTCAACCCCCACCATCTCTCTTTCCCATCAGCACTGCTGTCCCTCACAGCCCTTTGTGACCTCTCACCCTCCAGCCTCCATCACGGGCCACTTTGAAAGAGCTGTCTACATTTGCACCCTCTAGCTTCTCCCCTCCCACCCTTTCCTCCAGCTGCTAGAGTCTGACTTTCCCCATCCAGTCAGTCCCATTTTTTCTCAGGAGGTCAGAATTCAGCCAAGGGTGGCCTTGTATAGGTCAATGGTCAGACTCCATTTTTCAGACAGTGTCTTGATGTCTCTGCTTCAGCCCAAGGCCACCCTGCTCTTGCAACGCCCATATCTACAACCCCTACATCTAATTGGTTCCTGTTAAGATAAAACAACTGTGGAAGGTAGTTAGCCATGACCTGTCTCCTCATTCACTCATATCATTTGTCTTGATTAACTCCAGTCTGACAACTCATATTAGAGGCAGGAAGGGTGGCAGGCCTGGGAAGATGTCAGCTCTGTTGCCCATTGGCTATATGCCACTTCACTTCTTGGAGCCTCAGTTTGCTCTTCCATGAAATGGGAATAATGTGACCTGGTTTCCAAGGATACTTTGAGAATGAATGGAGACGATGACATAAAGTTCTGGAGAATGAAATAGGTGAACGAAGGTAGATCCAGAGATGGCTCGGCCAGCTGACCCAGTTCACAGGAACCTGGATTTTAGGAGGAGTCTTCCTGAACCCAGGGGAGGCTTTGGAAGGCCTGCTAAGATTGAGGAAAGGAGAAAGAGACAAAAGACCACATCATACACAGGCAAACAGGAGCGTGAGGACATACAAAACAGTGTAATTCATTCACCGAACATTTATTGAGCGCCTACCGTATAAGCACTACAAGCAAGACTCAGACACAGATATTTACAGTTTATAGCTGGAGAAGAAATAGAAGCATACTCAGCATCCAGGTTGCTGTCCTTGTGTGGACAGCACACTGCACAGGGGACCAGGAAGACCTGTGTACCTGCCCTTGTCCTCCGAGGTGGGCAGAGGAATAGCAGGGAGGCAGGCAGAGTGGAACGCTAAGAGCCAAAACAGAGAAAAGGTTCAAGGCGCACAAGGGAGGGACACAAAGTAGGACTTGGAGCCCCTAAAACTTTCACAGAGAGCATGCTAGGGTTGAGAAAAGGTCTGCAACATCCGATTGGGTTTCCAACACTTAGAACGCTCCCAGGAGGACCTGGGGGTGAGGTGACTTGGAAGAGAAAGGAAGGCTCAGCTGTCCCTCTGTCCTGAAGGGAAGAGAGAAAGGCGGCCAGGGTCAGGAGGGTCTCACAAACAGGCCAGGCTACAGGCAAGGGGTGCAGGGAAGCGTCCTGTCCTCTTCAAGGAAGAATTCAGCAGAGAAAGCATGCCGAGGCTGAGGCACTGGGGCCCGGCTCCTCCAAGGGGAAGGGGCTCACCTCTGCAAGTTGAAAATGACATTCAGCTGCTGCCCATCTGTCTCCTGGCACAGAGTCCATGGCTCTGTACTTCCAGCCACCTGGAGGGGTTTCGGAAGTCCAAGCATCCCCTCTTGCCTCTCTCCTATAGGCCGCTGAGGGGGCTGGGATGTGCTGGGATAATGACAACATCATATATCCTTGGGATTCATTCAGGCCTTGACCCCTCCTCCTCCCCGCCCTGCAGTGCCTGACGCCATGGCCACCCCAGGCTCCACGCGCTCACTCAGAGCACCCATTCTTCTGCAGGCACCTGGCTCCCTTGTTGCCTCTGTGCCCAGGACACAAGTTGTCATTTGGCCTCTTTGAGCACTTTTACCCCCCTTCTCCTTCTTGGCAGCTGGCAGATGAGCCAAAAGCAGGTAAGAGTTTGGGCTTTGGAGTCAGGGAGCTGCTGTTGGAAATGTTTGCTGTGATGCCTCACAAGCAGTGTGACCTTGGGCAGTTCCCTAACTTCTCTGAGCTTTCAATCCCTCCTTACAAGGTAAATAATACTGCATACCTCAAAATCCTTTTTGAAGACCAAGCCGGCACAAAGCGCTGTGCCTGCCTCATTGTCAAGCGCTCGACCAATGCCGGCATTGGTCTTCTTGCTCAACAAGTTTAGGGGTTTCGTTCTTTCCCTTCAAAAATCGCACTTAGTCTGCACTTCCGCACACGCTCCTCTTCTCGACTCTTCTAGCTCACCCTTTCACACTGTCTTCTCAGAGTGCCCCATCCCTCATGCCCGCCTCCTTCCTCACTGTCCCCTCAATACCAGTGTCAGGACTGTGCTGAATGCCCCCTTGACAGAAGGTGATCTCTTTGGGGCACACCTGGGTTCTATTTCCACACACATGGCAGCCGCAGGGGAAGCCTCAAGTGTGTAGGCTCAGAGCTGGGCCCACGGTTTGAGACTACAATATGGGCATTTGATGAGACCCTCCACACGAGCCATAGTCCTCTGCTGGTCAACATGATACTTGCACAACATGAGCTGGTAAAATTCACCCAGACCTCGATAAAGGAAAACAGTTCACAGGAACTAAGAGTTAACGAATAGTGTTGTAGCAAGAAATGACCCTAAAAAGAGTTTGCAGGTAAAGAGTGAATAGAAAAGAACACAGAGGGGGTAAAAATTAATCATTGATCTGGAAATGGTCAGCCCACTCATTTTACAGATAAAGAAACCAAGGCTGAGGCAGGCAAAGTGACTCGCTTAAGGCACATAGCAAGGGCAAATCAAGGGCTTCTGAACAGGCTGACTCCAAATTTAATGTCTTTGCCTCCCACACCCTAGGGCCCACTGTATGGTATTTGTGGAGTCATTAGTTTAACTTTCTACAGTATTCTTTAAACAGAATGATTTTAGAAATGACCATTGCCCTCAGGTTCTATTTAATAAACTATTATTTCTGACTTAGAGCACTTGCAGCTCCCACACCGTTCTCCTGTTCTCTTGGGAGAACACCCCATATCCCACCCTTTTAGTTCTTAGGGCTGGTCACAGGGACATTGGGGGATGGGCTGCAGAAAGACAAATGAAAACAGCAGTAGTGACTCTTTATTCCTCCTGCTGCTCCCACAAAACATTCCTCTGCACGTGAGAGAGAAATAAGCTGCAAATGACTCAATTTTAAAATAACACTGAGAAAAATAATCAAGGCTTGGAGCTACCAGTGAATCACTGCAGTTCTTTACTTTGTAAAATATTATTTTCTTTTAAAGTGGACAAGTACTCCAAGGAATACAGATCCTTCTGTATTGTGGACCTTTAGAGGGGTCACAGTATCACCCACACCATGAGGCACAGGGCCTCTCATTCCACCAGGGGTTAGCTGTGGGCCTCACCTCTCCACCCCTTCCAAGTGCTCTGGGATGACAAATCACAGACATTTGAGTTGACCCAAGATCCTGTGTGGGCTCCGGACTTGGACACCAGGCAGTGGGGACTAGGTTTTCTCCTCTACTTTAAAGCATTGTCTTCCTCTATCGGAAACATCAGGCATGAAACTTATGAGCAAGTCTTTGCAAGGATGCAAACACAAATTCTGACCTCTGACCACCTAATCTCAACTGGTGTGTGCTGAGAATGCTTTATGGTAGCTCTGCATCAATATGAAGATCCAGTGCTGTCTACCAGAGAAGGAATTCAAATCAGCTGCCTTTTGATTTACCTTCAGTGAGGCCTCTGGTGAGCAAGGGGAAAAGACGCTGACTGTTAAGGCCTGTAGCATGCAAACACTCCCACCTGTCCCATATCAGTCACAGGGTCTCCAAGCTCAAAGAGACTGGTGAAATCATCCAGCAGCTCCACACCCCTATCTGATGCATCAATTCTGTCTCCATCAGTCTCTGTTGTAATGACTTATAGAACAGGGAGCTCACCACCTCATGAAGCTCAGGTGCTCAAAAATGGGAAAGGCCTGTCATAACAAGGGATGGAAGTCTGCTTCCCATGACTTCTTTCCCACTGGTCCCAGTTCTGTCCTATGTGGGCCACTCAGGTCACTGCTCACCACCCACTGCTCCCCCCTCCCTCCACCAGCTAAATAGCTCCAGACCTCTTGACTGCTCCTTGCAGCCACTTTTCATGCAACAGCTAGCATGCTCAGTCACAGCATACTGCCAGATGAGTGATGTTTGGGCCAGTCAAGCCCCCAGGATCTAGAGAGAACAAGTAGCAGGCAGGCCTTGCAGATGAAAGCTCAGAAATCTTGAGCCATCAAGGGCTACCTCATAACCTTGAAATCCCTACACTCTATGGTTTCCAAAGACCACTCACATCCCTCTCTCACAGCTCCCTTATAACAAAGGGAAACATAAACAGGAGTAGGATTAAGTGCCTTAAAGGTCAATGAATGGAGCTCACACTGTTTGCAGAGGTTGTGCCAGGAGGATCGAAGGGCTAGATACAGAGAAGTTCCCAGGATTCATCTAATCCTCACCTCTCCTTATAGGAAAGAGGACGCTGAGGCCAGGGAGAAAGGGATTCACCCTGGGTCGCACAGAAGGTTAGTGATGAACTCCCAGGCTTATGTAATTTCCACGGCCAAAGGGCCTGCTTCTCCAGTCAGGCACTGTCCCTTGACATCATCACTCCAATACCAACTGGCCTAATCTGCCCCATCACTCTTGGTACTGACCGAGCGGCGTGTGGCCCTTATGAGAGGTGGGGTTCTCCGGGTTCAGGCCTAATCAGAGAGCCCCGTAGCGGGGGCGCGGCTGTCGGAGAGCCGGGTTGGAGGTCCGCTGAGTGCTTGGCCCGGCCACACAGCTTTTGCAGGCCCTGGCGGAAGTCTCGGCGCAGCAGGCAGTAAAGTAGCGGGTTGAGGCAACTGTTGGAGTGCGCCAGGCAGATAGACACCGGGAAGAGGTAGGCCTGCACCAGGAAGTAGGCACGGTCCCAGGGCACCGCGTTCAGCTTGATCAGCACCCCCCAGAACGTAAGCGCTTGGTTGGGCAGCCAGCAGAGCACGAAGACCAGCAGCACGCAGGCCAGCGCGCGGGTAACGTGGGAGCGACGTCGGGGCCGGACCCCAGAAGGGCAGCGTACCCGCCGCCGCCGCAGGAAGCGCAGAAGCAGCAGCGAGCAGGTCCCCTGCGTGACCAGCGGCAGCATAAAGGCCACGGTGATCTTTTGCAGATGGTAGAAGGCCAGCCAGTCGAGACCGCCGTCGGGGAAGCGCAGCAGACACAAGCGTTCGCCCCCGACGCTGGCCGTTGTGGCGAACAGGGCGGTGGGTGCGGTGGCCAGGATTGCGGTGGCCCAGAGCAAGCTGCACACGCAGACAGCCCACAGGGTGCCCGGCCGGCGGGAGCGCAGCGCCCTCGCCACTGCGTAGTAGCGCGCCACGCTCATGGCGCTAAGGAAGAAGCCGCTGGCGTACATATTGAGCACCGTGAGCGTGAGCACCACCTTGCACATGGCACCCCCGAAGGGCCAGCTGAAGTCGCGCACCATGTCCACGGCCCAGAAGGGCAGTGTCAGCACGAACTGCAGGTCAGTGGCTGCAAGGTTGAGTAGGAAGCAGTTGAGCAGCGAGCGCCGGCGCCGCTGCTGGGACCGCACCAGGACCAGCACCAGCACATTGCCCACCAGCCCCACAGCGCACAGAGCCAGGTAGGCGCCCGCGATCAGCGCGCGCAGTGCCAGCGCCGCTCCGGCCTCTGCCACTCCCTCCAGGCCGTCCAAGCTGCGGGGACCCCAGGTCGGGCGAGTGCTCTCAGATCCGTTGCCCACCGAAATGTTAGAGGTCTGCCGGGACGACGCGTCTCCNCGCGATCAGCGCGCGCAGTGCCAGCGCCGCTCCGGCCTCTGCCACTCCCTCCAGGCCGTCCAAGCTGCGGGGACCCCAGGTCGGGCGAGTGCTCTCAGATCCGTTGCCCACCGAAATGTTAGAGGTCTGCCGGGACGACGCGTCTCCAAACCAGTTCAGGGGGAGCACGGCCCCGAAGGCGCGGGCCATGCAACAGCTGCCTGTGGCTGACGCCATCGCCCTTGGTGGAGCTCAGGGATCGGCTCAGGTCCACTCCGAAGCCAGCGGCTAAATTGGGACGACTAGCGGTGTTCAGGACCTCGCGGCAGCACTTTTAAAGGGATGAAGGCTGCCCTGATTGGTCAGTTGCACTCGCGCTCTGCCCTAAGCTCTTCCAGGCCGTAGTTCTATTGGCTACTTCTTCACCTTCGATTTCGTCAAGAACTGAGGACCCTCAGCCAGAGTGGAGGCCGGAAGCTGAGACTTGGGGACCGGGAGGTCAGGTCGGAGGAGAAGGCTTCTGCGATTCACTTGGGCTCAGGGTGTGCGTGGGTCGCTGAGTGAAGACGCAACGCTAGAAACAGAGTGCCTCCCGCAGCGGTTCAACCTTCGGGACTGGAGACGGGTTCCGACAAGTTTCGCCTCGGGAAGCAGCATAGCCCTCCACCTTCAGCCTGTGCGGGCCCGGAAATACTCAACGGGAGACTGTTGCTCGCGACCAAATAGCAGGGACTGGCAGTCTCTTTGCCTCCAGCCCTGCTCCCTTAAATGATCCCCCAACCCTGACTCCTCTTGGTAAAGATATTTTTCTAGCTGTGCTTTAGCGTTGGGCACTCCTCATCCCGTCTCCCCTTTTGTTCCGTTCTTGGTCTCAAAGTGCCCGAGATCTTCCCATGGCCAGATTTTCTTATGGCTGGCCCTTTCTCAGCACTTGGGCTCAAATGTCACCTCCTCAGGAAGGCCTTCCTGCAACTACCCCCTTCTGTACTTCCAGAATTTTTTATTGCATACCTTCTATGTTCTATCCACCTTGCTAAACACTAGGGATGCAGCAATAGGCATGGAACATATTTTCTCCTGGGAGATAAAGACAAGTAAATGAGATGGTCTCATATAGGGGAAAGTGCAAAATTAAAAAAGAAAAAAGCAAGGTAATAACTCAGTGAGTGTTAGGGCAGGAGGCTCAAGGAAGGTGATCGGGTTTAAGGATGGGAGGGTTCCCAGGAGACGGGGAGACTGTAGTCCCCTTTAGGTTACTTACCAGCTGTGTGTTTTAGGGCTAATTGATCTACCTTGCCTACCTGTAAAGGAGGAAGATGATAACCTCTTGTGAGAGTCATGGGAGACATGGGAGAACTAATCAAGCTGAGAACCCCNTTCCCAGGAGACGGGGAGACTGTAGTCCCCTTTAGGTTACTTACCAGCTGTGTGTTTTAGGGCTAATTGATCTACCTTGCCTACCTGTAAAGGAGGAAGATGATAACCTCTTGTGAGAGTCATGGGAGACATGGGAGAACTAATCAAGCTGAGAACCCCCTTCTCCCCTCATTCTGACCTCCTGTTTTGCTAAAGGCCCCCTCTGTGGTAGTCAGTTCCCCATTGGCTTTAGTCTGGAGCTCCCACTCTGAGGAGCCCTTCTTTCCTGCTCTCCTAGGAGCTTTGGGACAGCATACCACCAGGAGCTAGGAGGTGGTCTCCAGAGGGCAGGTCTTCGCGGTGTCTCCTATCCTTAATCAGTGACCACGGGCAGATTCATTGCCAGACCTCCCTTGCCTGGGAGATGGAGAATCTGAAGCAAGTGGGATTCTCTCCCCAGTAGTCACAAAAGAAGAAATTAACCCAATTACCCAGTTCTAGTCTGGGCCAGGGGGCTTCCCCTGTGGCTCAGTGGTAAAGAATCCACCTGCAATGCAGAAGATGCAGGCTTGATCCCTGGGTCAGGAAGATCCCCTGGAGGAGGGCGTGGCAGCCCACTCCAGTATTCTTACCTGGAGAATCCCATAGACAAGAGAAGCCTGGTGGGCTACAGTCTGTAGGGTTGAAAAGAGTCGGACACGACTGAAGCAATTTAGCATGCATACAGTCTGTCTGGGCCAGAGCCCAGATGAACTGGTAATCTGATAGAAAGTTTGCAAAATTAGATCATACTTTCCCAGAGTTTCCCTTTAGTGGGGCCTGGTGGCCTAGGAATTTTTCTTCCTTTTATGGGAGTTGTCATTGAATGTCAGGTAGCCTGAGTTGCCAGTCTCTGTGCCCTGGCTACTAGCTTGCTTTTTGGTTTGGGGCAAGTGATTTGCCCTCTCTGGCCTCAGTTTTCTTGTCTGTAAAATGGTCTGTAAAATCTCTTATGGTTCTCATAGGCTAAGAGTCCTCTATGTGTATCTTGTTTTCATTCATTCATGGATAATCTTTGGGGTGCTTTCAGCCCAGGATCTCCTCTCCCCATGGCAGTCAGAAGGTAAGCCAGATCACACGCTTCTGTGATGCTCTAGGACATCTTATCTTATTTAAAATAAACTCCTTACTCCTTCCCTGACCATAAGGCCTTTCCTGATCTGGGGCCAGCTCACCTCCCTAATCTCATCTAGTAGCCCTCCAACCTGCACTCCCTTCTGTACAAGGCTCCACCTGCACTGGCCTCCTCTGTCCCTCCAGGGTACCAAATTTTCTCCTGTCTCTGGGACNAGGACATCTTATCTTATTTAAAATAAACTCCTTACTCCTTCCCTGACCATAAGGCCTTTCCTGATCTGGGGCCAGCTCACCTCCCTAATCTCATCTAGTAGCCCTCCAACCTGCACTCCCTTCTGTACAAGGCTCCACCTGCACTGGCCTCCTCTGTCCCTCCAGGGTACCAAATTTTCTCCTGTCTCTGGGACTCTGGACTCACCAGGCCCTCTGCTTGGGGTGCTTTTCCCCAGTTTGTCCCAAGACTGACTTTTTAAAAATCTTTATTTTTGAAAGTTAATTAATGTATTTTATTAAAGTATAGTTTATTTGCAATGTTTCAAGTGTACAGCAAAGTGATTTAGTTATATATGTATATTTTTTCTTTTACAGATTCTTTCCCATTATAGGTTATTACAAGATATTGGATATAGTTTTCTGTGCTATCCAGTAAGATATTGTTGTTTATCTATTTTATATACAGTAGTATGTATCTGCTTCATCTACTTCATGTATCTAGTTCATCCCAAACTCCTAATTTATCTCTGCTTACCCTCTTTTCCCTTTGGCAACCATAAATGTGCTTTCCTTGTGTGTGAGTCTGTTTCTGTTTCATAGAGAAGTTCATATGTATCTGTTTCTTAAATTCCACACATAAGTGATATCACATTTGTCTATTTCTGTGTGACTTGCTTCACTTAGTATGATCATTGCTAGGTCCGCCCATGTTGCTGCAAATGACATTATTTTGTTCTTTTTTATGACAATAATATTCCAGTGTGTGTGTGTGTGTGTGTGTGTGTGTACACACACATCTTTATCCATTCATCTGTCAGTGGACATTTAGGTTGCTTCCACACCCATGCCTTGGTTATTGTAAATAGTGCTGCTATGAATATTGGGTGCATGTATCTTTCTGATTTAGAGATTTCCTCCTTTCTGAATATATGCCCAGGAATGGGGGTTGCTGGATCGTGTGATAATTCTATTTTTAGTTTTTGAAGAAACTTCTATATTGTTCTCCATACTGGCTGCACCAGTTTACATTCCTATCAACAGTGTGGGAGAGTTCCCTTTTCTCCACACCATCTCTAGCATTTATTATTTGTAGACTTTTTAATGATGGTTATTCTGACCAGTATGAGGTGATACTTCATTGTAGTTTTGATTTGCATTTTCTAATAATTAGTAATGTTGAACATTTTTTCATGTGCCTGTTGGCCATCTATATGTCTTCTTTGGAGAAATGTCTATTTAGATCTTCCCATCTTTTGATTGGGATTTTTTTTTTTTTTTGGTTTCTATATTGAGCTGTATAAACTGTTTGCATATTTGCATATTTTGGAAATTAATCGCTTGTCAATTGCATCATTTGCAAATATTTTCTCCCATCCTGTAGGTTGTTTTTCATTTTATGGTTTCCTTTGTTGTGCAAAAGCTTTTAAGTTTAATTAGGTCCATTTGTTTTATTTTGCTTTTGTTTCCATTACTCTAGGAGAGGAATCAAAAAGAATAATTGTTGTGATTTATGTCAAAGAGTGTTCTGCTTATATTTTCCTCTAGGAGTTTTATAGTATTTGATCTTACATTTAGGCCTTTAGTCCCTGGTGGCTCGGAGGTTAAAGCATCTGCCTGCAATGTGAGAGACCCATATTCTATCTCTGGGTCGGGAAGATTCCCCTGGAGAAGGAAATGGCAACCCACTCCAGTATTCTTTCCTGGAGAATCCCATGGAGAGAGGAGCCTGGTAGGCTGTAGTCCACGGGGTCACAAAGAGTCTGATGCAACTTCACTTAGGCCTTTAATCTATTTTGAGTTTATTTTTGTATATGGTTTCAGGAAATGTTCTAATTTCGTTCTTTGACATGCATCTGTCCAGTTTCCCAGTCACTTATTCAAGAGACTGTTTTTTCTCAAGACTAACTCTTAACCCATAAGTCTCACACCAGATGTTACCTCCTCCAAGAAGTCCTCCTTGACTATCCTACCCATATCACCAAGTCCCACCTCTACCCTCAAGTCTCCATCTCATCCCCCGAGGATTAAAAAATACCCAACTTTTAAATGAAATATAATATCCATGTGCACATGCCCACATGTCATACGCGTACAGTTTGATGAATTTTCACATACCAAACGCAACCATGTAACCAGCACCCACATCAAGAAACAGAACATGAATAGCATCCCCAGAAGCCCCCTCGTGTCTCACGTCCCTTTAGTCCCCATGCTTCCTTCCAGAGTAATCACTATCCTCACTTTTAACAGCACAGATTAGTTTGGGCTGTTTTCGTGTTTTATATGAATGGAAACACACATGTGTACACCTTAGTGCCTGGCTGCATGGGTCTGTGAAGTTCATCCATACTGCAGAGTATAGCAGTAGCTCATTCATCTGCACTGCTGTATGATCACCCTGTTTTATTTATAACACTTGTCACAATCAGAGTTTATGCATTTGTTGACATTTTAAAAAATCTGCCCCCGCCAGAAAGTTAGTCCATTGAAAGGAAGGCCTGTCTTTGTCATGTTCACTGCCCTTGTCATGGTGGGAGGTCAACAAAGAACCATGGGGTGAAGGCCTCCAAGACCCTGCCCAGCGGGCTCAGCCTTTTGACGGGCGCTGTGATGGAGACAGAGCTGGACCAGCATTTGTTCTACCCCCAGGAGCCCACAGGTCACAGGAGAGCTCAGCCAGGGAAGGTCAGCACTGAACGAGGGCCACTGGGATAGAGCTGGAGGCAGAAGGCACTTGGAGGGGCAGGAAGGGAGGGTGGGGGGCTCTGAGCTCTGAGCTGGGCTGTAAGGATTCATTCTCTGAGCACTTGTGAGTACACTTAGAATGGTTATGGTTATGGGAAGGCCTTGCTTGGGCCTTTAAAAAGGCCAGAGCTGGAGGGGCAGAGTGACAAGGGCTGGCGGTGGATTTACCAGTTCAGGGCTGTAGGGAGTGTCCCGAAGAGGTTAGCTGGAGCTGGGGGAGAGCATAGCACTGAGGCCAGGGTGCTTTCTGGGAGGCAGCTGCCTTCCTCCTGGTTGAGCAGCTACTATGTCCCCAGCCCAGTGCCAGGCTTTTACACGTATCATCCTCCAGCTCCTCCGTGAGGCAGGAAATGTGATCTCCATTCACACAGGAGGGAGCAGAGGCTCAGAAAGGGGGTTTGTCACACATCCCACAGCAGAACCAGG
Organism: Neotragus moschatus; assembly: GCA_006410615.1. Taxonomy (NCBI): domain Eukaryota; kingdom Metazoa; phylum Chordata; class Mammalia; order Artiodactyla; family Bovidae; genus Neotragus; species Neotragus moschatus. The sequence continues at coordinate 657,222 of SJYA01002789.1, forward strand.
AATTAACCCCAAACCTCGCTCTGAAGAGCCTGTCATTTTCCCTGTGATGCTGATGACAGTGCTCTAAAAACCTACATGTTTGGGGATCCGCCCAAGAGAACGTAGTTTTTGGTGGGAGAGGGTGACAGGTTGGGGATATATTTATTTTTCTTTTCTAAAAAAAATCTCTTGGGACTTCCCTGGTGGTCCAGTTGTTAAGAGTCTGTAATTCTAGTACCTGGAGCGTGGGTTCAACCCCTGGTCAAGGAGCTAAGATCCCACATACTGTGTGCATGGCCAAAAAGTAAAAATAAAATCTCTTTATTGTTGTTACTACAGTGAAGAAATAGCACTTCCACATAGAGTTTTCTACAAATGATGTGGCCAGTGCTGGTTTTTCCCTTTGGAATTGTTCCCTCCTCCCACCCACCCCAAGTGAGATTACAGATGGCTGTGTTAAGGGGTGTGGGTCATTTTGGGTTCTTGCTATGTATCCCCCTCTAGTTCCCCATTTCCGCTCCCAATCTGGGCCACCCAACCCCTTGCTTCGCTGTACTGGGAAGATCAGCGGAACATCAGGGCAACATTCCTGGAGGCCCTGGAGAGCCCAGAGAAAGTGTGGAGGGGACAGAAGGTGAAGGCCACGCAGGAGCAGCCTGGCTCAGGCCACCTCTTGGAATTGCATCCCTTCCTCCCACAGAGTGTGCCTGGGTGGGTGTGCAATGAGCCAGGGCAGAGGCAGCTGTTTTTCATCTTGTGTGCCTGTAGGACCGTTTGACTCTTGTAAACCATGAACACATAGTACTTTGACATAAATGCAGATTGAATTGCAAAAGAACAAAAACCTTTGCAGATTTGACAGGTGAGAAGTGCTCTGCGGTTGCTTGGATATATATCCCTTTAACTGCGGTGGGGATGTACATTTCTCAAATGTTTCTGCAGCATCTGTGTTTTCCCTAAACTCTTGGTGTCTGTTGCCATCAACAGTGTCATGGTTGGAGCCTGGTACCTGAGGGCAGACCTCCTTTCAAGTCCTGCCCTGCTGGTTACCATGTGACCTCACAAAAGTGACTTAATCTCTGTTTTTCTTGCCTGTAAATTGGATAGTAATAACTTCCCTCATGGGGTTGCTCCAGGGTTAATAAGAAGATTCATGTAATGCATCCCTCGTAAGTGTCCCAGTGTTAGTTCAGGATAAAGAACACCTGGATAGGGCAAGGAACAGCTGTAATGCTGGGGGTGGTGGTAGTGGGGGAAGTACAGGGCTGACTCAGGGTAAACGAGGAGGACCTGGCGTCCTCAGGCGTGACCCCTAAGGTATGCCCACAGGCAATAGCTCCAGCTATTACACCCTTCCCAGAAGCTTCCTCTACTGAACTGTAATTCTAGACCATTCTCCTTTATCATGTCTTCCTAAAGCATCCAGCCTAGGTTTCCTAGAAACAACTCTCCCTTTGCACTCAGGTTTGGGTTTATCTATTTAATTATGTTTCATAATATAATAGCAGAAGCAATAGTATAAACTGGCTTGTAAACCAATTCAGGTGGCTCTTGGGAAGCCTGCAACTTGTTTGGTGAGAAGAGACATGTTTGGGGCCTGTTAGACCAGTATTAGACCAGGTGCCCACCTTTCCCCTGGGGATTTGGTGAAAATGCAGATTCCAGTTCAGCAGGATTCAGGCACACTGAGATGCTGTATTTCTCACAAGCTCTCAGGTGAGGCCTGTGCTGTTGGTCCAAAAAGCCACCCTTGATGAAGAGTGGGAGAATGTATTCTACTAGTAGCGAGAGGTCAGCATGCCATGGGCAGTAGTCTGTATGTTTTACCAGGAGATTGGCTGTCTTTGTCCAGTTGGGCTGCTAAAACAAAACATCATAGACCAGGTGGCATAGAAACAACAGAGATTTATTTTTCATAGCTCTGGAGGCTAGAGGTCCGAGATCAACATGCCAACATGGTCAACTGAGACCCTTCTTCCAGGTGGCAGGCTTCTCTTTGTGGTGGTGTCCTCATAAAGGAAGAGGAGGGGAGCTCTCTGGGACCTCCTTCATGGAGCCCATTCACAGGGGCTTCACTCTCACGATCTAGTCACCTCCCAAAGGCCTCACCTCCTAACACCAACACCTTTGGAATTCTGGAGGAACACAGATAAATGTGGCAAAATTTGGAGAGTTGGGTTGGCAGAGGTTGCTGGATAACCTCCACGGTACTAATACTAGTTTACAAAGCAGTTTCACATATATCATCTTAATAAGTTGACATAATACCATAGATCATTGTTTTGATCCCCTATTTACTAAGGTTATGAGGTTCAGAACAATTGAGCAGTTTCCCCAAGGGCATGCAGCTAGTTCTAGGCAAAGCAAGGACTTAAACCCAACCAATCTGATTGCAGAGCCTGCCACTCATTCCATCATGATGTGGAGCTTACCTGAGAACATCTCTAGATCCTGAAGCCAGTCAGCCCAGAGTAGTCGTTAATCTGAGCCAAGCCTGTGGGTCTTATCTTTACCACTGAATTTGGAATTGTCCATTCAGATGGTTTGCAATTAGGCCTTTGTGGGTTCTTGTGTATATATAAGGCAACTTCTATTTCTTTGGGTTTTGTTCATTTCTTTTGAGACCTCCCATCTGGATCTCTGACTTCCTGCTCCAATGTGGACTAGTGGCTCTCTTGGCCTTCTGAACAGTTGTGATTCTGAAATTTTCCTTTACTATTATTTTGGAGACTCCCTTTCTTTGCCGACACATGTAATTTGTCTTTGCCGACAAGTGTAATTTGTGTCGGATCACCTGTTGCCTAGTTCCCAGGTCTTTCTCATAGTTTACCTCCTCATTTGGGTGGAGCACAACCTCCTGTAACTTTCAGAGAAAAAGACCATAGGAAACAAATGTCTTGAGACCTTAAATATCTTAAAATGGCCTTATTCGACCCTCACACTTGATCGAGAGCCCGAGAATTGAGTTCTATGTTGGAAACCACTTTCCAGAATTTTGAAGGCATTGCTCTGTTGACTTCTGGCTAATAGGGCTGCTGGAGAGAAATTCTGGTGCCATTCTGTTACAGAGTCTTTGTGACCATTTTCTTCCCACCTCTGGGAATAATTTTCTCTTTTACCTACACGTTCTGGTACGTCAAGATGTTGTGTCTTAGAAGTGAAAGTGTTAGCCGTTCAGTCGTGTCCAACTCTTCGTGTCCTTGTGGACTGTAGCCTGCCAGGCTCCTTTGTCCATGGGATTCTCCAGGCAAGAATACTGGAGTGGGTTGTCATTTCCTTCTCTCCACTGAATCTTCCCAACTCAGGGATCAAACCAAGGTCTCTCGCAGTGCAGGCAGATTCTTTACCATCTGAACCACCAAGGAACCTGTGTGTCCTGGTAGGGGTCTTTTCTTATCTGTTGTACTGGATGCCAGTAAACTCTTTCAGTCTAGAAATGTATGTGCTTCTCTCCTGAGAAAGATTCTTCTATCATTTATTTGATAATTTTCTATTTCTTCTGATCTCTCCAGGTCTCTTCTGATCTCTTGATTTTTGATGTTGGATTTAAGGACTTTTAAAATATGGAGAAATGTTTGCTTTATGAAAAGCAATAGATGTAGGCACATCTATTAACTTCTTTCCCTGCATATTTTGCTATTGACTTCATCTTAAAAATATGCTTCTAACCCCCAAATTATATAACTAACTTCATTTTTAAAATTGGCAATAGCAACTTCAGAATAAGGATCACGCTGTTTTTATTCATTTAAGCTCCACTGCAGGCAACACAAGTGAGTATCTGTTGGATAATAAAGTAGTGAAATGATTTATTGATTAAAAAAGAAAAATAAAAATGACCCATGTCATTTATTTTATCCAGGATCTTATTATCAGCAACAGTTCTGATTTTTAGATGTTGGAACAAGTATTTTCTTTACAAAAGTTAATAAAATACACGAAAAAATGTTATAGGGTAAATAACAGAGAGAGCTTCCAAAAACTCAATAAATACTATAGAAAACCATAAAAGCTTTCAAATTATTTCCAGACACAAGGATTTGGAACACCCCTTGCTGAAACAATAGCAAGAAGAAGAAGAAAAATTATAAAAAAGAAAAAGAAAAAAACAGCCAAGGCTGCAGTGTGGGGCAGTAAGAGATCTAAGGTTTGTGCGAATGTCAGGCTGGGGACACAGCCTCCCACATAACAGTCTTCTGGGATGTGCTAGTCTTCAGTCCAATTGACAGGGCCCTGGCCGTCCGGGAGTTCATGGGCTAGATGTGAAGATAAGATGTGACTGTAGGAAATAATCTGATGGCCATTCCTGAGGGTCCCTTTGGAAATCAGCATGGCTCCTGACCCTTGACAGTTGGGAGGTGTTCCTAAATGCAAGCCTCAGTGAGTCTCTAGTGAAGGGGAAGTGGCTTGTTCCCACACATCTGGCCGTCTGGCAGACTTAGAAACAACTCCTAAAGGTGGAGCCAGGAAGAAGCAGATCCTTTGATGTGTAGAAGCTCAAACTGGCAATCCAGGAGTCAGAGGTACTCAGGGACTTGGGTGCTGGGATGTTCGGCAAACCACCTGACCTCTTTGTGCTTCAGCTTCTCCATCTGTAAAATGAAGATATAATAGTGTCCACTCCCGGTGTTGGGAGGAGGAGGCTGTGAGACCTTGCATGTAAAAGCATAGTGCCAACACATGGGATTCAGCACTCATTCACTGTCACAATTCGCCTCTGTCTAATCATCCTTCTCACTGCCCAGATGGCTGCTGGCGAGAGTGGAAGCTGTTCTTGGACCTTTGTCCCTTGAGCTGACTGACAGTTTTGAAATTTCCATGTGGATAATGTCCATGACTCCTGTGATGTTGTCCCTCATGGCAGTGTGGGGTCAGGCCCCCCTCCTAAGCTGGGTAGTTGGCAGGCCAAGGCCACAGTGCTTTGAACTATGGGACTATATTGAGAACACTCATATCTCCAGGGCTTCCAGAACAATGGCTGATCAGTCCTATGGCAGCTACTCAGCATCCCCTTTCCAAGTCAATAAACTTGTGCATTTTCAAAGCCAGTTCTTACTCAGCCCAGTTGCTGTCCCATGGAAGGGAGCGCTTTTTTAGGCATCCCTGTTTAGCAATCTGTACCCTAAATTAGCATTTAGAATTGTGCTCTTAATTTGGCAATTCTTATCTATCACAGTTACAAACACACATGCTATTGACAGCAGCCCCAGTTCTAGGACTTTATCCAACAGTTGTACTCACCTATATGCACAGAGGATAGTCACAGCAAAAGATGAGAAATAATCTAAATACCCACCAGTAGGAGATGGGTGACATATACACAGGATGGAATGTCAACCACCCAACATTTATTTGGATAACTGAAAATAGCTACTGAATGTGTGTTGTAGGTCAGCTGCTGTTCTAAGAGCCTATGAGTGAGCAAGACAGAGGTTTCCTGCCCCCATGGAGCTTACATTCTGGTTTACGTGCCACATGCTAAGAAGCTATTAAAGTAAGGCCGCTGCAGGTCCATGAGTAAGGATGCTGGCCCATCTCCCATCTCTGAGCTGTGTGGGTAAATGAAAAAAGCCAGGTATAGAGTGACTGGGCCACCATGTGCCCTCAATGGAACTTTGTGTTTGCCTAGAATTTTTCTAAAAGGGTTCAGGAGAAACTGAAATAATAATGGCCCGTGGGAAGGAACACCGAGGGACTAGGGGTCAGTTTGGGGAGGGAAGAGTTACTCTTCACTGTTTGTAAAAGTGTGAATGTTTATCTTGTGCTTGCCTTACCAAAAAAATGCAAAATAAAACAAAATACAAAAGACCTTTTACTCTTCCAGGTGCCTTCAAATTATTTAATCATCTAGACCAGAGTTTCTCAACCTTGGCACTTTGACATTTGGGCTGGATAATTCTTTGTTGGCGGTGGGGGGCTGACCTGTCCATTGTAAGATGTTAGCAGCATCCCTGGCTTCTACCTGTCTGATGCCAGGAGTACCTTCCCCTAGCTGTAACAATAAAAGCAAAACAAACAAACAAAAACACCTCCAGACATAGCAAAATTCTATGGAACCAAAATCACCCCCAGTTGAGAATCACTCTAAAAAACTTTGAAATACAGTAGCAATCACTATCTCTGTTAGACAGATAAGTAGAGGCCCAAAGAGGTTTTATAGTATTTTTTAAATTTTTAAAAAATATGCTTCATTTTTAAATTGATATCTATTCGCTTATGATTTTAAATACATGTGCTCTGCTGGCTAATTTTTAAGCAATCTATTAATATATAAGTGAATATATAGAAGTAGAATGAGTCTAGTTTCTTATTTCACTTGATCCGTTTCTAGTAGTGTTTTATCTCAGTTAAATCTTGCTGGAGATGTTGGGCTACATAGATAACAATCATTTAAAAAATAAATTAATTCAATCAAGATTTGGCAGGGGTGGTGGGGGTGGACTCTAATCGGACACCTGACATTTTGAACAATTACATGTTGAAATATCAAATCTCTTACTTTGTTCAAAATGTAAACTTTACGCCCCAGAGTTGGAACTGGCTGGCCTTATTTTTCTGGTTGAATTGTTATTTGTGTCATGAGGGCAGGACTAAACCTCACAGCCCTTATGTATCCTGTGGTGTCCAGGATAGTTCCCAAGGAGGCTTAAAATGAAGGCAGCCCAGCAGGCTGCGGACAGAGTAAAGGCCAGGACCTGGGACACAGCTGGCAATAGGTGAGGACTGTTGTCAGCTTCTGTTTTTAAACCACAAGTTCCTAGGCTGCCTTTCAGAAAAGCCTCTAATCTGTGTTTGGCCTTGGCAGCTCGCCAGAGGAGTGAGGATAGCAGACTGTGGCACTGGCCAGGGAGGACTGTATGTCCTGCCCCACCCCCAGACCCCTTCCCTCTCTGGGGCTTCCTGTGCTGGGGCCTGAGATCACAAAACAAAGTAGGCACAGCCTGAGCATCTCACAGTGTGGTGGGCTTGGCAGACATAACAGACAAGAGCAATGCAGTGTGATTTGAGCCATGATGGGGGTTGCAAAGATGCTTGGGGACCTTTAGAAGGGAGTGGGGGAAGACTTGCTGAGAGGTGATGTATAAGCTGAGCCCGAAAAGACAGGTCTCACTCAGATGCACCAAGTGTGCGTCCATCTCTTCCCTTTCACCCTCACATGACTGGTGAATATCACCTCCTTGGGAGGCCCTTCTTGACTGACCCCTTGGAAAGTAGACCCTCTAAACTCCTGGTTTTATTTTCTTCATAGTCCCTCTTAGCAGCTGGCCTTGTTTACATGCTTGCCTACTAGCCTGTGGCCCTCCTTCAGAAAGAGTTCCAGAGACTGTGACCCTCTTGTTCCCTGTGAATACCCAACACCTGTGGGAAGGCAGTCTGTCAGGCAGATGAGGGTGGAGTTAAGAAGTGGAGAGGAAGGACACCTCTAGAATGCATTGGGCAGGTCAAGATTAGAAGGACTTGAAGGGTCCTGTGTGGAAGATGGTGGAGGGGGTGAGCCTGAGATGCAAACGGGAGGAGGAGAAATTTAGATAACTGCCTGGAGAGGTTAGATTGAGAAAGACCAGAAATGTGGGGTGGGAACTAGAGAGGGACCACTCATTTATGGAGCGGTATAATCCATATCTTTACTAGGAAGGAGACCAGAATTTTTTTAGACTAAGAGTCAGGAGCCAATGACGGTTGGATGGCATCACTGACTCAATGGACATGAGTTTGAGCAAGCTCTGGGAATTGGTGATGGACAGGGAAGCCTGGCATGCTGCCTGCAGTCCACGGGGTCTCAAAGAGTCAGATGTGACTGAGTGAATGAACAGGAGCCAAGGAAAGAGAGGAACACCTAGAGCAAGGTCCTTGGAGAGCCCTTCCCCATTCCCTTCTGTCTCTGACCGCTGGAAGGTGCCTGCTCCATTGTGTCCAGAGGATGGGAAAATGCATGGGTGCCAGTTATAGATGCTTGGTGCACAGCCTGGGGGGGGTGGGGGGCAGGATGTGGTGTGAACTGTCCCTGCAGCAAGGTCGATAGCTGTTAGGAGCAGGGGAGAAATGGAAAGTGGCTGGGTTTCAAATCCTGAAAAATGATGCTGTGAAAGTGCTACACTCAATAGGCCAGCACATTTGGAAAACTCAGCAGTGGCCACAGGACTGGAAAAGGTCAGTTTTTATTCCAATCCCAAAGAAAGGCAATGCCAAAGAATGCTCAAACTACTGCACAATTGCACTCATCTCACATGCTAGTAAAGTAATNGGTATAGTTTATCTAGTTGAGATAACCACCCTGACCTCAGGCTGTAAACAGACACTCACTGGTTGATTTAGTCAACAATTAATGACCCTGCCTTCCTCTAGTACCTCCCAGCATGTTTCACCTCCATACGTCTTGGGGGACAGTGATAAGTGTTCTAGACAATGGGGGGACTTTGTGGTGGCAGGAAGCTGTCCCAGCCCTAACTCAGGACATAAGGTGAGCTAGTTGCTGGGACAGGTCTTAGTAGAGCTTCAGGGGCTTCTCATCCTTTGGAGCCTCTTTGTTGGGGTCTGCTGCCAAGCTCACTTGCATGTTGTCTAGGAAAACATTTTTCTTTTAATTTGATTTTCTCCAGGGGACTCTGCATTTTTACTTTTTTTTTTTTTGAATGAGATAATGCATTGGAAAAAACAAGTGCTCGAGCTTCATTTATTCATTCAGCAACTGTTTCTTGAGTCCGTAATGTGCTAGGAACCTGGACAGATCAGAGGGAGCCCATGGAGGTTATGGTCTAGAAGGGGAGAGAGATGTTAATGAAACTGATAAATGTGAAAGTGTAATGGAGGGGGGTCCTAGAAAAGACAAGTTCATGGTGGCTTGGGAGTGTTGGGTAGAATAAAAGCTCTCAGAAGATGTGGTGGAGGGGCGAGAGCTGGAGAAAGGGTAAAAGATAACTTGGGAAGGTGTTCTGAGGGCACAGCATCTGCTAAGGCCCTGTGTAGGAAGGATCATGGGATTTTGAGAGAAAGCCAGACAGAGTGGTTAGAGCCAGGGAGTGAGGGAGTTTCAGATGAAAAGTGAGGCCTTAGAGGTGGACAGGGACCGACCACACAGGCCTGTGTACCAGGCTTAGGACATTTGTCTTTATCTGTGGACAGTGAAGACCCACAGGTTTTAAGCAAAGACATAATGTGATTGGGTTTGCATTCAGAGACAAATGGCTGGGCTGCAGGGCTGCAGATGGGCTAGAGGACAAAATTTTGGAGGCAGAATTGGTTGACGTGGGGGAGGCCAGCAGTGCAGGGGGCCCCCAGGACCCAGCATGTGCGTGGAGGTGAGGGAGGCACATTGTTACATCACTGACTCCACCATTCCCGACCTTGAGCTCTGAAAGTATGAGTCATCCCCTTATCAGGGGCTTTTGTGGCCTCTTAACAGTACATGTTTTCTCCATTCCTATTTGAATATATTTTTCTTGATGGAATTGCTAGAAGCCAACTCAGAACTGATGTGTCCTGACATCTCTGCCTGCTGGGAAATTGACCCCTGTCTCCACTCATGGGCTGGCTTCTTCCTTGTCCTGAGGGAGCTTTAAAAGAACAGACAGCTTTACCCACCATTTCCCTGCACCTTGGCACACTGTCCATCTTTGGGGATGGCCTTCTGCCTTGGGGCTGAGTGGGGTTAGCTCTGGGGGCCTCTGAGAGGCCTGCACACCTGCCCTCTTGGCTCTATGGCTGTCAGCCCCAGGGACGGTGGGCCTTGTCTGCCTCCATCCCTCCAGGCTGTGCCCAGTTCCTGCCTCATGAGAGGTCTCACTCTTGGGATGCTGGTTCCAGCCTCCCCAGGGCAAGAGGGGGCAGCAGGGCCATCCCAGCCCAGGACAGAGGAGGGCCCTGAGATGGGCCAACCAGCCAGCATCTGGAGGTGCAAGCTGGGGAACAGGATTGCAAACAGGTGCTCGGGAGCCCGGAGCCTGGGAGGCCCTCTGGTCCCCTCCAGGTTCTGCTCATGCTGGGCTGGGGAAGTGTGTGTTCAGGTGTGAGTACTCTCATGTATGGGGTGCGTGTACTGTGTGAGCTCCCCTGTGTATGAACGTGGGTGTGCATCCCTCCAGGTGGGCTGGAGGTGAGCAGGGGCTGCCTGTGTCGTGTATCTGAGGTGACAGCCTGACCCTTATTTCTTGGGTAGGTGGCCGGCCTGTTTCATGACCCCAGCATCGGGAACCCCATCCACATCACCATTGTGCGCCTGATCCTGCTGGAAGATGAGGAGGTGAGAAGTCACGTGCCTTACACTGCCCCTGGCATGGGCATCGCCTGCCAGAGACCTCCTGCCACTCACCCGAGCCACCTTGTGTGGAAGGGCACAGCCAGGGCCTCCTTGGCCCAAGCAGTGTCATCTGTCACCCCCACCCCTGGCTGACCCTCTCTTAGGTCCCCTCTGGCAGGTGCCTATGGGAGGGGTGGTCAGACCAGAGACTGGCCTGGGGCCCACAGGTCTGCCCGCTGCCACCCCTGGGCCTCTGTCCCCCGCCTTCCTGTGGAGGGGAATTTGGCCTGACCCTTCAGAGCTCTAGGGGAGGGCTTCAGTGGCTGTGCTCTCTGCCCGCAGGAGGACCTGAAGATCTCTCACCATGCAGACAACACTCTGAGGAGCTTCTGCAAGTGGCAGAAAAGCATCAACATGAAGGGAGATGCTCACCCGCTGCACCACGACACGGCCATTCTGCTCACCAGGTACTGGCAGCTGGGAGGCGCGGGGCCCGGGGTGCAGCTGGGGGAGCCTGCGTGGGAGGGAGGTGCCACCTGACCCTCAGGGAGAAGCCCCAGGAGGGGGGCAGACGTGGCCCTGCTCTCAGGAGCCTCATCCAGAGGAAGGTTTCCACACCTTTGATCCAAGACAGGATTTCAGTAGCACCTGGGGAGAGCTTTTTACCGTAAATGTTTATTGTGAGCTGTTCATTGTGAATTCTCATGCAGTTGTCAGAAATAATACAGGGAGGTACCGTCTACACTTCATCCAGTTTCCCACAGTGGTAACATCTGGTGTGAAAGTGACAGTGTTAGTCCCTCAGTTGTGTCCAGCTCTTTGCGACTCCTTGGACTGTAGCCTGTCATGCGCCTTTGTCTGTGGAATTCTCTAGGCAAGAATACTGGAATGGATAGCCGTTCTCTTCTCCATGGGACCTTCCTGACTCAGGGGTTGAACCTGGGTCTCCCCAGGTGGCTTAGGTGGTTAAGAATCTGTCTGCAGTGTGGGAGGCCCAGGTTCGATCTCTTGAGTTGGGACGATCCCCTGGACAAGGAAATGGCAACCCACTCCAGTATTCTTGCCTGGAGAATTCCATGGACAGAGAAGCCCGGCAGGCTACAGTCCATGGGGGTCACAAAGAGTTGGACACGACTGAGTGACTAACACTTTCACTCCTGCATTGCAGGCAGATTCTTTACCATCTGAGTCACCAAGAAAGCCCCCAACATCTGGCATAACTGTAGTTATATCCCAAGCATAAAACTGATGCTGGTATNCTTGGACTGTAGCCTGTCATGCGCCTTTGTCTGTGGAATTCTCTAGGCAAGAATACTGGAATGGATAGCCGTTCTCTTCTCCATGGGACCTTCCTGACTCAGGGGTTGAACCTGGGTCTCCCCAGGTGGCTTAGGTGGTTAAGAATCTGTCTGCAGTGTGGGAGGCCCAGGTTCGATCTCTTGAGTTGGGACGATCCCCTGGACAAGGAAATGGCAACCCACTCCAGTATTCTTGCCTGGAGAATTCCATGGACAGAGAAGCCCGGCGGGCTACAGTCCATGGGGGTCACAAAGAGTTGGACACGACTGAGTGACTAACACTTTCACTCCTGCATTGCAGGCAGATTCTTTACCATCTGAGTCACCAAGAAAGCCCCCAACATCTGGCATAACTGTAGTTATATCCCAAGCATAAAACTGATGCTGGTATGATCCACAGACCATGGTCAGGTTTCAGTAACTTTACATACTCTTATTTGTGTGTGTATTTAGTCTTCTGCAATGTGTGATTTCTGTATCCATTGCCCAGTCTGTATATGGAATGGTTCTATTAGAAAGATCTCTTGTGCTGCTCTTTTATAACCAGAAAATCTTACTCCTATACTTCCCCACTCCAACATGACCCCAACTTCTGACAACTCCTAATCAGTTCAGAGGCAGTATTTTTGAACTTGAGGTGGAGTTATTAATATTTCCCTTTGCTGAGCTTCTCACTGGGGTAGTAACCCAAACTGTCCGTGCATGGGTCTGCTCCCCAGGAACAGAGAGGTATCTTGTGTGAATAAGAGTCACTGCTTCCCGAAGGCTCCTGGGCTGGTCTGAGAGAGATGGGAGAAGCATCCTTCCTGCTCCCACCCTCCCTCAGAGTCAGCAGGGGTCCTCCCCTGGCCCCCTCAGCTTGGGAGGGCCCGGCTCCAGGCCAGGTCAGTCTGAGGGCCCCCTTCTCTCTGCATGTGCAGGAAGGACCTGTGTGCGGCCATGAACCAGCCCTGTGAGACCCTGGGCCTGTCCCACGTGGCGGGCATGTGCCAGCCACACCGCAGCTGCAACATCAACGAGGACACGGGCCTGCCCTTGGCCTTCACCGTGGCCCATGAGCTTGGGCACAGGTATCCTGCCACCCCCGCTGCCACACTGAGTACCCGACCTCACCTCCCAACCTGGAGGCACCAGCTGGCCAGGCTGATGGCCCCTGTAGTCCCAGGGAAGGGAGTCCTGCCTTGAGGAATAAGCCCAGCTTAGCCACATTCTGTCCTTGCCCTGGCCCCACCCCGCAGCCAGGCTGCTTCCCTGTTACACAGGAGAGGACTGTCTTAAGTGGGATTGAGATGGGCCGGAAAGCCACCACAGGTCTTTGTCCTTCCCTGCTGCCCTCAGTGCTTGCATTTTTGACTCTTGGTCCCTGCACCTCCCACCCCATTCCTAATTACCCTGTGGCCCTAGGCAAGTTCCCTACCCTCTCTGGGCCTCTGTGTGCTCCTTGTTGGTTGAGGGAGTTGTATTCAGGGATATGAAAGGCTCCCTCTATTGGACACCTCCCGGTAAGGCTGTCATGCCTCAGCATGGCCCCTGCCCTCAGCCATCTGTGCCTGGACTGTTTAGCTGTGAGTATGGCAGCATCTTAGATGGTCTGGGAGCCCACGAGGGCAGGCTCACAGAAAGCGCTGTTGGTAGGAGGGGTTGGCTCATCCTTGAGGACTGAGTGAGATAGCGTTTCTGAAAAGAGCTTAGTATGATGCCTGGCACACAGGAAATGCTCAGCGCACATAATTGTTTTTGTGTCTTTCCAAGGATGGTCTCCAAGACCTTTCCTGTGGCGTGGCAGCTCGGACTCCCTAACTCTACTGCACAGCCTTGGATAGGACCTGGGGTGGGGAGGAACCCTGTCAGACTGTTCTTGGTGCCAGTGAGGCTGCGGGGGCCACCATGGGCCCCCGGGTGCCACCTGGCCGGCCGTTGTTGGCCAGCTCAGCTCAGGCGCTGGGCTGGTCTGTGGTTCAGTTCAGGATCAGCTGCTGGAGGGCCCTGGGGATACGGGTTGTCACAGCCACATTTTACCTTAAAGAAACGGAGGCTCAGAGGTGGCGTGTAACTTTCCCCGGCCACATGGTTTGGCGGCAGGACCGGCAGCTCGCAGACCCCTGAGGGAGGGTGTGGGCTGGCGGGCTTCCCGCCGGCTCACCCGCCCCTGGGGCCTGTGCTCTCACACAGTTTTGGCATTCAGCATGACGGAAGCGGCAATGACTGTGAGCCGGTTGGGAAACGGCCTTTCATCATGTCTCCACAGCTCCTGTACGACGCTGCGCCTCTCACCTGGTCCCGCTGCAGCCGCGAGTACATCACCAGGTTCCTCGAGTAAGTCCCTCCCAGCCCCGGGCCTCATCCGAGCCGCTCGGGCCGAGGTCTGCCAGGGCAGCACCTTGAAGGATGCGCGGGAGTTCACGGGAGTATAGAGGGGAGAGGNACAGGAGAGGACTGTCTTAAGTGGGATTGAGATGGGCCGGAAAGCCACCACAGGTCTTTGTCCTTCCCTGCTGCCCTCAGTGCTTGCATTTTTGACTCTTGGTCCCTGCACCTCCCACCCCATTCCTAATTACCCTGTGGCCCTAGGCAAGTTCCCTGCCCTCTCTGGGCCTCTGTGTGCTCCTTGTTGGTTGAGGGAGTTGTATTCAGGGATATGAAAGGCTCCCTCTATTGGACACCTCCCGGTAAGGCTGTCATGCCTCAGCATGGCCCCTGCCCTCAGCCATCTGTGCCTGGACTGTTTAGCTGTGAGTATGGCAGCATCTTAGATGGTCTGGGAGCCCACGAGGGCAGGCTCACAGAAAGCGCTGTTGGTAGGAGGGGTTGGCTCATCCTTGAGGACTGAGTGAGATAGCGTTTCTGAAAAGAGCTTAGTATGATGCCTGGCACACAGGAAGTGCTCAGCGCACATAATTGTTTTTGTGTCTTTCCAAGGATGGTCTCCAAGACCTTTCCTGTGGCGTGGCAGCTCGGACTCCCTAACTCTACTGCACAGCCTTGGATAGGACCTGGGGTGGGGAGGAACCCTGTCAGACTGTTCTTGGTGCCAGTGAGGCTGCGGGGGCCACCGTGGGCCCCCGGGTGCCACCTGGCCGGCCGTTGTTGGCCAGCTCAGCGCAGGCGCTGGGCTGGTCTGTGGTTCAGTTCAGGATCAGCTGCTGGAGGGCCCTGGGGATACGGGTTGTCACAGCCACGTTTTACCTTAAAGAAACGGAGGCTCAGAGGTGGCGTGTAACTTTCCCCGGCCACATGGTTTGGCGGCAGGACCGGCAGCTCGCAGACCCCTGAGGGAGGGTGTGGGCTGGCGGGCTTCCCGCCGGCTCACCCGCCCCTGGGGCCTGTGCTCTCACACAGTTTTGGCATTCAGCATGACGGAAGCGGCAATGACTGTGAGCCGGTTGGGAAACGGCCTTTCATCATGTCTCCACAGCTCCTGTACGACGCTGCGCCTCTCACCTGGTCCCGCTGCAGCCGCGAGTACATCACCAGGTTCCTCGAGTAAGTCCCTCCCAGCCCCGGGCCTCATCCGAGCCGCTCGGGCCGAGGTCTGCCAGGGCAGCACCTTGAAGGATGCGCGGGAGTTCACGGGAGTATAGAGGGGAGAGGAGTGGGGTGTTCCTGGTACCGGAGGCACTGGCAAAGGCATGAGAGCGCGAGGAGTGCGCGTTAGTTTTCAGAGCACTGCGGGATATTAAGTGAGGCTACAGGAGCCGAAGCAGGACAGGAAAGGAAAGTGGAGGAGGTGGGGGCCAGTGAAAAGCGAGAAAGAAAGGGCCCTTGCAGGTGCTGAAATACATGGCTTTACCTTTCTATTGTGTTCTCTTAATTTGCTGTGGTATTTTACATTTGACTATTTAATGTTTTAAGTAAAGACAAATTAAGACATTTAAATGACTAGTGCAAGTTTTTGTTTTATTGAAATATAGTTGACGTGCCATATTATATGNCTGAAATACATGGCTTTACCTTTCTATTGTGTTCTCTTAATTTGCTGTGGTATTTTAAATTTGACTATTTAATGTTTTAAGTAAAGACAAATTAAGACATTTAAATGACTAGTGCAAGTTTTTGTTTTATTGAGATATAGTTGACGTGCCATATTATATGTTTCAGATACACAACAGTGATTCACAGTTTTTAAAGGTTTTGTTCCATTTATAGTTATAAAATGTTGGCTGTATTTCCTATGCTGTACAATATATCCTGGAGGGCACGGCAGCCCACTCCAGTATTCTCGCCTGGAGACTCCCATAGACTGAGGAGCCTGGTGGGCTACAGTGCAAAGGGTCACAAAGAGTTGGACACAACTGCAAGCACCTTAGCAGCACACGCACAATATGTCCTTGTAATTGTGCGCATCGTAGCTTGCACTTCTTAATCCCCTGACCCTGACTTGCCCTTCCTGCCTTCCCTCTTCTCCCTGGTAACCACTAGTTTATTCTCTCATCTGATTCTTTTTTGTTGTAATCATTATTTGTGTTTTAGATTCCATATGTGAGTGACGTCATACAGTATTTGTCTTTCCCAGTCTGACATTTCTCTAAGCATAAAATCCCTGAGTCCATCNTCCTGCCTTCCCTCTTCTCCCTGGTAACCACTAGTTTATTCTCTCATCTGATTCTTTTTTGTTGTAATCATTATTTGTGTTTTAGATTCCATATGTGAGTGACGTCATACAGTATTTGTCTTTCCCAGTCTGACATTTCTCTAAGCATAAAATCCCTGAGTCCATCCATGTCGTTGCAAATGGCAAAATTTCATGCCTTTTGTGGCTGAGCAGTATTCCGTTATCTGCTACATGTTCTGTATCCATCCATCTGTTCGCGGACACTTAGTTCGTTTCCATATCTTGGCTGTTATCAATGGGGCTGCTATGAACACGGATGTGCATGTATCTTTTCAAATTAGTGTTTTCATTTTTTCCCCGTATATACCCAGAGTAGAATTGCTGGGTCACACGGTAGTTTTGTTTTCCGCTTTTTGAGCCATACTGCTTTCCACAGTGGCTGCACCAATTTACAGTCCTGCCAAGAGTGCACAAGGGTTCTCTTTTCTCCACATCTTTGCCAACATTTGTTATTTGTGTTCTCTCTGATGATAGACATTCTGAGGTGTGAGGTGATGCCTTGTTTTGATTTTAATCTCTCTGATGATTAATGATGTTAAACATCTTTTCATGTATTTTCTTTGGAAAAGTGTCTCTTCGGGTCTTCTGAACATATTTTTAATCTGGTGGTTTTTTTTGACATTGAGTTGTATAAACTGTTAATATATTTTCAATATTAACTCCTTGTCAGTCGTGTCTTACAGATACTTTCTCCCATCTAAAGGTTGTCTTTTCATTTTGTTGATAGTTTCTTTCACCGAGTGAAAGCTTTTAAGTTTAATTAGGTCTCATTTGTTTATTTACTTTGGTTTAGGAGACAGATCAAAAAAATATATTGCTACAATTTATGTCAAAGGGTGTTCTGCTTATGTTTTCTTATGGGAGTTTTATGGTTTCTGGTACTACATTTAGGTCCTTAATCTATGTTGAGTTTATTTTTTGTACATGGTTTGAGACAGATGTTCTAATTTCATTCTTGTACATGTAGCTATCCAGTTTTCCCAGTACCACTTACTGAAGTGACTGTCTTTTCTATTGTATATTCTTGACTCCTTTATTGAAGATTAATTGACCATAAGTGTGTGGGTTTATTTCTGGGCTCTCTGTTCTGTTGATCTGTACGTCTGTTTTTGTGCCAGCATCATACTGTTTTTTTAAAAAATTTTTATTAAAGTATAATTGATTGATGTGTTTCATTTCTGATGCATAGCACAGTGATTCAGTTATACACATATATATATTCTTTTTCACATTCTCTTCCATTATGGTTTATCAGAGGGTATTGAATATAGTTCCTTGGCCTATGCACTGGGACCTTGTTGTTTATCCATCCCGTATGTATGATGGTTTGTATCTGCCTGTCTCAGACTCCCAGTCTTTCCTCCCCATGTCCCCTCCCCTTCAACCATAAATCTCTTATCTATGTCTGTGAGTCTGGCTCTGTAGATATGTTCATTTGTGTTATATTTTAGATTCCACGTGCAAGTGATATCATATGGTATTTCTCTTTCTGAATCACTAGTGTAATAATCTGTAGGTATATCTATGTTGCTGCAAATGGCATTATCGCATTCATTTAATTTTGCTTTTGTTTCCGTTGCTTTGGAGACTGACATAAGAAGGCACTGGTATGGTTTTGCCTGTGTTATCTTCTAGGAGTTTAATGGTGTCATCTCTTATATTTCAGTCTTTAAGCTATTTTGAATTTATTTTTGTGTATGGTGAGAGGGTGTGTTCTCATGTCATTGATTGTTGTGTGGCTGTCCAACTTTCCCATCAGCACTTGCTAAGGAGACTATCTTTCCTCCCTTGTATATTCTTGCCTCCTTGGCCATGGGTGTGTGGCTTTATTTCTGGGCTCTCTATTCTGTTCTGTTGATCCATATGCTATTGTGCCAATACCATGCTGTTTTGATTACTGTAGCTTTGTAGTAGTATTCAAAGCCTGGGAACCTTATACCTCCAGCTTTATTCTTTTTACTCAGAATTGCTTTGGTAATTTTTTCATGGTTCCATATAAATTTTAGGATTTTTTGTTCTAACTCTGTGAGGAATGTCACGAGTAATCTATAGATTGCTTTGGGTAGTAGAGTGGCCATTTTAATGGTATTCTTCCAATCCGAGAGCTTGGGCTATCTTTCCATTTCTTTGAATCATCTTCAATTTCCTTTACTAATTTTTTTTTAGTTTTCAGCGTTTAAGTCTTTCACAGTCTTGGTGAGATTTATTCCTAAGTATTGATTTTTTAAAATATGATTTTAAAAGAAATTTTTGTTTACATTCTTTTTCTGATATTTCATTGTTAGTGTAAAGAAGTGCAAACAATTTCCATGTTACTTTTCTATCCTGCTACCTTGCCAAATTTGTTTATCAGTTCTCATAGTTTTTATGTGGATTTTCTGTATATACTGTCATGTCATCTGCAGATAATAACAATTTTACATCTTCCCTCTGAATTTGAATACCTTTTATTTCTTTTTCTTATCTGATTTCTGCAGCTGGATTTCCAATACTATATTGAGTGAAAGTGATAAGACTGGGTGTACTTGTCTTGTTTCAGATTTTCATGGGAAGACTTTCAGCTTTTCACTGTTGAATATTATATTGGCTGTGGGTTTGTCATAAGTATTAATAGCTTTCATTATGTTGAGATGTTCCCTCTACACCCACTTTTGTAAGGACTTGTATCATGAGTGGATGTTGAATGTTATAGAGTGCTTTTCTTGCATCTGTTGTGGTGATCATGTGGTTTTTGCCCTCTGTTGATGTGTGTGTCACATTGATTTGCACGTGCTAAACTATCCTTGTGACCCTGGGATGAATCCTCCTTGACCGTGGTGCATGATGTTTTTTATGTGTTGTTGGTTTTGGTTTGCTAATATTTTCTTGAGAATTTTTGCATCTAATATTCACCAAAAGTATTGACCTATAATTTTCTTTTTTGGAATTGTCTTTGGTTTTGGTATTGGGTTGATAATGGGTTCATAGACTGTCTTTGGGAGTTTTCCTTCTTCTTCAGTCTTTTGGAAGAGTTTGAGAAGGATTGGTGTAAATTTTCCTTTGTGTGTTTGGTAGAGTTCACCTGCGAAGCCATCTGATCCTGGGCTCTTGTTTGTAGGGAGTTGCTGTTTTTATAGATTGAAACTGCTGTTTCACTTCTAGTGATCAGTCTATTCTTTTTGATTCAGCTTTGGTGGGCTGTATTCTTCTAGAAAGTTGTCCGTTTCTTCTAAGTTGTAGGCTTTGTTGGCATATAATTGCTCATACTTCTGCAGTGATTGTGATTTCTCCTCTTTCATTTGTTATTTTGTTTTTGTCTTCTGTCTTCTTGGTGAGCATGGCCAGAGGTTTGTTAATTTTGTTTACCCTTTCAAAGAACCAGCTCTTGGTTTCATTGATTTGTTTTTTCCCCCTACTTTTTAAAACAGTTTTTATTTTCTCTCTGACCTTTATTAGTTCCTTCCTTCTGTTGGCTTTAGGTTTTGTTGCTCTTTTTCTAATTCTTTTAGATGATGAGTTAAGTTGTTTATTTGAATTTGTCTTGTTTCTTTAAAAAGGCCTTTATCACTATGAACTTCCCTCTAAGAACTGTTTTTTGCTGCATCTCATATAGATTTATTATGGTTGTGTTTTCATTGTCATTTACCTCAAGGTTTTAAATTTCTTTTTGATTTCATTGTTGACTTACTGGTATTTTAGTAACATATTGTCTATTCTCCATGTAATTGGTTTTTTCTTATTTGTTTTTCTGTGGTTGATTTCTGTGTCACTGTGGGCAGAAAAGATGCTTGAAATGATTTCTATACTTTTAAATTAGTTGAGGTTTATTTTGTGCCCTAGCGTGTGGTCAGTCCTGGAGAATGTTCCATATGAACTTGAAAATAATGTATATTTTCCCTTTTGGGGATGTAATATCTTGAAAATATCAAGTCTGTTATGTTTTATCATTTAGTATCTCTTGCCTTATTGATATTTCTGTCTCAGATCTGTCTGTTGATGTGACCATTGTTAAAGTCTTTTACTATTCTTGTATTCCCACCAATTTTTCCTTTTATGTCTGTTAGTGTTTGTTTCGTGTATTTGGGTACATGTATGTTGAAAAGTGTAATATCCTCTCCTTGTATTGATCCTTTTATCATTATGTAGTATCTTTCTTTATAACCTTTGTTTTTGTTTATTTTTAATTGGTGTATAGTTGATTTACAATGTGTTAGCTTCAAGTGTACAGCAAAGTGATTCAGTTTTATATATATATACACACACACATATGAATATATACTTTTTCAGATTTTTTCCTATGTTATTATCAAATATTGAATATAGGTTCTTGTGCTATACAGTAGGTCCTTGTTGTTTATCTATTTTATATATAGTAATGTGTGTGTGTTACTCCCAAATTCCTAATTTATCCTTCCCTGCCAAACCTTTTCCTTTGGTAACTATATGTTTGTTTTCTATGTCTGTGAGTCTGTTTCTGTTTTATAAGTAAATTCATTGGCATCACTTTTTTATATTCCGCACATAATGCTGCATGCTGTTTGTCTTTCTCTGAATTAATTCTCTTAGTATGGTGATCTCTAGCTTGTTCATGTTGCTGCAAATGGCGCTCTTGCACTCTTTTTTCTGGAGGAATAGTATTTCATCTCGTTTGTGTGTGTATACGACACATACATATATGTAAACAAACATCTGATCTTCCTCCGTCCATCTGTCAGTGTTCACTTAGATTGCTTCTATTGTTTATAACCTTTGTTTTAAAGCCGGTTTCGTCTGATATGAGTGTTGTGACCTGTGCTGCTTGTCATTTCTTTTTGCATGAAATATCTTTGTCCGTTCCCTCACTTTTGCTCTGTTTCCTTTGCCCTAATGTAAATCTCTTGTAGGCAGCCTATTGTAGCCCCTTGTTTTCTTGTTTTTTATTTTTAAATTAGTCTCCTACTCTGTGTATCTTGATTGGAGCATTTAGCCTGTTGACATTTGTGTTAATTATTTACAGATATGTTTTATTGCCATTTCAAACCTTGTTTCCCCATTGATTTTCTATTTCTTCTTTGACCCTTTCTTTCTTCCGTTTTGTTTTTCCTTTTGTGGTTTGGTAATTTTCCCTAGTTTTGTGCTTCTTTTTGGTTTTTGCTTTTTGTGACTCTATGTTTTTGACTTGTGATCACCCTGTTTTTCAAGTATGTTAACCACTTCCCATATCTACTTGCTTTAGTCTGGTGGTTATATAGTCTCAGACAGATTCTAGAATAAAAAACCTACATTTTCTTACTCTCATCTCCAGCGTTTTAGGATTTTGATGTCCTCTTTTACATCTTCATGTTCGTCCTTTTATTGTTAATTGTGGTTATCATCTCTTTCACAGACATCTTTTTATTTTTGTTTTTTAGATCTATGTACTGGCTTATTTAAGTGATTTACTTTCTAATTGTGATTTTCCTTGCAGAGCCTTCTATTTAGAGAAGACCTTTCAGTATTTACTTCATTATACATTTAGTATTGCTATATTCTTTTAGTTTTTGCTTGTCTGAGAAATTATCTTTCCTTCTATTCTAAATGATAATTTTGCTGTGTAGAGTATCCTAGGTTGCAGATTTTTCTCTTTCAGGACTCTGAATATATCTTGCCATTCTCATCTGGCCTGCAACATTTCTGTAGAGAAATCAGCTCACACCCTCATGGGCGTTCTTTGGTAATTTAACTCTTTTTCTCTTGATGCCTTTAGAATTCTCTCTTGAACATTTACTGTTTTAATTGAAATATGTCTTGGTTGTAGGTCTGTTTGGAGTCATTTTCTTTGGGACCCTCTGTGCTTCCTGAACCTGGATGTCTGTCTCCTTCAGGTTTGGAAAGTTTTCAACCATAATTTCTTCAAATACATTTTCAGTCCTCTCTGCTCTCTCTTCTCCTTCTGGGAGCCCTGTTATGTGTAGGTTGGCACACTCTGTGTTATCCCATAGACTCTTATTACATTGCTTTCATTTTTTTCATTTGGCTTTCTGTCTGCTGTTCTGATTGGGTGATTTACATTGTTTTATCTTCCAGATCACATATTTCTTCTGCATTATTCATTCTGCTACTCACTGCCTTTAGCTTAGCTTTCGTCTTGGCAAATGACTCAATTTTTTTCTTGATTCCTTATTATAATTTCTAATTCGTTTTTTACTGTAACTTGCATTTCTATCAATAATCCTTCTTAATTCCTTCAATATTATCAGTATCTTCTTTTTAAATTCAGTGTCTATAACACTGAAGAAATCTGTTTCTTTTTTTTTTTTTTTCCAGGAGAATTCTCTTAATCTTTTAATTTGGAATGGTCCCTCTGCTTCTTCGTTTTACCTGAATTTCTCTTGTTCTGTGAGTTTAGGAGAAACCATAATCTGTTGTAGTCTTAGAAGGCTGTTTTTGTGTGAGAGGCTGTGTAGTCTGAGTGGGTTTAATATTTTTGGTGCAAGGACTGTTTTTAGTATGGATGCCTGCCACCTCTTTCCTTAGTGTGTGCTGGCCTTTATCCCCTTGAATGCGAGGTGTGACTGGTGTTGTCTTCGGAGCCTGCATTGGATGTTGAGCAGAGCCTCCTCTGCTCTGTGTTTATCACTGGCCTGTTCAACTGCTCCCTAATCATTGGAGTAGAAGCCCCCATATCCACTCCTGAGTTGTGTTTCTGAGCTGCAGTGCAAGGTAGGTGAGTTTGGAGCACTCCCACTGGCAGGGGAGCCACTGAGGATTGCTCTGCCAGAACTGTCTACGCTCTATTACCTCACCCACTGTGGGGGATCAAAAGTCCACTGTTGGCACTGCCCATGGCCCTGCCTCAACCATGGGAGTGCCAGCAGTCAACCCTGGTATTTCTCAGGTGTTGTTTTCACAAGGCCTCCAGCACAGATCCAAGAAGTCAGGTCCCAGGACTGCAGTAATCACGTACACGGACTCGCTGAGGAGCTATGGAGGCAGCTCAGATCCTGGCCCAGCCCAGCCCCACAGCATGTGCCCACAAAACCCACAACTCCTAAGGTCAGACCTCGCAGCCACAGGAGCACCCACTGTCTGCTTGAATGTCCTGCAGGTGCTGAACTTACCAAGCTGGCAGCAGAGGTGTGAATCTGCAGCTCACACAGCCAGGAGAGATCTCAGCCCCGCTTTATAAGTTATGTGGTCCCTAGGGCTTACCTATGATTTCAGCCCCACCTCTGCACCTGGGAAACTCACTGGCACCTGGTGCATGGGAGCCCACTGAGGTGGTGGCTAGGGAGTGATAGCCTGCCCAGATGGTGGCTGGAGCATCAGAGCCAGCGAAGGGAGTGTTTGGGTTATGTGGACTCAACCAGGCTGGAGCCCACCCGGGTGGTAGCTGGGGCCTGGAGAAAGAAGCTGCAAGGGCAGCCCTGCCCCTCCCTTCACATGCCACTTAATTGTGGCACATTGCTTCCATGGTGGGCCCAGGCTTTTTCTGCAGACAACCTGGTTGTATCTGTACCACATTCCAGCCACTTCAGGCTACTTCCACATAGCCAACACCAGTCCTTTTTCCAGATCAGTCCTCTAAACCCNTTTAGCTTAGCTTTCGTCTTGGCAAATGACTCAATTTTTTTCTTGATTCCTTATTATAATTTCTAATTCGTTTTTTACTGTAACTTGCATTTCTATCAATAATCCTTCTTAATTCCTTCAATATTATCAGTATCTTCTTTTTAAATTCAGTGTCTATTACACTGAAGAAATCTGTTTCTTTTTTTTTTTTTTTCCAGGAGAATTCTCTTAATCTTTTAATTTGGAATGGTCCCTCTGCTTCTTCGTTTTACCTGAATTTCTCTTGTTCTGTGAGTTTAGGAGAAACCATAATCTGTTGTAGTCTTAGAAGGCTGTTTTTGTGTGAGAGGCTGTGTAGTCTGAGTGGGTTTAATATTTTTGGTGCAAGGACTGTTTTTAGTATGGATGCCTGCCACCTCTTTCCTTAGTGTGTGCTGGCCTTTATCCCCTTGAATGCGAGGTGTGACTGGTGTTGTCTTCGGAGCCTGCATTGGATGTTGAGCAGAGCCTCCTCTGCTCTGTGTTTATCACTGGCCTGTTCAACTGCTCCCTAATCATTGGAGTAGAAGCCCCCATATCCACTCCTGAGTTGTGTTTCTGAGCTGCAGTGCAAGGTAGGTGAGTTTGGAGCACTCCCACTGGCAGGGGAGCCACTGAGGATTGCTCTGCCAGAACTGTCTACGCTCTATTACCTCACCCACTGTGGGGGATCAAAAGTCCACTGTTGGCACTGCCCATGGCCCTGCCTCAACCATGGGAGTGCCAGCAGTCAACCCTGGTATTTCTCAGGTGTTGTTTTCACAAGGCCTCCAGCACAGATCCAAGAAGTCAGGTCCCAGGACTGCAGTAATCACGTACACGGACTCGCTGAGGAGCTATGGAGGCAGCTCAGATCCCGGCCCAGCCCAGCCCCACAGCATGTGCCCACAAAACCCACAACTCCTAAGGTCAGACCTCGCAGCCACAGGAGCACCCACTGTCTGCTTGAATGTCCTGCAGGTGCTGAACTTACCAAGCTGGCAGCAGAGGTGTGAATCTGCAGCTCACACAGCCAGGAGAGATCTCAGCCCCGCTTTATAAGTTATGTGGTCCCTAGGGCTTACCTATGATTTCAGCCCCACCTCTGCACCTGGGAAACTCACTGGCACCTGGTGCATGGGAGCCCACTGAGGTGGTGGCTAGGGAGTGATAGCCTGCCCAGATGGTGGCTGGAGCATCGGAGCCAGCGAAGGGAGTGTTTGGGTTATGTGGACTCAACCAGGCTGGAGCCCACCCGGGTGGTAGCTGGGGCCTGGAGAAAGAAGCTGCAAGGGCAGCCCTGCCCCTCCCTTCACATGCCACTTAATTGTGGCACATTGCTTCCATGGTGGGCCCAGGCTTTTTCTGCAGACAACCTGGTTGTATCTGTACCACATTCCAGCCACTTCAGGCTACTTCCACATAGCCAACACCAGTCCTTTTTCCAGATCAGTCCTCTAAACCCCAAGTTTCAGCACCAGCCCCTGCCCATACATAGGATGCTTGTCTCAGGCTGGAGCATGCAGGCTGGGGGCATTGTCTATGTAGGTCTCTGTTCTGCCTGCCACAAACCAGGTGTTATACTTTCCTCTGAGCCTGCGTAGCTCCCTTTCTTCCCTGTTGATCTTCTTGAAGGTGAGGGGGCTTCCCAGGGTGCAGGACTCTGTCCCTTTTACTGTTCCCTCCCAGGGGTGCAGGTTGCATCCCACTTCCTTTTCTCCTCCTCCCCCCATCATCTTACCCAGTTATATGGAGATCTTTCCTGGCCCTTCAGGTGTTTGAGGTCTTCTGCTAGCGTTCGGTAGGGCTTCCCAGGTGTCACTAGTGGTACAGAACCTGCCTGCCAATGCAGGAGACATAAGAGAGCTGAGTTCAATTGCTGGGTCAGGAAGATACCCTGGAGAAGGGCATGGCAACCCACTCCAGTATTCTTGCCTGGAGAGTCCCGAGAACAGAGGAGCCTGGAGGGCTATGGTCCATAGGGTTGCAAAGAGTCAGACACGACTGAAGCAACTTAGCACAGCACGGCTAGTGTTCAGTAGGTTTTCTGTGAGAATTATTTCATATGTAGATATATTTTTGATGTATTTGGGGCAGGAGCTGAGTTCCACGTCCTTCTACTCTACCATCTTAATTCCTATCCCAGTACCATACTGTTTTGATTACTGTAGTTTTGTAGTTATAGTCTTCAGTCAATGAGTGTGATATCTCCAGCTCTATTCTTTCTCAAGATTATTTTGGCTATTTGAGGTCTTTTGTGTTTCCATACAAATTCTAAAATTATTCTAGTTCTGTGATAAATGCCATTGGTATTTTGACAGAGATTGCATTGAATCTGTAGGTTGCCTCAGATAGTATGATCATTTCAACAATACTGATTCTAACCTATGAACATGATGTATCTCTCCATCTGTTTGTGTCATCTTCAGTTTCTTTCATCAGTGTCTTATTTTCTGGGTACAAGTTTTTTACCTCCTTAAGTAGGTTTATTCCTAGATATTTTATCCTTTTTGATGTGATGGTAAATTGCTTTCCTTTTTTGGTGATAACTTATTGTTACTGTATAGAATTGCAACAGATTTCTTTACATTAATTTTGTATCTTGCAGCTTTACCGAATTCATTGATGAGCTCTAGTAGTTTTTTTGGTGGCATCGTAAGGATTTTTCTATGTATAGTGTCTTCCCGTCTGCAAACAGTGCCTGTTTTCTTTTTTTTCAATTTGAATTCCTTTTATTCCTTTTTCTTGTCTGATTTCTGTGGCTGGGACTTCCAGTACTATATTGAATAAATGTGGAGAGAGTGGGCATCCTTGTCTTGTTCCTGATCTTAGGGGGAATACATTCAGCTTTTCACCATTGAGTATGATGTTAGCAATGGGTTTGTTGTTTATGGTCTTCATTATGTTGAGTTGTATTGGCAACTTGATGGACATGAGTTACAGCAAGTTCTGGGCATTGGTGATAGAGAAGCCTGGCATGCTGCAGCCCATGGGATCACAAAGAGTTGGACACGACTGAGCAACTGAACTGATATTCTCTCTATTCCCACTTTTTGGAGGGTATTTTTTTATTATCATAAATGTTTGAGTTTTGTCAAAAGGTTTTTCTGCATCTATAGAGGTGATCATATGGCTTTTATTCTTCAGTTTGTTCATATGGTGTATCACCTTGATTGATTTGCAGACGTTGAATCATCCTTTCATTTCTGAGATAAATCTCACTTGATGAGAGTGTGTGATCCTTTTAATGTATTCTTAGGTTCTGATTGATAATATTTTGTTGAGAATTTTTGCTTCTGTGTTCATCAGTGGTATTGGTTTGTAATTTTCTTTTCTTTTTGATGTCTTTGTCTGGTTTTGATGTTAGGGTGATGCCTTGTGGAATGAGTTCAGAAGTGTTCTTTCCTCTGAAATTTTTTGGAATAATTTGAGAAGAAAAGGTGTTAACTCTTCTCTAAATATTTGCAGAATTCTCCTGTGAAGCCATCTGATCCTGGACTTTTGTTTGTTGGGAGTTTTTTGTTTTTATTTCCTGATTCAATTTAATCATTGGTGATTTGTCTGTTTCTGTTTTCTGTTTCTTCCTGGTTCAGTCCTAGGAGATTATATATTTCTATATAGGAATTTGTCTGTTTCTTCTAGATTGTTCATTTTATTGGCATATAGTTGTTTGTAGTAGTTTCTTATGATCCTTTGTATTTCTCTGGTATCACTTGTAACTTCTTTTTCATTTCTGATTTTGTCCCTCTCTCTTTTTTTTTCTTAATGAGTCTAGCTAAAGGTTTATCAATTTTGTTTGTCTTTTCAAAGAACCAGCTCTTTGTTTTGTTATCTTTTCTTATTTTTCTTTTCTTTTCTTTTTCAGTCTCTATTTCTAAATGATTAGCCTAAGTTTTACCACTCATCTTTACTTTATGCAGTGGCAATTTTTAAATACAGATATAGGCTCATCAAACTAATATGTGGAGTCACCAAAATGACACAATTCATATTTCATACCTCATATTTATTAGAACTCTTGATATAGTGCACAAGACTAATTTGACTGGTTTTATTTCACTTGGTAATATGTGCACATTTTCCCAGCACTCTCTGCCTTGGCTTACTGATGTTTGAAGAACTGAGAGGAAACGGATCCATCTTTATGATTCCTTCTAGCTCATCATTTTCAATGCAATAATTGGATGATACAAGGAAGCAACACAAATAGCAAAGATGATGGAGTTCCTTGGTCATTTGTGTTTCCTAAGACATCATACCTTCTTTCTGCATTTGAAGGAAGCTCTGGTTCAAGTGCCAAGTGTGGCCTCTGGGGCTTAGACATAATACACTTGCATTTTCTTAGTCTCCATGAATTCTCTGCATTGTGGATCCAATGGGACTCTGCTCATGAGGTGTCAAGGAACAGTGGACACAGATATCATGTATCTCCTCATGTAAATGCCTCTTGTCCCATTAGAACCTCCTTAACAAATCACAAGTTCAAAAATACTGAGTTCAAGATAGCAATAGGAGAGCTTTAAATCACCTGCTCCATGCTTCCCCATCCTATGTTCTTTGGGCAGCAACTTTCAACTTTTCATTCTTTTTCGCTTTTCTTACCTATTTACTTTCATATTTCCGGAAAGTCTTCCTAGAGTGCTGTTTCTTGGTTTTTCAATTTAGATACCACCTGATGACTTGTACAATGGAAGGTTGGAATTTAGCCCCTGGGTCACCTCCTGCCCACATTTGCTCCCCCACCCCTGCCACCACATCCCAATATCATGCTAGCATATCTTGATCAAATCCATGTCTGCTGTTTTCTTTATTGTTGTATAGATAATGCCAAACCAAGCGTTGTAACAAAATGATTTTCTTTTTAAGAACCACTGTATTTGCCTAGTCTCCTTTGCTTCTCTAAATCTTCTGTATCCTGCAACAGTTCTGCACAATGTCTCTTGAGTCCAGTTTTGCCAAAGGCAGTCCCTCTCGTTCCCTCTCACATTCGCGTCTTTCCTGGACATACCCCTCGACATCTCTCTGTCCTCCTGCTCTCGTCTAACCTGGTTGATTTCCACTTCTCAGAATTATCATGCGAGATCCTCCTGTTTCCTGGGTCTCATGCGACCTTTTTCAGAGGGGTTTACTTCTTTGTTTCGGTGGAGCATATATCCTCAAGTAGCCTTCTGGGAAGAGATGCATAGATTTGCTTGTCTTAAAATGTTTGCTTTTCTTTATTCTTCCCTCATACCTGATTGATCTTTTGATAGCAACTTCCAAGTCACATTTCTCCCTTAGAACGTCAAAGGTGTTTTTCCTTTGTTTTCTAGCTTCCAACACTGCTGTTGACAAGTCTCACACCAGTCTGATTCCCAAACCTTTGCATGTGACCTTTTAAAAAAGTCTGGAAGCTTTTAGGATTTTCTTTATCTCTCACTGAATATAGAGAATACTCTGTCTCTCTTTTTTTTTCTCTTGGTCTGTGTCTCTCTCTTGGTGATCTGAACTTTTGCAATTATGTGCCTTGATTTACTGTGGGGTGGTGATGGGGGGCACTTGCTAGGCTCTTTTAGTCTAAAAACTCAAGTCCTTCAGTTCTTAGAAATATTCTTATTTATTTGATAATCATCTTTCGTTTTCTCCTTCTGGAACCCTTAATATTCACCTGTTCTCTCCGTTTCTTTTTTTTTTTTTTTAATACTTTTAAACTTTTTTCTGACTCATTCTGTTTTCTGAAAGACATCCTTATCTTTGCCTTACAAGCTTTCTATTACATTCAACATTTTTTTTCCTATTGTAGTTTTAACTTCATGAAATTTCTTATTTGCTAAATATTCCTTTTTATTATCCTGTTCTAGTTTCATGGGTACAGTATCGTACCTTGTTGAAGTTATTATTTGTTTTTTCTTTTACACCCTGAAATACCTTTCTTTNTTTGCCTTACAAGCTTTCTATTACATTCAACATTTTTTTTCCTATTGTAGTTTTAACTTCATGAAATTTCTTATTTGCTAAATATTCCTTTTTATTATCCTGTTCTAGTTTCATGGGTACAGTATCGTACCTTGTTGAAGTTATTATTTGTTTTTTCTTTTACACCCTGAAATACCTTTCTTTTCTTTGAATTATTTTTTAGGCCCTGTCTTTCACGTGAAGGGTTTTCTCAAGATGGCATGGCTGTACTCCCTCCATGGAAGGAGGCGCTGGGCCGCCAGTCGGGAGGGCTGTGGGCTAGGCAGCACTGTTTCAAGTCACCGCCGAGGGGCTGGTTGGGATGGAGCTGTTTCTTTGGGGTATCTTCAAATGTCAGTATCTAGGGTCATTTTTCTGAGTGATTTCGCTCCAGAGAGGCATTCTCTAGTCTTTCCCTGGAAGGTGTAAGTCTGACTACAGCATTCTGGCACCCAGGTAGGGAAGGACCTAGGTGATTATCTCAGCTTTTCTTGCAGACTTTCGCTTGTTCTTTTCTCTGTGGGTCCCTCTGCCTCGGGTCTGCCTGGGGTTCCAGGGCCAGATCTCCTGGATCACCCTCTCCAGAGAGTGACCCCAGTCCTCTGCCAGGCCGGGGGGTGGCCCTGCTCTAGAGGGTTGGGAAGGGGATCTGGGGTCTGACGATGTCTTGCAGACTTTGAGCCAGGCTCTCGTCCTCAGTCTTCCTGGCACTCAGGCCTCCAGGGGTCCCTCGGGTTTCCTGAGCGTTCCCAGCATCCCCCTTCTGGGTGGTTTCCCTCTGCATGACTGGCTCTTGGCCTTCAGTGCTGGAGTAAGTCAGCTGCTGCTTGATCATCTGCTTTCCAGCTTCTAGAATTTTGCTGACATTTTTCATCTGCCTTCATCACCTCTCCCTTGCCCCTTGTCTTTGTGGATTTATGCCTTGTTTATTTCTTTCCTGTCATCTTAGTGGGGTTCTGGGAGGGAGTGGAAATAACTCTGTGTCTGCTCAATGGACCATGTTTTTCTAGAAGTCCATTCACAGGGGTTTAAGGAGGACATGACCAGGTTCATTGTGGACGTGAGAGCGAGGATCCTGGCTTCTGATAGAAGAGGGATTATTGGGTGGAGAGGGGGACTAGAAGCAGGGAAGAGTTGACTTTGATGTTTAATACCCTGGACTCTGGCCCAGGCATCTACCCATGTTGGCAGACAAGTTACACTAACCCTTAAGCCTCAAAGACCGGGGATAATGATGGGACTGTGTCCCGGGTTGCTCTGAGAATTAAATGAGGAGGCATGTGACGTGTGTAGCACAGCGCTGGCCACGTGGTTTGCATTCAGTGCCTGGTGACTGTTAGCGCTGCTACAAGCGATGTGATAAGGAGCTGAAGCAGGGAAGTGGCCCGGCAGGGAGAGCCTGGTAGAAAATGATCCCAAGGGTCTGTCACCTCCCGACTTGGGGGCTGAAAATGAGAGAAGGGCTGGGAAATCAGAAGAGCAGCCACCCCTGCAGCACCCTGAGGGCTTTTTCCAGCTGCCCCCGCCCATGGTGCTGCCCAGCACGCAGCTCAGGACAGACAGACACATGCATCTCTGTCTTCATTTGGCTGCTGGAATGTGTAAGGGACTTGCCTTGGGGCCTGGGGCGAGGGTGGGAGGAGANCGAGGAGCCTGGCTCTGAAACGGCCCCACGGCGTAGCCCCAGGTCCCTGAGGTAGCTGAGGTTGCCTCCGTTAGGATGGGGGTCCGGTCTGGGTTGTGGGAGAGGCCACCTCGTGCTCACAGGGCCCCCGCCTGCCTGCCCCAGCTCCTGTTCCAGGAGAGCAACCCCGGGGTGCGCTACGAGTACATCATCCACAGGGAGGCGGACGGCCATGACCACATGCAGCCACCCGAGTTCTCCTGGCGCTACGGACCCTGGTCCAAATGCACAGTCACCTGTGGCACAGGTGAGGAGAGGTGTGGGCACGGCTGCTGCCAGCGGGGCCTTTGTCTCTGGCCCGGCTTAGCCTCTGGCTCATTGCTTGTTTGCGGGGCCTTTCTGAGCTCGGAATGCTGCTTCTGGGCCTCAGTTTCCTCATCTGTATAATGGGGTTAGCAGTGGTCCTGTCTCATGGGTCCACTGGGAGAGTAACCAAGGTGAGACAGGCCTGGCACACAGCACTTGGCTAGCTCGTATGTCTCCCCCAGAGAGGCACCAGCCACTTCTCCCTCTTCTCACTGCTCAGCTCTGACAGGTCCCGTGCCAGCACTTCTCCCCTACACCTGGGACTTGACCACTTCATCCTCCTGGAGCCTCACCTGCATCCCCATCAGGGTGGGCTCCACCCCTCCTCCAGCTTCCCCAGGGACCTCCTTCTGTCTGTCCTGGGCGCCTGGAGCCTAAGGGAAAGAAAGGAGATGGGAGGGGGAGGATGGAGTCAGACAGGGACAGGGAGCCAGCACGCACCAAGGGTCTCCCCACCCCACTCTGAGCCTCTTAGCCCAAAGGCCCCATTATTCACCACATTTACTTATTTCTTTAAACTCTTTCTAAAAGGTGTAACAGCGCCCCTCCCCATGGTTCTTTCAGTATCCCTGCCCATCCCCTCACCCTCAGTGTACAGGGGTCTCCATATCAGGAATCTGGGACAGAGAGAGAGACGTTTGGACATTCTTTGAAATGCCATTATGATTATAAAGTGAACAGTGACGCACTGAAGCTGAACAGAAACCTTCAGAAGCTGTCAGAATCATCCTTTCTCATATAAGTATTAAATTTACAAATGCGAAAACAAATACCTTTGATGAGCCAGACATGGGGGAACTGGTTTCCAGCAAATTGGTGGCTCCCCACATGGGCAGAATGGAATGTGTTGAGCAGCAAGTGGCAGGATCCTGACGGGGGGTGGCTGGAGCAGTAAGGGTTTACTTGTCTCCACTGTAAGAAGCCCCAGGGTGCACAGTCCAGGCTGGCGGCATGGCCTGCCGTGTTTTTAGGGACCCCTCTCAGCCCCATCTTCCCCTTGTGTGTATCACAAGATGGCACCCTTGGTCCAGACTTCTTGCAGCTCTAGATGGAAGGGAGAAGGGGCAAAGGGAAGGACTTTGCCTTTTTCTCTCTGGCACGATTGTCCCAGACCCCCCAGCTGCAAGGGAACCGCAGTGGGGAGTGCTTGGCCTTGTGACCTTAAACAGACCCAGCGTTCTGTCAGGCAGGAAGGAGAGGGTAGGGTGGGGCAGGGAGACTGGAGGCTCAGGGAAGGAGTGAGTCCCTCTTCTGTGCTGTAGGGGGACAGGGTGAAGGCAGAGCCTTCTGGAGCTGGTCCTGTCATTGGGCCTCACAGGTGTATTGGCGGGAGGAGCACAGCCGTGCAAAGGCCCAGAGGCAGGCAGTGCAGAGGGAGTGAAGGCCAGGAACCGTGACAAAGCTAATGGGGGGCCGTGGGGCCATAGGGGAGTGCCTGGCCGCGTGAACTGATGGGTTTCTTCTTTATTGTTTCTGAGCGCTGACCCTGCTGGGAGGTGGGGTATAGACACGGAGGGCTGCACTAGGCTGTGGTTGGATTTAGCGCGAGTTGTGCTCTCACCAAGGCAGGTGTTATCGTTACTCCCATTTACAGATGAAGACACTGAGGTTCAGAGGGGCCAAGTGAGCTGCCCAAGGCTTCCCAGTTAGGCAGCTGCGGGGCTAGACCCAGCCCCCTGCACCCACTGACCCTGCACACTCTGCTGACTCCGCAGGGGCGGGGCTGAAGGCCAGGAGGGCAGTGGGTAGGGGGCAGCGGGGGCCTGCCTTCATCCTGACGGAGGCAGTGAGGCCCAGTTCTGGAAGGGTTCTGAGCAGAGTGGGTGCAGCTGTGTCTTTGGGTGCGGGGTGGTGCGGGCAGGGGCCGCCCTGGGTGCCGGGCCCAGGCTGAGCCCCCATGGCCTGCCAGGCATGCAGAGGCTGAGCGTGCACTGCACGGAGCGGCAGGCGGGGCCTGTGGATGAGAGGCACTGTGACCCCCTGGACCGGCCGGATGACCGTCAGAGGAAGTGCAGTGAGGAGCCCTGCCCTGCCCGGTGAGCGTGCCGGGCGTCTGGCTCCAGGCGTCCCTCCCCAGAGGCCCCGGAAGAGCAGAGGGAGCTGGGCTCTGGGCCCGACTTCCCAAGGCTGGACCTAGCCTCTGGTTGCCCCTGACCTCAGCCTGGGCTCCTCCTCAATAACCAACACTAGCCAGGGACATCCCTGGTCACTCATGCTTGGGTCCCTGGATGTGGACACAGGCCTTGGGTCTTGTCTAGGTCTCCCAGGGGTGAAGGCGGCAGGAGCAAAGGGGACTGTGCCCTGTTGCGGGGCTTTGGGCACCAGAGTGCCATCAGGCCTGACCCTCCCTGAGTCCCGAGTGCCTGAGAATGCCTGGCGGCCCCACACTCATCTGCCCTTGTGCGCCCCCAGGTGGTGGGTAGGTGAGTGGCAGCTGTGCTCCAGCTCCTGTGGGCCTGGAGGGCTCTCCCGCAGAGCTGTGCTCTGCATCCGCAGCGTGGGGCTGGATGAGCAGCGCGCCCTGGAGCCGCCTGCCTGCGAGCACCTGCCCCGGCCCCCTGCCGAAACCCCCTGCAACCGCGATGTGCCCTGTCCGGCCACCTGGGCTGTGGGGAACTGGTCTGAGGTGAGCGTCAGCACGGTTGGGGTTAGCTCTGCCACTGGTCTTGGGCTAGAGGGAGGGAGAGACAGTGTTCAGAGAACCCCTACTGCTGGGCGCTGTGGTGGGAGGGTGACCGACATTCCAGGTCTGGCCCCATCCCCAAAGCCTCAGGCTGGGATGTCCTGGCAAGTCACAGTCACGGTCTCCAGCAGGCAGGGCGCTATACGCTGATACTGAGCAGCTGGCCAGGTACCTTGCAAGGCCCTGGCTCCTCCTGGCCTGAGTCCCTTCCCTTTAGTGCTCAGTGACGTGCGGGCCAGGCACTCAGCGCCGGAGCATCCTCTGTATCAACGACACCGGGGTCCCCTGCGACGAGGCCCAGCAGCCAGCGCG
>SJYA01002789.1:692253-731443 GCA_006410615.1 Neotragus moschatus
GGGCAGTGGGTAGGGGGCAGCGGGGGCCTGCCTTCATCCTGACGGAGGCAGTGAGGCCCAGTTCTGGAAGGGTTCTGAGCAGAGTGGGTGCAGCTGTGTCTTTGGGTGCGGGGTGGTGCGGGCAGGGGCCGCCCTGGGTGCCGGGCCCAGGCTGAGCCCCCATGGCCTGCCAGGCATGCAGAGGCTGAGCGTGCACTGCACGGAGCGGCAGGCGGGGCCTGTGGATGAGAGGCACTGTGACCCCCTGGACCGGCCGGATGACCGTCAGAGGAAGTGCAGTGAGGAGCCCTGCCCTGCCCGGTGAGCGTGCCGGGCGTCTGGCTCCAGGCGTCCCTCCCCAGAGGCCCCGGAAGAGCAGAGGGAGCTGGGCTCTGGGCCCGACTTCCCAAGGCTGGACCTAGCCTCTGGTTGCCCCTGACCTCAGCCTGGGCTCCTCCTCAATAACCAACACTAGCCAGGGACATCCCTGGTCACTCATGCTTGGGTCCCTGGATGTGGACACAGGCCTTGGGTCTTGTCTAGGTCTCCCAGGGGTGAAGGCGGCAGGAGCAAAGGGGACTGTGCCCTGTTGCGGGGCTTTGGGCACCAGAGTGCCATCAGGCCTGACCCTCCCTGAGTCCCGAGTGCCTGAGAATGCCTGGCGGCCCCACACTCATCTGCCCTTGTGCGCCCCCAGGTGGTGGGTAGGTGAGTGGCAGCTGTGCTCCAGCTCCTGTGGGCCTGGAGGGCTCTCCCGCAGAGCTGTGCTCTGCATCCGCAGCGTGGGGCTGGATGAGCAGCGCGCCCTGGAGCCGCCTGCCTGCGAGCACCTGCCCCGGCCCCCTGCCGAAACCCCCTGCAACCGCGATGTGCCCTGTCCGGCCACCTGGGCTGTGGGGAACTGGTCTGAGGTGAGCGTCAGCACGGTTGGGGTTAGCTCTGCCACTGGTCTTGGGCTAGAGGGAGGGAGAGACAGTGTTCAGAGAACCCCTACTGCTGGGCGCTGTGGTGGGAGGGTGACCGACATTCCAGGTCTGGCCCCATCCCCAAAGCCTCAGGCTGGGATGTCCTGGCAAGTCACAGTCACGGTCTCCAGCAGGCAGGGCGCTATACGCTGATACTGAGCAGCTGGCCAGGTACCTTGCAAGGCCCTGGCTCCTCCTGGCCTGAGTCCCTTCCCTTTAGTGCTCAGTGACGTGCGGGCCAGGCACTCAGCGCCGGAGCATCCTCTGTATCAACGACACCGGGGTCCCCTGCGACGAGGCCCAGCAGCCAGCGCGCGAGGCCGCCTGCCTTCTGCCACCCTGCCCCCAAGCCCTGGACACGCTGGGCCCCGAAGGCTCAGGCAGCGGCTCCTTCAGCCCTGAGCTCTTCAATGAGGTGGACTTCATCCCCAGCCACCTGGCCCCGCGCCCTCCACTGCCCTCGTCACCCAAGCCAGCCGGCATGGGCAATGCCATTGAGGAGGAGGGCCGTGAGCTGGGCCTGCCAGGACCCCTGTTCGTCGATGACTTCTACTACGACTACAATTTCATTAACTTCCACGAGGACCTGTCCTATGGGACCTTCGAAGACCCTGACTCAGATCTGGTGGGCACAGGGGATTGGAGACCCCCACCCCCGAGCACTGCTGCTGAGCCCCCCACGGGGACCCCCGTTCCTCCCACAGAGCCTCCTGGGACTCGGGATGAGGGGGCACTGGGAGATGGGCCCCCTACCCCTTGGCCCAGCCAGGCTGGCCAATCCCCACCCCCACCCTCGGAGCAGACCCCTGGGAACTCCCTAGTCAATTTCCTACCTGAGGAAGATGCCCCCATTGGTGCCCCAGACCTTGGGCTCCCCAGCTTGCCTTGGCCCCCCACTTCCATCAGCCTGGAGACGCCTGCTGCCCCTGGGAGCCAGAACCAGTTCCTGGGAGTGGAGGACAGCCAGAGCCTGCCGCCCGCTCCCTGGTGGGAGAGGACCAATGAGGTTTCTGATGATGAGGAAGCCTTAGGCCACGGAGCCCCTCGCCCGCCACAAAGGCCCAGTCCCACGTCACCCTCTCTGTCCTCCGCTGGCACTACTCACTCCTCCCCTAGTCCCCGCGCAGTAGAACTGTGGACAAGTGGGATGGTGGCCTGGGAGCCAGCTCTTGAGGGTGGCTGGGGGCCTCTGGACAGTGAGCTGTGGCCCACCATGAGAGGCGCTNTCCCACGTCACCCTCTCTGTCCTCCGCTGGCACTACTCACTCCTCCCCTAGTCCCCGCGCAGTAGAACTGTGGACAAGTGGGATGGTGGCCTGGGAGCCAGCTCTTGAGGGTGGCTGGGGGCCTCTGGACAGTGAGCTGTGGCCCACCATGAGAGGCGCTCCTCCACTTCCTCCTCCCACCGCCACCCTGCCAGACACTCAGGGTGCGGACAGCCCCCTGGAGCTGGGAACTGCCACCCTCTCAACCCCGGGACCGACTCTGCAGGACCTGCAGACCTTGGCAATGCCAGGAACCTTCCTTCTCATGGCCCCCACTGGCCTGGGGCACATGCCTTGGGTGACTCCCCAGAGCCTGGGCCCCTTGAGCCA
Organism: Neotragus moschatus; assembly: GCA_006410615.1. Taxonomy (NCBI): domain Eukaryota; kingdom Metazoa; phylum Chordata; class Mammalia; order Artiodactyla; family Bovidae; genus Neotragus; species Neotragus moschatus. Next base: position 694,793 of record SJYA01002789.1, read on the forward strand.
GCCTGATCCCCCCAGCTCCAAGATGCCCCCAAGCCCTGGGCTGCTGTCCACACCAGCTCAGAACAGTCCAGCCAACAGCAGCAGAGCCCCTGGGCCTCTGGACCCCAGCCCGGTCAAGGAAGGGTACCCTGTGGACCTGCTGCCTATCAGGAATGCCAGCTGGGAAGTGGGGAACTGGAGCCAGGCAAGTGCTGCTGGGGTCGGGGTGGGCTGTTGTGTATGTGTGTGGGGGGGTGGTCCTCACTGAAAGTGGGCAGAGCCGTGTCTGTCCTGCCTTCTGGGGAGTGAGGACCCCGGAACTGACAGCTGTGGTGGGTGGAGCCTCTGGGTGGGAGGATCATTGCCCCAGCTCAGTCACACTGCACCCCATGTGCCCTTGGGGCCGGTCTGCCCCACTGGGCTTCAGTTTCCCTTCTGAGCAATAGGGTGGGCGGAGGGGGCCAGAGGGCCCCAGAGGCTCATTTCTGAGTAGCACAGAGTTTGCTAGGAGGGCAGGGCCAGGCACAAGTAAGGGGCAGCCGGGGGCAGCAGCTCTCTCATATTCTGGCTTGCATGCCCCCAGGGACAAGGAGCTCACCCCCAATAGTGGTGTTGGTGGAGAAGCTTCCTCCCACACTCCCCAGGCCCAGAGCTGCCCACCACAGTTTGCCGAGGCTCAGCCTGGCCCCTCCAAGCAGCAGCTCGGTTCCTCGCCACCTGGCTCTCCCCTCAGTGGCTCCCCCTGCTTTGTCAGGGGTCTATGAGGGTCTCGGCTGCACGGGAAGAAGCTGGCCAGTGTGTACCGCCCCATTCCACCCTCCCCAGATTATCACTCGAGGGGAAGTGAGCTGCTTCTGCTCAGATTCCTAGTTTTGGTATGGGAGGGTTGGGCTGAAGCAGAGGCTGAAGTGCCCAGACTTCCTTCTCCTAGTGACTTAGGGTAGCAGCGAGCCTTAGCAGGGCAGCTGGGCCACTCCGCATGTGTGACCAGGAAGAGTTGGCTGCCAAGGGATCTGACTTTTCATCTTCTTGGCCCCCTTGGGAGGTGGGTGGAGGAGCCCATTTTTCAGATGAGGAAACTGAGGCAGTGTCTGGTCCCTCTCGCCTGGCTGGGGGGCTGGCAGGCATGGGGATCCACCCACCCTCATGGCCACTGGGTCCCCTGCCCCCAGTGCTCCACCACCTGCGGCCTGGGGGCTGTCTGGAGACTCGTGCGCTGCAGCTCTGGCCGGGAGGAGGACTGCGCCCCCGCTGGCCGACCCCAGCCTGCCCGCCGCTGCCACCTGCGGCCCTGTGCTGCCTGGCACATGGGCAACTGGAGTAAGGTATGTGAGGGAGGCGTCTGGCAGCCTCAGGGCATGGGGCGGAGCCCTAGGGCCCATGGCCTGTGTTTGGGATCAGCCACAGCCACCACCGATCGGCGGGCCAGGGTCCGTGCGCACAGCTTTGCACTTTAATTTCTAGTCTCCGGGATGCCCCATCTGGGTGGGGGTCAGCCTTCCCTAGGCCCCTTATCTTACTGCCTGTATCCTTTTCTCTGTACTTTCTATAACCCTCAGGATTTCATTTTCTCCTCAGTTCCTTTCTCCATCTGTCCCGTCCTGGGGCAGCCCCTGGCCACACCACCCTCTGCCCGAGGCTGGTCAGCCATAGTCTCTCCCTGGGACTCTTAAGGGACCTGCCCTGGCAGTGGGGGTGGTGTGGGAGGGGAGTCCAATGCTCGCCCCCACCCCCGCTGGGTTCTGTGTGTGCACACACGTGACCCTTGGTCTCCAGTGCTCCCGCAGCTGCGGCGGGGGCTCCTCCACACGGGATGTGCAGTGTGTGGACACACGGGACCTCCAGCCACTGCGGCCCTTCCACTGCCAACCAGGGCCCACCAAGCCACCTGCCCGCCGGCCCTGCGGGGCCCAACCCTGCCTCAGCTGGTACACCTCTTCCTGGAGGGAGGTGAGGCCCGGAGGTCTGGGGATGGGAGTGAGTGGGGGTGTCCTCGGATGCTGGCAGCCTGCAGACCCTTCCCCTGCCCTCCCAGTGCTCTGAGGCCTGCGGTGGTGGTGAGCAGCAGCGTCTCGTGACCTGCCCGGAGCCAGGCCTCTGCGAGGAGGCGCTGAGACCCAACAGCACACGGTCCTGCAACACCCACCCCTGCACGCAGTGGGTGGTGGGGCCCTGGGGCCAGGTGAGCAAGCGTGGGGGTTCGGGGCGGGGAGAGGGCCTGTGGACCGGAGCCCCCGTGTCAGCAGCCGTCCGTCATACCTTTTCACGTGAAGGGTTGCTGAGTGCGTCCTGCGTGCCAGGGTCCCTGTGGTCTCTGCAGATGCAGTGGTAGCCTGACAAGGTCCAGGCCCCACTGAAACTCATAACCCACCAGGGAGACAAAGCAGAACCAAACAGACGTGCATTGTGGTGTTAGGCAAGGCCTTCTGAGAAGGGGATCTTAGAGGGAGACCAGCAGGGTCTGTGCTGTCCAGGGGAAGCACACAGCGAGCAGCTCACGCCAAGTCCTGGGGCAGGAGTGACGAACACCGGGCTGCTTAGGAGACCAAGCAAAGGCCGGACGGGCGGAGGGGACACGGGAATGGCCAGTGAGGCCTCAGCTGGACAAGACCCTTCCTGCCAGGCCTGTTTAGAGCTCGCAGGTTTGGGAATCTCAGTCCTTATGCCACTGGGGGACCTGCCGAGGGACCCTGGGAAGGTTGCTTCACCTTGCTGGGCCTCTGTCATCTCGTCTGTAAAAGAGGGTTGTAAGGATTAGATGAAGTCACAAAGCGAGGCACTTAGGACAGGGCCTGGCACAGTCTTGGCACAGATTTAATTCTAAGGCCCTTTAAAAGTGTCAGATCCCGACTGACAGGAACAGAGCCTGACTGGGGACGGTGGGCCTTTCCTGAGCAGCTTTGTCTCCCTTCCACTGCCCATGCAGTTCCCCCAGCCCAGGGCATGTACCACCCCATGTGAGGGGCTGACAGCTTCCCCCACCACCACTCCCCTACCCCGTTCCTGCAAGTGAACACTGGTGGCCTCTGGGACAGACCGGACCCTCTGCAGAGGCCGGAGGGTTGAGGCTGGGAACTAGGAGCCAGGCTTCCTGGGGATGGCCGGGGATGCCCCCCAGAAGGGCTGGCCCAGGGGATGTTCACCCCCGCCCCGCTCCCCGCAGTGCTCAGCCCCCTGTGGCGGCGGTGTTCAGCGGCGCCTGGTCAAGTGTGTCAACACCCAGACCGGGCTGCCCGAGGAAGACAGCGACCTGTGCGGCCACGAGGCCTGGCCTGAGAGCTCGCGGCCGTGCGGCACCCAGGACTGTGAGCTCACTGAGCCGCCACGTGAGTGCCCCACCCAGCTCTCTGCTGGGGCTGGGGGTGGGGTGGACGGTGGGGAGATGGGCCTGTCCCCCCAAAGCACAGGCTGATGGAGGGGGTGCCATGCAGAGGCTGGGGCAGTGCTGGGGTCAGAGCAAGGGGCGTCCCGCCCCGCAGGCAGCTCTGTCTAGCTCAGGGAGGAGTGGAAGCAGCAGCCTGGCCCCCAGGCGAGCTCCTTTTCTCTCTGGGTCTCAGTTACCCCCTCTTCCTGGAGTGAGGCCAGGGATGTCCCTGAGACTGGGGCCCAGGCCTGGGGGAACCCCCCTCCCCAGTTCTGGCCAGAGGAAGACTGTCCGGAGCAAGCTGTGTGACCCTGGGAAAGGACCTCCCTCCAAGGGTCCTGCTCCCAGCAGCTGGGGGCTTCCTGGCCAGCTGGGTCCTCCTGGAGAAAGAGCCTGAGCCAGAGACACACACATATACACACTTGCGTGCACACACACACTTCCTTCCTGCAGCCCAGCCGCCCTCCTGCAGTGCTGAGCACAGGAAGCGGTGGCCCCGAGGTTACACCTGGCCTCCGCTCACCAGCTGTGCGGCATGGCGATCCTTTCCCTGTCTTATGCACGAAGGGGCAGACAACCCCCTCCTCCAAATGATGTCTTGGGCTGAAGAGCCCAGGAGGTACTCAGGGAAGGCTGGCTGCTTCTCCCTCATGGACACTGTCATCCCCACCATGAGGTCTGCAGGAGCGCCTGGGACTGCCTCTGTCGGAAACCCAGCAGCTCCTCTGCCGTCAACTGTCTGGCCCCTGCCCAGGGGACAGAGACCCCTCCCCAGGACAGACCTGGCCCTCAGCTGGCCTCCAGGGCCTCCAGGGTGCCTGCCCCAAGCTGCCNGCCAGCCCCACCCTGGCCAAGCCTCTGGGGCAGCTCCCTAAACATGCTGTGCCGTCACGCCCTGCACACAGCTCCTGGGTGCCCTCTGCCCAGTGGGCCCAGGCCCTGCCCCGACCAAGCCCAGTTACCCAGGCTCCCTTCACCACAGCTCTGAGAAAACCCTGCTGGAACAGCCTCACGAGCTCTCCGAGGACAGGACCTGCTCCTCACCCACCACACTCTGTGCCTGGCAGAGGGCCTGCTACATGGCAGATACTCAGTAAGCGCTCATGAGACAAGGAAGGATGTGCTTTGGTTGCTAGGATTTATGTGTATTGGGTCAAGGATAAAAGCTCAAGGGCCCCGCTCTCCTGGACGTCTGGGGGTCCCCCAAGGACTCACCTAGCATCCAGGATAGTGCGTGTGAAGTAACGGAGGTACTTGAATATGGACATTGAATCCTGAAGTTTCAGGATCTCCTCTTCCTTGTNTGTGTATTGGGTCAAGGATAAAAGCTCAAGGGCCCCGCTCTCCTGGACGTCTGGGGGTCCCCCAAGGACTCACCTAGCATCCAGGATAGTGCGTGTGAAGTAACGGAGGTACTTGAATATGGACATTGAATCCTGAAGTTTCAGGATCTCCTCTTCCTTGTATTTAAAAAGTGCCAGGGCAAAGCGGAAGATAACCTGCAGAAGGACAGGGAACGTGTGAGGAGACAAGCGCTGAGCTCCAGGCGCTAGCTCCAGGGATGGGAGGCCTGGGAGGCCTGCCGGAGCCCTGGGAGCACGGCCGCCACAGGGACCCTGGGGCAGACACAACCTCAGGTGCCTTTCTCAATAGAAAAACGCTTTCAACTCTCTGGTGGCGTTCAGCAACACTTCAGCCCAAACCAAAAATTTCCTTAAGGAGTAGAATCTTTGTGGACTCCTCCCTATTCAGCTCACAGTTCTAGTCCATAAGCTATACAGGACTAGAGATACATGTTAAATTAATCAAAACCAGGGTCCTCTGATTCTCAAACTCTTAGAAAACTCCACCTCCAGAGGTAGTTTTTATCTTACCTACTAAAATTAGGGTCTGAATTACTGACTTCTGAATATGGGGAAAGAAAATTTAAAAAAAAATTTTTTTTTTCTGATTTGACTCTGGGTCACTGTGTTGAGGCCAGAGAAATGAACTCCGGGTGCTCCTGCAAGTTCTAGCAGCTCTGGAACAAATCACGTCACTCACATCTAAGGGTATTGGCTGGTCTGCAACAATGTGAATTTTCTCTTATTCAGAAAACAATACTTACGGAGTTTAAATACGGGATCCTCCTTTTAGCATCACAGAGTTTAAATATGTGATCCTTCTCTTAGCATCCCTACCTGTGGCCCAGTGGGAAACACTGTTTAAGCCCTGGTTGAGAACTCTTAATACTGACTGAATTTAAAAGGTGATGATGTACTATGCTGGACACAGTATGGGATTAATATACACACTCAAACTTTGCTGGTGGGAGCAGAAATTGGTAAGGCCCTTCTGCAGGCAATTTGGCATTCTCAATGAAAACTATAGGGTCTTTTGATTCTGGATTTACCCTGGACCCAGCACATCCACTTCCAGGACTAACGCTATGGATGCACTTGTACCTACAGAAAGACAGTTATAAGCAGTCACTGTAGTGCAGTCTGAAACAGCAAGAGACTGGAAACAAGGTGAATGTCCATTATCAGGAGACTATTTGATAAATTTCTGGTTTATCTGGAGAAGGGGATACTATGCAGAGTTAAAAAAAAAAAAAGCCAGATCTATATACCCTGATATGGAACTATCTCCAATAAATAATAAATTGAAAAATCATACTTTAGATGTACATCAAATACCTTGAGAAGGAGATACAGCACATTGAGAAGAACAGTTAGGAGACTGGGAATCTCCTTTCTACTGCACAATCTGAGTTACATGGTTCGAGTTTATCATGTATTAGTTATTCAAAAACTGATTTTTTTGAAAGCATACACAGACTGGGTGGGAGGCCTGTGAGCAGCAGGGCTCTGAAGCTGGCCCCCTGAGTCTGCCCTGATCATCTGCTCACTCTGGGCCTCTACCTGCTCATTTACACACTGGGACAACATTGCCAGCTGTTTGATACAGGCTGAGGCTCAGATTGCAAACCATCGAAGCCCCTATGCCAGGCACAGGGTTTGGCACAGACTCATTTCTGATGAACTGACTGCAGTCTCCTGCGACCCCTCCGGTGGCCCCCAGTGCTGGATCACTCTGCCCCTTGGTAACCGTCGTATGTCCCAGCTAAGCCAACCACTCTGCTGCCTCTGCCACTGCCCATGGAATCATCCAGTGAGCAGACCCACCTTTGGTCCCTCATAAAGGAAAGAGTCCCATATTTTAAAGAGGATGTCGCTGACGACGCTATCCACAAACACCACCAGGAACCAGTTGAACGTGATGAGGGTGTAGTCGACTTTGTACTGTTCAAAGTGGGCGTGCAGTCGAGGCAGCTTCTCGCTCATGAGGTCTCTGAACACCCGCTGGTCCACCTGGAGAGGGAGCAAAGGAGAGAAGTGTATGGGGCCTGCCGTAGCACAGAGTGGGTCATCCAGGGCCCTGGGGGGCTGCAGGCCCATCACAATGCACAGCGGTGCAGCCGTTCTGAATGTGTGGAAGGCTCATCCCAGAGCAGAGGGCTCTGTGCCCTAGAAGCAGCTGACCTCACACGGAGGGCGCTCACAGAGTGCCCGCTGACTGTCATCCTTTCCCCAGGGCAGGGGGCTGGGTGCGATGGCCCGAAGCCACTCGAACACTCAAAATGCCCCATGAGAACAGCTGCTGCAGAGCCGGTGGAGCAGTCAGCCCTGCTAATCTGCATCCAAGCACAGAGGGTGCGGCTATACAGGGCCACAAACCTGAAGTCCCTGGCCCAAACGGAACTGTGGCGTCACCACATCCATTCACCAAGAATTTACTAGCTGGGTGGGGGAGTGAGGGAGCCAGGACTCCAGAGTCAGCAGCACCTGAGCTTGCTCTCAGCTCTACTACTGCGCGCACACTGTGTTCTGGAGAGCTCTGTTTCTCATCTGGAAGAGAGTAACAGTCTCTTTCTCCCAGGGCTTCTGTGAAGACTATAAGAGACTCAGGTAAATACCTATCAACATAGGTGGCTGTTATCTCTCCATGCTCTGTGTTAAGCAGGGGCCAGTGCCGGGCAGAGGCTTGAATCGGGTTCAGCCCTGACTTCTGGGAGCTAAAAGATGAGTGAGGAAGGAGGCGTATGGACTGTTATGCCAGCCGTGGCAGGCTTGGTAAAGATGTGTTTGCAGAGCATTACGGAGCCCCGGACGGGTCCCAGCCAAGTCTGGGGAGACCAGCCCTGCAGCGGGGAGCACAGGACTGTGGGCAGAAGGGGTGTGAGGGAGGTAGCCCGGCCTGGCAGAGGCACCATGCCCCTGAGGGTCAGACTTCATCTACAGGCCAGGGGCTTTTCCAGTCTTTGTCTGTGACCCACAAGAAAACATACGTCAACATCACCCAGTCTGCATTGAACAGAAACAAATCTTTCACAAGCATTACTTAACTTCACACAATAAGTAGGACACACTTTGATGCCTCAGTTCTAGTCTGTTCAACTTAATGATGAAAAACACTACTGCCAACCCCCTATACTGATTTCTCTACTCATGTTTGAAAAACGCAGCAGGCAATGAAGGAAGAGGCATCAAGAGGCTTTGGGCAAGAGAGTGATGGGGCTGGATTTGTGCTTTAGGTCTGTCTCTCTACCTGCAACAGGGGCCGAGCTAAAGGGGAGACCCATGGAGGCCCCAAACCCAGAGCAGAGGGGATGAAAATCTGAGCCAAGGAGAGGTGGTAGGAGGAGAGGAGCGCCTAGATCGGACTACATGGAAGTAACGTCTGTAAACCATGCAGACCCTCTGCCGTCAGAGGTGAGGAGGAGGGGTGATCGGAACACACAGGCCTCCAGAGGGGCGTGGAGAGGGCAGAGTGTGGTCCCCTGAGGCTGGATCACAGGAATGAAGGCGGGGGAGACTGAGACATACTGGTGCCTGGGGGGCATCTTGAGCAGGACAACTGCAGCTCACCAGAGACCTGGGCCGAGGCTCCACGGCCTGGGTGCAGTGAGGTCACCACTCCACCAGCAAGCAGTGAAGCATCAAAGAATAAAGAGACCTGCACAAGAGAGCAAGCCACCGTGCACAGCTGGCCACAGCCAGGCTGTCCAGGAACAGGGCAGCTGCGCAGGAAATGTCGGCCTCATTAGCGTGCCCTGAACGGCACACTGAGATGGGAGCGTGAACTGGTGCAACTGCCTGGGAGAGCAATCCAGCAACGCCCAGGAGATAGGAAGACACCCTGCAGCAAGCCTACTCCCAGGAATGGATCCTGGAAGACCCGCCAAGCTTTCACCTGCGTTATCAGTCAAGTTACGGTAGAAGGTGTGTGAATTCCTGGGATGACTGAGATACTAAAACAACTAGAAACAATCTAGATAAATGTTAAAATGACATTTTAAAATATCCTTTTTTAAGGAGAATCTAAAACTCTGAAAAACTCAACTGTTTACCCTTATGGGAAGGTTTTTTTTTTTTTTCTTTTTAAATACAGAAGTCATAGTAAAAAAAAAAAAAAAGTTTTTTTTTAAAGAATGTTACACAGGTTAAGTATCACTGGTTGAAATGTAAAAAATTTAAAGGCAAAGTAACTTATAAAACATTATTTTCTACAGAAATGATTCTAAAGCATTGCAAAGTCACCTTAGGGTGCACAAAGGATAAAATGCAGGAATCATGGTTGGAAACATATATTTTTGTCCAGTTTGCTTTCTGCTAGAAGAGACAAAATTTCAAAGACCTAAATTAGCTGAAATGAATTGTAATTAATTTTTCTTAGAAGACTTAAACAAAAGCACATAAGAAGTTATAAAACCATCTCATGGTATGCAAAAAGTATCACCCTCTCACCTTCTTACCTACATCTATTCCCCACTGCTGTAAGATTCTGACAGGTGGACCAGTTACTGAAAGGCAAGTTGTCAAAACACCTTATGGGTGCATGCCCGATAGCCATGACAAGCCATACCTGGGCATCCATCCTCTTTGGTCAGTTTCTGTGGAAGCCCAGACCCTCCCACAGGGAAGGTCAGCACCACTCACTAGTGATGGTGCTTCTGCTGGTACTATTCCATCCCTCAGCATATAAACAACTACTACCCATTTGCACACACTTCACACTTGGCACTGGCCAGTGCGGGGGACGAGAAACAACAGGAGCAGGTGCTGCCTCCGCACGCATACTAAGTCGCTCAGTTGTGTCTGACTGTGACACCACGGACTGTAGCCCGCCAGGCTCCTCTGTCCTTGGGACTCTCCAGGCAAGAATACAGGAGTGGGTCGCAGTGCCCCTCCGGGGAGCTTCCTGACCCAGGGGTCAGACCTGCATCTCTTCCGTCTCCTGCATTGGCAGGCGGGTTCTTTACCGCCAGCGCCATTAGCATGCATGCACACTGCCTTTAAGAGGCTGCAAACAGCCAAGGGAGACGACAGCTGACTACTGGGCCAAGTGATGGTGATGTGATGCCTCTGCCGGGAAGGACTGGGCTGAAAGTGCCTGAGAGGAACCGACCAGTCGGCTGGCCTTGAAGTGGGAAAAGACCCAGGCACGCGCCTTTCCTGCCAGGTAGGTGGCAGATGGTGCCCTGTTCTTGAGGCTGCCTGGGGCTTGGCAGAGGGCTGGTGTGGGGAAGGCTGCCAGGGGACGCCTGCTCAGGCCTCTGTTCAGCTCTCTGAGCTCAAGAGGACGTGGAATGACTATATTCATCTCTGTGTCCCCAGCATCTAGTGAGGTCCTGGCGCACAATATACACTCAGCCGAGGGGACAGATGGAGAAGCTGCTGAGTGTCTGGACCGCAGTGCAGCGTGAAGGGGCTCAGCGCTCAGCTCTGGCGGGAGGCAGCTGACGGTGAGCTGCAAGGCACGGCGCTGGGGCTGACCACACACACAAGGCTATCCCCATTTGAAGAGTGGCCTTACACAACATCCATTACAGAAAAATGGTTCAACACCTCATGTCAACTGATGGAATATTATCAAATATGACACTGAAAACTAGACAACATTATGAGAAAATGCTCAGGCTATCATGTGAATGTGAACCAGCCAGGATAATCAGCTCTCAATCTGGATACTTAAATGTACTGGGGAAAAGTCAAAAGGAAATATATCAAAATGCTAACTGTGGTGCTCAAGTTGGTAGGGTAACAGGTGACTTTTCATTTCCCTCTTAATATGCATTTCTGTATTACCTAACTTCAGTGAGCATCTATTGGGCTTCCCTGGTGGCTCAGATGGTAAGGAGTCTGAGGAAGGCTGTGAGAGGCCCCGGCCCAGTGCAGGGAGGTCGTGGCTGAATCTGTGAGTGAGACGGATGGAAGGATGGGTGGGTAAAGGCAGGAAGGGAGGAGAGGAGGCACCTGCAATGATGCAGGAGAGGGGACGGTGACCTAACAGCGGTGAGAGGACAAGGGAACAGATCTGGGCCACCTGGCGGGTGGCAGTGATCAGAAGCAGCAACTCCAGGGGCAAAGAGGGACAGGAAGGGGGAGTGTGGGCTGACCCAATTCCTGGCCTGGGGTCTGTGGGTGAGGGGGCGGTGCAGGTGCTAACAGAAGGCCACAAGGCGAATCCCTCCAAAGACAGAAATGCAAATAGAAAGTAAAACACAGGGCCCACCCAGGCCAACAGAAACCACACGAAACATCTACAACAGGGATTTTCCCAGGGCAGCAGTCACACTGATGACAGAGAGGCCGAGAAGCCAAACAGTCGATGGTGAGGCGGCCCAGAGGCCAGGGCAGGAAGCCACCCCTAGGCTGAAGCAGGGGGGCCCCTGGTGGCACAGACAGGAGCTGGTGCCACGGAGGAGACGGAGTCACCGGCAGGAAGTGCCCGAGACAGAGAGGGGAGAACGGCCCTCAGCTCCCTGCCCTCCTCCAAGCTCCCCACGTGCCTCTGCTGGGCACACAGGAGCTGGGAGATGGCCTGGGCCTGCAGACCCGGCTGTAGGGAACAGAGAAGAGCAGGGAAGGGCAGGGAGCGGCCGTGAGCAGGCAGACCAACTACTGGCACGAGCCTGGAGACAAGGATGCGACAGCCCACGGACACAGGCCCAGCCATGGTCAGGAGACGCAGAGCTCTCGGGGAGGAAGAATGAACACAGGTCAGACACAGGAGGAGGAGGGCTGCCAGTTGGGGAGCAGGGAAAGTCCATCCAGAAGCCAACAACAGCAGAAGCCCCAGTCCAGCACGGGAAGAGATGCCCTGGGCTGCAAGGGCCAAGGGTCTGGTCCTGAGGTGGGATGTCACAAGTGGGACCAGAACCCCTGGCCCTCTCAGCCCACATCATCCTACTGGCCCCTGGCTTCAGACTCCAGGAGTGGTGGGCAGGAACTGTGCTGTTCAGACCTCCTGCTGTGCTGTGTGTGGCCCTAGTGCTGTCCCTCTGGATCCATCATGACATTGTTCACAGGAGCAGTGTTTTCCCTGCTGCTTTCGGCCCGTGAGCGAGCAGGGCAGGGGCACGAATGCGGGTGGGTCTCGTGTGCACTTTAACAGGTGACCTTGGCTCAAGGACTCCACACTGGCTTGACCAAAACTTTCTGAGAACTGCACAGTAGGCTGGGACCTTCCCCATCATCCAAACCCCCCTTCTTTCGCTGGTCTAGGGGTTCTCCTGGCCTTCCCCAGTCCCTCCCCTTGATCCTTCGTGGGTTTTCCCCTCAGGAGTCTCTGGCACGTCTGCTTCTGCCTTCGCCTCTGCCTCTTGGAGAACCAGAGCTAACACAACCAGGTTCCCCAGGCACCCCTGAACTGTGGCTTAGCCAGCCAGGCAGAGTCCAGGGGAGACAGTGCTGGGCAGTGACCACAGAGCAGGTCTGCTGGCTTCCAGGGCACCGAGCAAGCCTGATGGGGCACTCACTGGCTTGTGAGCAGCCTGGCCCAGGCTGGGGGAGGCGGGGGCAGGCAGAGGGGGCGGCCTCCGTGCGCACCTTGTCATGCCCATGGAGCCTCCCCGATCAACGCTCAATTCGGGTCACATTTCAGCTCTAATTCTACAAGTTGCTGACTGAAGCACAGTATTTTTAGCGTACCTGGGATCCTAAAAGAGTCTTTGTGTAATAGTCTCGAGGCATGAAAACTTCCACTATGGTGACTAGACACCAGAAGGCATCTTCTTGTTCCAGGTACAGGAGGGCCACGGCCACCAACCTATAGGCAAACAGAGAACAAGGTGAGCGCCAGCCCCCTGGCCCAGACTCAGGCAGCACAGCCCGTCTTCACAGGGGCCTCCGTGGCACACTGTGGTCTCACACCAGAGCGACTTCTATTCTCCAAGAAATAACACCAAGGGAAGTATTCTGTGGCAAGGGAAGCATTTCCTACTTTGAAAAACAAAGCTACATCCACCTTCCCTTTCATTTGGTTTTTGTTTAAACATGATGAAATTATTTCCCAATGATGATGGCCTCATTTTTAAAAATGATAAGATTTTGCTAATGCAGCTAATTCTTTGAGTTTTTTGTTTAAGTTCCAACTAATCCTTTTATGCACAAAAAATTGAGGGGTGAATACAAGAGAGAAAGAACATACGATGGTTTAAAAACAACTTTCTTGATACCAATCTACTTGAAATGGGGCTTCACGCAAATGAACCATCATGGGGGCTTTCTCAAAACACTGCATCCACGGCATGCACGTGGGGTGGGAAAGGGGGCTGTGTGTATCAGCTGTTCGGTCACTCACAACAGAAACCTGGGTCCAGCTATATTTGGCACTGTCACCACCGAGAGGTTACTCACCCAGCAAGTGCATCAGGTCTGACTCTGAGCAGGCATTTGGGACAGAAGGATGGGAAGCAATGGAAAAGCCCCTCTACACACCCGAGAGCTGCCTGTGCATCGCTTACGGGAAAAGCCTGAAGTCACTGCTTAGAATTTATTTTTGTTTTCTTCCTTGGATAAAATTATAATGAAATCTCAGATTAAGAGGTTAAAAAAAAAAAAACTGGGAAGAGGATGCCTTGAGTCAGCATGAATGGACTGGAGAGTAGAAAGGTTACAACAAATAGAGATGGCTAAGGAGGGAGAAACAGGATGAACTCAGCACCCGAGGACGCCACAAGAAGAAGAGAGACTGAGATCCACAGAGGCTTCGAAGACATCACTTTAAGCTAACTGATGTCCACAATGATAGGCAAGAATCACTGAGAAAAGGCTAGAGTTCTGCTCAAGTTCTGGGTTCTCAGAATGTGTGTACAAAATAATGTGGGTGGAAAAAAAATGAAGTAAAATGGTTAAAAGTTTAGAGGTCCCGATGGTGATGGTGCAGAGAAAGTCTAAATTAAAGCTGGAAGGTGTCCTAATGTGGGGAAGAGCTGATTCTATACCAATGTCAGATAAATGGGGTGCTACTGCACCCCTAAGAGGCATGTGCACGTCCTCACCAAGATCCCTTAAGTTTCAGAAGGTTTTAGCTTTCAGGAATTTTTAGACTGAGTATGCAGTGTGAACTGTCCATTTAAGCAAAACAAGGCTGCTTTGTTAGGCAATATCTTATTTACAGCCTTTTTTTTTTAAGGGGACCATTGAGGAGCAGTCAAAGCCTCTCTTACTTTCAGGGCACAGAGAGGGGACCCTAGCCTGACCACCACAGAGACAATGACTTCCTGGAAACCACTGGTTTCAGGTCTTAACCAACTAACATTCCAGCTTAAAAGCTCTTCTTCCAGCAATGCTCTCATTTCAGATGCAAAAGACAGTCTGTATCCAGAGGTCGGTATCCAGCATGGATTGAGGATTTAAAAAGGCCCAAGAGCCGCTAGAATAAATGTCAGCATTCAAAACGCAATGCATGCACTGGACTTACAGGAGAACTGCTAAAGATCACACATGGAGCTTCTTCATCCTTTGAACATAATGCGAACATAATCCGCGATAATCTAGTGGAGTCTCTACTCTGGGAGGGATATAAATGGCCTCTGCTGACAGCAGCAAGTAGAAGCAGCAGGAGTGCACTAGGTAAGGGACGGACAGTGGCAAAAAGCGGCCACAGCGCTCAAAGTCCAGTGACAGGAGCAGCTTCCCAGAGGACAGGCCTCAGGGCCTCCCGTGGCCTCACGCAGTGCAGCTCGGTTCGGAATGAGGAGCCTGGGTGGTTCAGAGCAGGCGAGAGGCTTTTCAGTGTCCTTTGCCTATGGAAGCAGGGAAGCATGCCAGACCTGCAGAAGACTCTAGTCCAAAACAAAACATGTTTGGGCTCTTTAAGGGCTAGGTTTTGACCAGCTGCAAAATTGTTTGGGGCAGCCTCATGACTGATGAAGATCCTGTATACCATGCATTTTAAATGAATGAACGCAAACTGCAGGTCAAAACCTGAGTGTGAGGACAGCAGCAAGGAAATCTAAACGAGAAGCCCAGCTGTTTCAAACAGTTTACTGTTCTTAAGACTTCTCGAAAGCATGCTTGTTTCTCTCAATTATTCTAGAATTGGGGATGGGGCATAATTAAAATTACCTTACTGCAGCTATTAATACTTCTTTCCCTTAAAAGACTGGCTTTTCTTGGCTCACCGGGAAGGGAAGGGGGCTATCAAGCAGTCCACGGAGCTACAAGTTATCTGAAGAACAAAGAAGAGCCCTCCGTGGGCTGGGGACCCACCTGTTGAGACCTTGGCAGTAGCCGATGTCTGGATTCCGCCAGGAGAAGGCAAGCAGGACGTTGCGCAGCTTCTGTATGCCTTCCGAGGTGGGGCATGAGTAATGCTTGTTATTGGGCAGAGTCCGCAGCAGGTCCAGCTCAATCTGCTTGGAGGCTGGGTTCTGTTTCTCCAGCGCCTTCTGAAGCAAAGTCTGGAAGTAACCGGGCTGAGTGCTATCCTTGAACTTCTTGATGTGACGGTCCACACACCACTTCCACACCTTGGAACGGTGCTCGTGTGGGATGCCCGCACGGACCAGGTTCTTTAATTCTGGGGAACACGTCATCTCCCTGTTCACTGTGCTTGCAAAGTAGTTTTCCCACTTGACCCCAGTGGAGACCTCCTGGTTTTCTGTGAGGTAGAGGGTCTTCAGGTCCAACGCCCGGACTTTGGCGACCAACTTCTCTTCCTCATCATCCTCTGGGACGGTCTTAAACCCATAAATGTCATATTCACTGTTGAAAAAAAACAAAACGAAAAGTTAAATGATGCAATCTGGCGAAAAGGTCAATGAAACATGAAAAGAACCTAGAAATCTACTCATACCTAAATGGCACTGTGATATATGATCAGGCATTTCAATTCAGTGAGAAAATAACTTCTCAATAAACAGGTTAAGAATAACTGGCTATCTGTATAGAAAAAAACTGCTTTAGATCCCTTCTGGATACTACATGGGACAAAAAAAAATCAGTTCTAGATGGTCGAAGCGCTCAATGTAAAAAGCACAGAAAATACAAGCAAGACTGCAAACACAAGGCTGATAAGTCTGGCTACATTAATATACTAATACACGTGCATGTATGTTTATATAGCATACCTATACACAGGCATACACTTATGCTCAAAAAATACCATTTTAAAAAGTAAAAAGACAAAGGAGAAGACATTACATTAGTAAGATACTAGGCATGAAAAAGAATTAAGGCTGTGGTGGGAAGAATAATGGCCCCCAAAGACGTCCCTGGAATCTGTGAATATGTCACATTGTGTGGCAAAGAGGTATACCGTGTGTGGAATTAGCTATGGCACTTAAGACAGGGAGGTTATCCTGGGTGTCCCAGGTGGGGCCACCGTAATCACAGGAGCCCTTCAAGTGGAAGAGGAAGGCAGGAGAGTGGGCCAGAGAGGTGTGACGATGGACGAAGAGTCAGGGGACATGACGTGGGAGAGGGCTTGGACCCATGGTTGCTGGCTTTGAAGATGGAAGAAGGCAGCCACAGCCAAGGAAAACAGGTGGCCCCAAGGAGCTGGAAATGGCCACACCTGAAGACCAGCAAGGAAAGAGAGACCTAGGCCTGCAACCAGAAGGAACTGTGTCCTCCCAACAACTGAGTAAGCAAGGACACAGACTGTCTCCTCGAACCTCCAGGAAGGAATGCAGCCCTGCTGATGCCCTGGTTCCATCCAGCAAGACCATGCTGGACTGCTGACCTACAGAACCGTTAGACAGTAATATGTATCACAAGCTTAGCAACTTAAAACAATGATGGTGACGGCAGGCACGGGAAACCAGAAGAAGGCCTTTCACACACTGCTGCTGAGTCTGCAACCCTGTAGGAACACGCTGAAAATCAGATCCAGCAGAGCGGAAGATAAGCGTATCCAACACTGGAGAAACTCTCATGCCAACACAAGGACACACAGATACACATACCACGATGTCTACTGCATCACAGTTTGTGAAAAGAAAAAATGGAACTACTCTAAGTGTCTACCATGAGACGAAGGAATAAAAAAGTGATATACAACGAAGCTGTGTAAGGCAAATAAAAAAACTGCTCAGGAGCTACAAAAATCCACCTGTATCATTTCAGAAAACAATGTTGAAAGAAATAAGTCCCATAAAGGTATGAATATGATAGGATTTGCATATTAAAAAGTGTCTTCAATTAGAGGTACGTATTGAAGTGCTGAAAGAGGAAATGACATGTCTGGTACTTGCTTTAAAATATATCAGAAAAAAATTTCAGAGGGGATGGATAAGAAGAAGCAAGATTATTCTACTTATACATATGGTTTGAAAACATACAACATAAACAGTAAAGTCTAAAACACGTGAAGGAAGACAACGTGGTGCCTGGGGGCAGACAGCTGGGCTCTGCCCACAGGAGTCTGTCCCTCCACCCCGCTCCAAGAACACAGCAGGAGTGCACGCGTGGGGAACCCGGCTGCCAGACTGGGGTCCTGTCCTCACCACTGCCTGGCTGTGTGACCTGGGCGCGTTACATCACCTCCCTGCCCCCAGCGTCTGCATTTGCTGAGGATGTAACACCCTTCCCTGAGTGTTAAACATGAGCAGTGGCACAGCTCCTGGCACACAGACCTCAGTAGAAGTTTTGTGACAATGGCACTGGTTGCATTCCGATAGCATATTTTTACCTGTCATCTGAGTAGCACGGACAAGGCAGGCCAGTGCTGTAGGCACAGAGAAGGGAAAAGGTGGGTCAGGCTGAGGCAGGGCTTCCCCTGGGACCAGGGCGGGGCAGGAGAAGCCAAGCACAGTGGGAGCGGAAACAGGAGGAGACCGGACTGAGCACATTCACAGGCTTCTCCTCCTGCCAATATTTCATGAATCTCGTTTTTTAGAAACTAGGATATGAAGGTTCTTAATACAAGATACTTTACAGGCTGCCAGACTCCGTGATTTTCTGAAAAACATATGCAATACTGTGTGTATGTCCAACCGCATTTTGGGGCCAAGTGTGTCCATGGCTTGCATCAGACCCTCAGTGAGCTCTGAACCACTGGATCAGGTTACCCCAGTGTGCTTCCCTTACAGAGAAGGCCCAGTTACCCACTTAGGGGCTCCTTTGCTTTCAAAGTCCCCATGAGTGTAGGGGTACCCACGGGTCTCTGGAGAAGATTCTACCCCTCGGAGGACTGGCTCCTCTTACAGCAAGACTGGCTAGCATCCTCGGTGGCACGGTACCTGCAAGAAAAGTCTTGAGATCAAGAGCCCAGGGCTGAATCCCAGCTCCGTTACTTGATGACGACAGCAAGACTGATGAGACAACAGTTTCTAACAACTGACAGTCCTTGTCACGAGCATCGAAGGAGACATGGAGAACTGTGTCAAGTTCTTGGTGAGTGGCTACTGTGGTTAAAGGGGGGCTTGAGAAATGGGTCCCCCCCACTCCCAGCAGTCACGAGCTCCTTTACCTGACAAGATGAGGTTTAATGAACGCTTGCTCCGGATGCTCTGGACTCTCAACCTGCAGAGCGTCCTCCAGCAGCTGGGCTATGACATCCCGAGCAGGCCCCTGTTCTTCTGAGCAAACTGGGGTCTTCATTTCTTGGAGCAGTATTAAGTATTTGCTTTCTATCTGGCAGAGCTTGGCTTCCAAGCTAGAATACTGCAAAGAATGTGATAGTTACCTCCGTCCAGACACACAGGAAGAGCAACCCTCAAGTACCTCAAGCAGTCAATGAATGGTAAACCCAGAACCACTAGGGAGTGAGCCAGAGAGAGACTGTATCCCAGGCAAGGGATGGTTTATGCCACAGGCCACTCGTCTTCTCTAAGCGGTCCACCGGGCCCCCTCTTCCCTCTGGGGGAAGTACTGATAATAAAGTAATAAGCACAGAAGTACTGGTAATAACGCTTCTGTATGTCAACACATGAGTTCTGGACAGCGCTGAGGTGAACAGCAGAAACCAGGCCACACACTCATTACTGAGGTCCAGCTGAGCACGACTTGGCACACAGGCCCCAGGCAGCCACGCTATGGTATTTCAATACTTTCTTAGGATGCTGTGACCCAGCACCAGCTCCCATCTGCTACCTTATCAGACAAATCAACACATCCTTCGAAAACATGCAGGAACAAGGCCTGGGAAGATGGCTCTGAGGACTGTTCAAAAGGTATATGAGGCATTTAATAGCTATTGACACAGTGTCACTGAATTTCATTTGATTATCACTGGAATATCTGTGATGTTTGTACACTTCGCAAAGCCCTCTTTGAAAGTGAAGTGAAAGTGAAAGTCGCTCAGTTGTGTCCTACTTTTTGCGACCCCATGGCCTATATAGTGCATGGAATTCTCCAGGCCAGAATACTGCAGTGGGTAGCCTTTCTCTTCTCCAGGGGATCTGCTCAACCCAGGGATCAAACCCAGGTTCGCATCAAACCCGCACTGCAGGCGGATTCTTTACCAGCTGAGCCACAAGGGAAGCCCAAGAATACTGGAGTGGGTAGCCTATCCCTTCTCCAGCAGATCTTCCTGGCCCAGGAATTGAACTGGGGTCTCCTGCATTGCAGGCGGATTCTTTACCAACTGAGTTATCAGCATAGTCACGTCTGACTCTCTCAGCAACCCTATCAGATTTAGAGAAGGCATCATGTTCACCACCCCCATTTATAGATATGGGACTGACTCACACAACTCAACAGCATAAATCAAAAAATCCAAACAACCTTAATTTGGGGGACCTTAGAACTGTGTCTAATTTTTTTTTTCTGTAAACTTCATTACACCTGTGAATAAAACCCACATCTCAGGGCATTTCTATTGTCTTCATCACAAAGTGAAATTAAACAGCGCTATCACTATCTACATTTTAAATATATTTTGTTATCAGTAACCACATCCCTTCAAGCACGGGGGATGAACTGATTTGAAAGCATGTCCATTTTTGAATGGTTTCTGAATCACATCACCTCCCACCTGAGGACAGAATGTACCCACCCTGACCCACCTTTGCCATCAGATCCCTCTCTCTTCTTTCTGCATTTCTCCGTAGAGCTGCAAGTTCCAAGATTTCCTTATTTAGAAATTTATTTTGGGTTTTGTACCCCTGTAGATTATCCTGTTGGAAAAAAAAAAAGTTCACCAACTCACCCTGGTTGAATGTTGACTGTCCTTTATAATATTTTGCTCCCTCACCAGTCAAATAGCCCTTTCTGAAAGTGACAGTTGCTCAGTCGTGTCTGACTCTTTGCATCCCCATGGACTATACAGTCCATGGAATTCTCCAGACCAGAATACTGGAGTGGGCAGCCATTCCCTTCTCCAGGGGGTCTTCCCAACCCAGGGATCGAACCAGGGTCTCCTACACTGCAGGTGGATTCTTTACTAGCTGAGCTACCACGGAAGCCCAAAGGGGACGCTGTGGCTAGCCCTTTCTAAGTTAGAGCAAGTTCTAAGGAACTGAAAATGATTATTAGGCACTTTCTGATTGAGCTTTATGTCCACCATTGGCAGGGGAAGGAAAGTAGGGACCACTGCATAAGGAAGGAGATGGGGAAATAAATTTACTTGATGGTGGTGATTTTTCTCAACTGACCTTAGGAGAAGTAAGTAGGACTTATGTCCTAAATCTATGCAAATATTTTATCTACCCACATTCACTGAGGTGGTACAAAAGGTAATGCCTTGTATTCATCTTGTTTTTTAACTGGAGAAACTGAACAAATTTTCTGTCCATTCTCATTTTTACTTATCCAGTTTATGTAGAAAAGGCTATACATATATACAATATTCTTAACTAAAGAATTACACTCAATAATGAATACCTATTGCCTACAATGTATAAGGCACTTTAAGAGATTATGTTCCTCAATTTTTTTTACATTAAAAAATTTCAAACTTATGGAAAAGTTGGAAGAAAAGTAAAATAAACACAATATACCCTTCACCTAAATTTGCCAGTGGTTAACTCGGAGAAGGCAATGGCACGCCACTCCAGTACTCTTGCCTGGAAAGTCCCATGGACGGAGGTGTCTGGTGGGTTGCAGCCCATGGGGTCGCTAGGAGTCAGACATGACTGAGCAACTTCCCTTTGACTTTTCACTTTCATGCATTGGAGAAGGAAATGGCAACCCACTCCAGTGTTGCTGCCTGGAGAATCCCAGGGATGGGGGAACCTGGTGGGCTGCCGTCTATGGGGTCGCACAGAGTCAGACACGACTGAAGCGACTTAGCAGCAGCAGCAGCAGCAACTCTTGACACATTTGCGTTATGTTTTAAAAGAACATCATAAGGACTTTCCTGGTGGTCCAGTGGCTAAGAATCTGCCTGCCAAAACAGGGGACACAGGTTCAATCCCTGGTCCAGGAAGACTCCACATGCCACAGAGCAACTAAGCCTGTGGGCCACAACTACTGAGCCTGCATACTCCAGAGCCCACGCACCACCACACAAGCCACCACAATGAGAAGCCCGCTCACCACAGCTAGAGAGTAGCTCTCAGTCTCCACAGCCAGAGAAGGCCCACGTGCAGCAACGAAGACCCAGCACAGTCAAAAACAAAGAAATAAAGAAGAAAAAGGAGAGAACATCACAAGCTCGTGACAAGTCCAACTAAAAGTTCAGGTCTGGCAGAAGCAGATGCTGTGTGTTACCTTCAGCCCTTGAAACTCTGAGCAAAGGAAGGGAAAGGTAACCTTTGAGATAATTAGGGCAGTGATTTCTAAATGCTCCCTACCAAATCCAGTCTTTTACAAATGTGTTTGTCCCCTACTCTGTGTGAAGTTCCCAAGGAATCTCTGATCCCTCAGCCTCAAGAGGAACTATTCGTGATATCTCCAAGGGTGGTCAACAACCACCTTGGTCCAAGGCCAAGGCAGTCAAGAAAGGCCCTGACCTCGGTGCTGTCCCAGGACAGAGACCACAGCCCATCCCCAGGGATGTGTCCAGAGATGCCCGCATCTCCAAATTGGGAACCACTGTGGTGGCATACAATTTCCCTTGAAAACACAGAAGAACTGAAAATGTTCCCACAGTCCCTGTAATCGTTAACCCTTACAGAGCAGCGAAGCATGGAAGAGACCCTCAATCTCACTTAAACCTCACAGCTCTACACTTTGGCAACTGCTCATCTCCGTTTCCTAAATGAAGAGCTGAGTCCCAGGAAGGCCGTGCAATGACTAAGTGTGGGCCTGGGAGCCAGGCCTGCAGGGCCCTTGGCCCGGGTGCTCGGCCGCAACTCCCACCTGAGCTCTGATCCGCATCACACGTTCCCAGTCTCTGCAAGAACACATGTCATAACAAGGACTGGAGATAGGCGCTATCAGACCCTGAAGAAGGTCCACAGATTTCCTTTTCCAATCTAAATCATGACGTACTCCTTTCTTCTGGTGTCTGGAAGCTCTTGTATTTGCNGATTCTTTACCAGCTGAGCCACAAGGGAAGCCCAAGAATACTGGAGTGGGTAGCCTATCCCTTCTCCAGCAGATCTTCCTGGACCAGGAATTGAACTAGGGTCTCCTGCATTGCAGGCGGATTCTTTACCAACTGAGTTATCAGCATAGTCACGTCTGACTCTCTCAGCAACCCTATCAGATTTAGAGAAGGCATCATGTTCACCACCCCCATTTATAGATATGGGACTGACTCACACAACTCAACAGCATAAATCAAAAAATCCAAACAACCTTAATTTGGGGGACCTTAGAACTGTGTCTGATTTTTTTTTTCTGTAAACTTCATTACACCTGTGAATAAAACCCACATCTCAGGGCATTTCTATTGTCTTCATCACAAAGTGAAATTAAACAGCGCTATCACTATCTACATTTTAAATATATTTTGTTATCAGTAACCACATCCCTTCAAGCACGGGGGATGAACTGATTTGAAAGCATGTCCATTTTTGAATGGTTTCTGAATCACATCACCTCCCACCTGAGGACAGAATGTACCCACCCTGACCCACCTTTGCCATCAGATCCCTCTCTCTTCTTTCTGCATTTCTCCGTAGAGCTGCAAGTTCCAAGATTTCCTTATTTAGAAATTTATTTTGGGTTTTGTACCCCTGTAGATTATCCTGTTGGAAAAAAAAAAAGTTCACCAACTCACCCTGGTTGAATGTTGACTGTCCTTTATAATATTTTGCTCCCTCACCAGTCAAATAGCCCTTTCTGAAAGTGACAGTTGCTCAGTCGTGTCTGACTCTTTGCATCCCCATGGACTATACAGTCCATGGAATTCTCCAGACCAGAATACTGGAGTGGGCAGCCATTCCCTTCTCCAGGGGGTCTTCCCAACCCAGGGATCGAACCAGGGTCTCCTACACTGCAGGTGGATTCTTTACTAGCTGAGCTACCACGGAAGCCCAAAGGGGACGCTGTGGCTAGCCCTTTCTAAGTTAGAGCAAGTTCTAAGGAACTGAAAATGATTATTAGGCACTTTCTGATTGAGCTTTATGTCCACCATTGGCAGGGGAAGGAAAGTAGGGACCACTGCATAATGAAGGAGATGGGGAAATAAATTTACTTGATGGTGGTGATTTTTCTCAACTGACCTTAGGAGAAGTAAGTAGGACTTATGTCCTAAATCTATGCAAATATTTTATCTACCCACATTCACTGAGGTGGTACAAAAGATAATGCCTTGTATTCATCTTGTTTTTTAACTGGAGAAACTGAACAAATTTTCTGTCCATTCTCATTTTTACTTATCCAGTTTATGTAGAAAAGGCTATACATATATACAATATTCTTAACTAAAGAATTACACTCAATAATGAATACCTATTGCCTACAATGTATAAGGCACTTTAAGAGATTATGTTCCTCAATTTTTTTTACATTAAAAAATTTCAAACTTATGGAAAAGTTGGAAGAAAAGTAAAATAAACACAATATACCCTTCACCTAAATTTGCCAGTGGTTAACTCGGAGAAGGCAATGGCACGCCACTCCAGTACTCTTGCCTGGAAAGTCCCATGGACGGAGGTGTCTGGTGGGTTGCAGCCCATGGGGTCGCTAGGAGTCAGACATGACTGAGCAACTTCCCTTTGACTTTTCACTTTCATGCATTGGAGAAGGAAATGGCAACCCACTCCAGTGTTGCTGCCTGGAGAATCCCAGGGATGGGGGAACCTGGTGGGCTGCCGTCTATGGGGTCGCACAGAGTCAGACACGACTGAAGCGACTTAGCAGCAGCAGCAGCAGCAACTCTTGACACATTTGCGTTATGTTTTAAAAGAACATCATAAGGACTTTCCTGGTGGTCCAGTGGCTAAGAATCTGCCTGCCAAAACAGGGGACACAGGTTCAATCCCTGGTCCAGGAAGACTCCACATGCCACAGAGCAACTAAGCCTGTGGGCCACAACTACTGAGCCTGCATACTCCAGAGCCCACGCACCACCACACAAGCCACCACAATGAGAAGCCCGCTCACCACAGCTAGAGAGTAGCTCTCAGTCTCCACAGCCAGAGAAGGCCCACGTGCAGCAACGAAGACCCAGCACAGTCAAAAACAAAGAAATAAAGAAGAAAAAGGAGAGAACATCACAAGCTCGTGACAAGTCCAACTAAAAGTTCAGGTCTGGCAGAAGCAGATGCTGTGTGTTACCTTCAGCCCTTGAAACTCTGAGCAAAGGAAGGGAAAGGTAACCTTTGAGATAATTAGGGCAGTGATTTCTAAATGCTCCCTACCAAATCCAGTCTTTTACAAATGTGTTTGTCCCCTACTCTGTGTGAAGTTCCCAAGGAATCTCTGATCCCTCAGCCTCAAGAGGAACTATTCGTGATATCTCCAAGGGTGGTCAACAACCACCTTGGTCCAAGGCCAAGGCAGTCAAGAAAGGCCCTGACCTCGGTGCTGTCCCAGGACAGAGACCACAGCCCATCCCCAGGGATGTGTCCAGAGATGCCCGCATCTCCAAATTGGGAACCACTGTGGTGGCATACAATTTCCCTTGAAAACACAGAAGAACTGAAAATGTTCCCACAGTCCCTGTAATCGTTAACCCTTACAGAGCAGCGAAGCATGGAAGAGACCCTCAATCTCACTTAAACCTCACAGCTCTACACTTTGGCAACTGCTCATCTCCGTTTCCTAAATGAAGAGCTGAGTCCCAGGAAGGCCGTGCAATGACTAAGTGTGGGCCTGGGAGCCAGGCCTGCAGGGCCCTTGGCCCGGGTGCTCGGCCGCAACTCCCACCTGAGCTCTGATCCGCATCACACGTTCCCAGTCTCTGCAAGAACACATGTCATAACAAGGACTGGAGATAGGCGCTATCAGACCCTGAAGAAGGTCCACAGATTTCCTTTTCCAATCTAAATCATGACGTACTCCTTTCTTCTGGTGTCTGGAAGCTCTTGTATTTGCAAACAATGAACAAACATCACCAAAAGGCAGGCTGACTGAAGAAGGTGAGCTAGAGGGCAACTGAAGAATACACTGGACCATGATGGGCAGAGACTGGGCAGTACAAGGTAGGGAGCAGGACACATGTCTTTGGTTAAACTTCATGCTTAAGTCTAAGGAAGTCCTGATAGTGCACCTCAAGGATTCTTTCTCTAGAATGACGATCACAGCCTTAACTTAGACTCTAGCAGGGGGACTTCCCTGGTGGTCAGTGGTTAGGAATCTGCCTTCCAACCCAGAGGACGAGGGTTCCACCCCTGTCAACGAACTAAGATCCCACATGCCGTGGGGCAATTAAGCCACACACCACAGCTATAGAGCCCACGCTCAGGAGCCACGAGCTGCAACTGCTGAGCACATACACTGCAATGAAAGATCCCGCACGCTGCAACTCAGACCTGATGCAGCCAAAATCGTAATGAGTAAAACAAAACTCTATGGATACCAGGTGTTCTGTGAAGACTTTACAAGGACTATCTCTTTAAACCCTTATAAGACTCTATGAGGTGAGTGCCATTCGCAGATGAACACTGAGGCAGAGAGGTGAACCAGCCTGCCTCAGGTCAGAGGTCATTAGTGGTAAGCCTGGGTTTGAATATAGCCAAGTTTGGCTTCAGAGCCCATGCTCAATCTAAACCACCTCACCATACTGGGCCATACCCCCTTCCTCAATGGTGTTTATTACAGTTGTGATTCTGCTTGTTTAATTTTTGTGCTTTCTAAACTAAACTCTGAGCTCCAGGAGGAAAGAGACTGTCTACTTTGTACAGAGTGCAAAGCCTACCACATGGCCGGCTGGCTAGCTGGCTGAATGAATGAATGAGTACTAAGCAGGAAAAGCTGTATGTAGGAAGATATTCATGGAACAGCAAATTACAGGAAAGAAGAGAAAGGTTGATAAATAATGAGGACAGAATCAAAAGGCGAACAAACTGGAATCCCCCACACACGCCCCCACACACACCGTGGTTCCACTCCCTGGTAAAACGTGCTCCCCTGCAAAGCACCACTCACTGCAGCCTGGAAACCAAACATCCTGGTGCTTCTCTCTAAATACTACAAAAACAGATATGCTTGCAAAACATAAAATTCAGTTGAGGGACTTCCCTGGTGGTCCAGTGACTAAGACCCTGCCCTCCCAATGCAGAGGGCCTGGGTTCAATCCCTGGTCAGGGAACCAGGTCCCACATGCTGCAATTCAGAGTTCACAGCAGGCGACTAAAACCCCATGTGCTGCAATGAAGGTTGAAGATCCCATGTGCTGCAACTAAGACCTGGCACACCCAAATAAATAAATACAAATAATTAATAATAAAAAAATTCAGTTGACCTTAAATAACAGACTGTAAAAAGGGATGTAAAAAAAAAGACTATAAAAAGGGACTCTAAAAAAAAACAGTAAAAAAAAAAATGTATATTTAAGGTAGGGTACACTCTAGCTTGCATGTACACACAAAACCAACTTTTACTGGCAACACTACCCAAGGCCTTTTTCTTTTTTTTTTAACACGGCTATTTTTGTAGCAGTTATAATTACAAAGTATAGAGATTGAGGGCTTTGATGCTGCTGTTGCCCTTTTGGTTTTTCTCACCAATAAATCCTTCTGGCCTCACATTTCTACTGGGGGCTGTCCCTAAGAAGTGGTCACCATGGGAGACCACAGACATATTCCAACAAAGTCGTCTATTATTGCAGAGTTTTACTTTCCGTTTAAGAATTATCTTTAAGGGCCGGGCATGACTATCAGTCAACCAGTCCACTGACACTGCCTGACAGGGACTGCTGGGCATGAAGCAGGCTCAGTAACGACCTCAAAAGTGGCCAACCTCTGCCCTTCAAGGGTAAACCGCATTTGCGGGACAAAATATCCTCAGTGCCACATTAACTGCAGCCAGGTGAGGAAGACTTTGGTGGGACCGACAGTTGCAGAACTGTGTGGGGACAGCTGGGGTCTGGGTTATACCAAATGCCTCTATCCTAGGGGACACTTCTCCACCTGAAACTTCTCCGAATCGAGAGCTGATGGCAGAAAACCTTCTGGGACCCTCTCGGCGGCCTGGCTGACAGTGGCCCAAGGCTTTTCGGCTCTCCCCTGGGGCCAGGTGGGTTTCTCCACAGGACATTTGCCTGCCTCCTGCTTCCCAGCACTCTCTGTGCACCTCCTACCTCATCCGCTGGTCACCGCCCCAGGTGTGACAGGGAGAGCCACCTCTGGTGAAGAACCAGCCTCCTATCCCCAGGGGCAGCCCAGAGAAGCACAATGGGAGGAGACCCTGCCCTCCCTCCGGGGCGTCAGGATGCTCCTGCCTCAGGCGTGGGTGTAACTGACTCTGTGCAGGCCCTTCTCCCAAGTATGCTGGGAGCCAGGGTCCGCTTCTCTACCTGAGCCCACACCAGCTGTCAGGAACGGTGCTCCGTCACCTGGCCTCCACTGTGTGCCAAGGCAGCTGTGCCAGTGATGGCCCATGCATGAAAGAAGGCAAGAAACAGCTGCAGGAGGTTACGTGGAATAATGAAGTTCTAAGGGTGTACAAATAGAGAAGTCACAGCTGCAAGGGAGGGGAAAGATCTGAAACTGTTCTGAGCTATGGCGACATCGACGGACTCAGACTTTCATTTTCCAAGGAAGCTTCTTAGGAAACTAATAGTTCTCTGACTAGAAGTCTTGTGACACTTTTTTGTTTTGTTTTGTATTTTTGTAAAAGGGCACAGCTGCTCTGCTGTCACGCCGAACTAGCTCACCAAGGCCAGGTGCTCTAGAGTGTCTGCCATCAACGGACAGACTGTTAGCGGATTTTGGGTTTCTTGTTCCCATAACAGGAGCCCACGCCCTGCTCTTACTTTCAACCAGTCCAGTTCCAGCTGGTCCCTGCCCGTGGGGGCGGCCGCAGGAGAGCCGGGCATACAGGTGGGAGAGGACGCGCTGCCCTCACACTCGCTGAGCTGCCGGGAGAGCTTCATGATGACCTCGTCCTTGGCCTGGATGGTCTCCATCAGCATCCCCAGTCGCTCGCTGAGCTCACCCACTTTGCTCTTCAGCATCCTCACTTCCTGCTGAAGACTGTCTTTCTCCTGGCTGAACCTCTCCAGCTGGCTGGTGAGGCCCAGAATCTGGTCGTCCTTCTGGTGCAGAAGTCCCAGTGTGTCCTGTGGGACCCCGTCGCAGAGGCGGCTGCTTGTGAAGTACTTGTCATACTGGGAGGACCGCACCGTCTGCTGCAGCAGCCGCACGAGCTCCTGGGAGCCAGGGAAGATGGATCAAGGAGCAGGGACGGGAGGAAAGGCAGAGGTCATGACAAGTTACACAGAGCAACAATTAGCGTTTGAGCAAATGCAGAAATTTAATGGAAATACCTTAATACCCAACTTCCTCTTGAAGGATCTCAAAAAATAGAGAAGGAAAAATATTTGTTCCATAAAGGCTGTCTGCAGAGAACAATGACAGGAAGCAGGAAATGGTGGACAGGCAGACTGCAATTAGCAATGGTTCTCAGCGAACATTCATCCATATTAAAACATCTGAGCTCTAAGTTCACTGATCTGCTGAGGAATTAAGTATAATTAGGTGTGATCAGCTCAAAAAAAGCTGCTGTTTAACAGGATGTGGAAACCCTTGAAAACTGTTCACAGGGCTTGGGCTGGAATTATGCTCAAAGAGAGTGGGCGAGGTGCAGACAACACCCTCCCCAGTCCACTCTGCGGGTCTTCGCTCTCCTCAGAATTTCAAGTGTCTGTGAATGACCGATCAAGCAGAGCAGCAGCGCCTGCGTCAGTGGCCATGGCAACGCGTAAGTCTTAGGGGAAAAGCACCTTCTGGGGAATAACAGCCAGAGAGACAAGAAAGCCGGGGTTTCTCCTCCGGTCCCTGGCCTGCTGATGTGAGACAAGATACAAACGTTGAGGAAGGAGAATTACCTTCTGGCTGGCTAAGTCTTTTCTCAACCTTTCTAGCTCTTCCTGCTGGTTCTGGACAAGAAGCTGCATCTCAGAGGCCGGCTTGCTGGCGCTGCCACTGCCCGATGGCACCTCAGGTGAAGGGTCACCAATACTGTGGCGATTTTTGTATGATCCAATCATTTCTTTCAAAGGGCGCCTTCCTTTATAGGGGATACGTGCAAAATCAAAGGGAAATCCTGAGCCAGTTATTCCTACATTAAAAAAAAAAAAAAGCTCGTTTTAAGTTCAGCCCCGATGTTCCTTCGGGAAATTCCAGTAAAATACATTAAAACTCGTCTAAGGAGTTCTGCACGCATCACTGTGCTCCTACCTCGTTCCTGATAACAACCAAACTTAGAACCAAAGACGATCTTTCACATGAACACTTTTAAGGAAAACTTTCTCTATTTGATGGCTCAGTTTTTGCACTGAAAGAGAAAGTGTTAGTCACTCAGTTGTGTCTGACTCTTTGTGACCCTTTGTGACCCCATGGACTATATATAGCCCACCAGGCTCCTCTGTCCATGGAATTCTCCAAGCAAGAATACTGGAGTGGGGGTTGCCATTTCCTTCTCCAGGGGATCTTCCCTACCCAAGGATCGAACCTGGGTTTCCCGCATTGCAGACAGACTCTTTACCAGCTGAGCCACCAGGGAAGCCAAGAAAGTTTTCCCTGACTAGGAACTGAACCCGGGCCGCAGTGGTGACAGTGCTGGACTCTAGCCACTAGACCACAGGGGAGGTTTAATGTTTAATGCTCAATTTTTGCATTAAGACAGGCAAAAAAAAAGTCAGACTGTACATCAGTACTAATGAGGAATTTATGACAAAACTGTACTATACCTCTCTTAAGATTCTTTTGTAATATTAAGTTTGTTTCTCAAAAGATCTGTTCTAAGCATATATGTTCACATCACCATTTTCCAATTTCAGGTGCTTTGAGGACCAAAGAGAACAGGAACATAGACCAGGGGAAAACCCGGGTTGCTCCAAGTTCCTACAGCATCAGCATCCTGAGCACAAAGTATCCCTTCCCTCGGGCACCTCAGTGAGGACAGGGCCAACATCTACAAGGTTAGCAGGCAGGACTTAGAGATGCACTACAGATCCTTGGCTGCTTGCTTTCTGCTCACCTGTATTTACTAAAAAAAAAAAAAAAAAAAAAAAACCCCAAAAAACCCAAGTTTATGTTTTCTTAATTGTAAATCCATTTTATTCTCTTTCTTGAAAATACTGAGATAGCCAAATAAATTTTAGTGTAGATGGATTTGAATATATATTAAAAATGTAAAGAGCAGATACAGGAGTGCATACTATACAGATTCCATTTATATAAATTTAGAAAGCAGGCAAAACAAAATCTACGATGTTAGGAGTCAAGATGGTGGTGGGGTGGAGGGAGCAGGAGGTGATGTACTGACTCGAAGTGGTCTGGGGACGGGGGCTGGCCCCTGGCACTGTCCTGTTTCTTCAAGTAAGTGCTGGCTACATGGATATGTTCACTTTGTGAAAATCCATCAAGCCAAACATTTCTGACTAGAGGGCTTTTCTGCATGTATAACGATTAGCTTGCTGCTGCTGCTGTTGTCCATTCATTAAGTTGTTTCCGACTCTTTGGGAAATCATTGACTGTAGCCCGTCAGGCTCCTTTGTCCTTGGGATTTCACAGGCAAGAATACTGGAGTGGGTTGTGATTTCCTTCACCAGGGTATCTTCCTGACCCAGGGATCAAACCTGTATCTCCTGCATTATAGGCAGATTCTTTACCTCTGAACCACCGGGGAAGCCCATGGAGATTAGCTTACTTTCCACGAATAACATAGACAAGAAGCTGGTGGGCTGATTCCTGACTCACAGGAAATATCCATGAATCAACAAGATACAAATCAGAGACATCTTTGTCTCCCTGTGTCTTTCACATGGGCTGCCTCTCAAAGGACCAGGGGCTGAGCAGAGACTAAGAAGGCACTGCCCTCCAGCAGTGCTGGCAGTTTGTGCCTTGATCGAGTCACTAAGCCTCACTGATTCTTCCCTTCCAGTCTTGCTACAGAGCACCCTTCCAGTTCATCCCTAGAGTCTCTAGGGGAAATCAGAACCAACAATATTTTCCTTCAACAATCCAAATCCCCAGCTCCAATCAATCCCTGTTCCTCCAGAAGGCTTTCCCAGTTCACAAGGAGCCCCTCTACTGGGTGCCCCTCCAGCTGTGCCACACACTGGGTCACAAGGCATGCTCAGCTTGGCCATATCTTCAGCACGTCACACTGGACCATAGGCTTCCATGTTACCATCCTGCAGATCACAAGTGAACTCCCCACCAAAGCAAGTCATGGTGGTCCTTTCCCAGGGGACAGAAAAATATTTCCTTCGGTGAACATGTGCTCTGAGTAAAGATTTCCTAAAACTCTGCCTCCTATTCCTGCCAGCCCATGCCAGAAGCAAATACAAGGAAGAATTTCAAAATTATTTATTGTTATTTTACATTTAAAACATTGATATTCCCTCAATGGATCCATGGCTGTGGAACCATGAAAGGCTGCTTAACAAAATGCTGATGGAGAAATGTATGAATGAATCAGGCTGACACCTTAAATCCTGATGGACCTTAGTATCACAGAAAGAGGGAAAACCAGATATTACATCTTCCAGATGTGATTCAACAAGAAATAAACAACATCCCCAGCCCTTACTCCACCCCAAAATATACTCTAGTCATAATTAAAAGTCAACCCTGAATCTGTGCAGGCCTCTGCTCTAGCGACCAGTGTATACAGGAAATACTATGTACAGTGTATACAGGAAATACTGTGTATAGTGTATACAGGAAATATTGCATACAGTGTGAACAGCATATGAGCAAATACAGGGATGGAGGAGCCTGTTGCATGACCTTACAGAAATACAATCAGCAAAATCCAGAATGTGGGCAATTCCTCAGCATGAAGACTCTGGTTCTTCAACAAGCAGAGCGAGGTAAATGAAAGACAAAAAGAAAACAGAGAGCTGTTCAGCCTGAAAGAGACCTAAAAAGACACACAACTAAACACACTTGGGGGCCCTGTTAGCACCTTATTTGCTCAGGCCAACTGCAAGAATTATAGAACAACTGGGGAAGGAGACAAGCAGGACTTACCGTAGCTGTATTTAGGTTTAATGCTGAAGCTATGCTTCTTTTAAAGAATCACCTCTTAGATATACATACTAAACTGTTTACAGATGCAATGGATTAATATCTAGAATTTACTTTAAAATAACCCAGCTGGTGGTAGATGCCAGGAGGGGCAGGAGCTCAGAGAAGAAAGAAGCCAAAGCTGTGGAATATGACACTACATTTTCTACTTTTGTGTGCGTTAACACATTTCTATAAATAGAAAGTTTTCTTTTTTTTTTTTAAATCAGTATTTCCATAAAGAGCACCATGACTTCTGGATTTCCCATTTCCTGAAAAAGTCTCAGAACCACAGGACAGGACATTCATTTATTTCTGTGACATCTCATTTTTAAGCTTTTATATTTTGTTTCCCACAGAGAGAACACACGTCCCACTGGGTCTCATGCTCCGAGTGATACCTGTGACCAAAGGGCCTCCCACAGCATCCGGGCTGACAGATGGCAGAGGCAAGAGCAACAGTCGACAGGGACCAGGTCCATACCTTTGCCTCCTTCAGGCATCGGCTTCTTCCTTTCTTCCTGCACCATGGACTCCTCCAGGTCCTTAGGGCTCGGGTCTAGAAGCTCCCACTCTTCACTGGTGTAAAACACACTCCTTCGACTATCATTATGCCCTCTTCCAGGACGGAAAGAGGACATTGAATTTCTATTGGGAAAAATGAAATGTTTACCTTTTTAAAAAATGGCAAAGCAAAATGTAATGTCACATATGGACATGAATTTGAGCAAACTCCAGGAGATACTGAAGGACAGAGAAGGCTGACATGCTACAGTCCATGGGGTAGCAAAGAGTCGGACACGACTTAGTGACTGAACAACAGCAACAACAAATATCACATATATACGATAGGCAAAAACTAAAATATGATTAAAGCAAATGTTGGTGAAGATATGGAGAAATGAGAACTCTCATACACTGCTGGCGGCACGTATAAACTGGAACTATTACCAGGGAGAACAATGCAGCAACATACAGATAAACTGAAGAGGTTTTTACCCTAAGGCCCAACAACTCAGCATGAAATTCTTCAACATGTAAACAAGGAGACACAAGTAAGAACATCCACTGTAGCACTGTTCATATTAGCAAAAACCCCAGACAACCTAAACATCTACTGTCAAGAGGATAAATAAACTGTAGCGTATTCATAGAACCAAATACTATATATCACAAAGTGAATTTGTTGATTCAACAAATATTAACTAAGTGCCTACTACGTGCCAGGCACTAAGTGTTTGGGATTTGCTAGTGAACCAACAGTGTCAGACTTTATTTTGGGGGGCTCCAAAATCACTGCAGATGGTGATTGCAGCCATGAAATTAAAAGACACTTACTACTTGGAAGGAAAGTTATGACCAACCTAGATACCATACTAAAAAGCAGAGACATTACTTTGCCAACAAAGGTCCGTCTAGTCAAGGCTATGGTTTTTCCAGTGGTCATGTATGGATGTGAGAGTTGGACTGTGAAGAGAGCTGAGTGCCGAAGAATTGATGGTTTTGAACTGTGGTGTTGGAGAAGACGCCTGAGAGTCCCTTGGACTGCAAGGAGATCCAACCAGTCCATTCGAAAGAAGATCAGTCTTGGGTGTTCACTGGAAGGACTGACGCTAAAGCTGAAATTCCAATACTTTGGCCATCTCATGCCAAATGAGTTGACTCATTGGAAAAGACTCTGATGCTGGGAGGGATTGGGGGCAGGAGGAGAAGGGGACGACAGAGGATGAGATGGCTAGATGGCATCACCAACTTGATGGACATGAGTTTGAGTGAACTCCAGGAGTTGGTGATGAACAGGGAGGCCTGGCGTGCTGCGATTCATGGGGTCACAAAGTCAGACACGACTGAGCAACTGAATTGAACTGAACTGAAATATTCTGGTCCTTGTGGAATGTACATTCTTTCTAAGATTACATGAAGCATAAGGACAAATATTCTTTAAATGCTGAATGAGAAAAGAAAGAAAACAGAGGTACGACATGATTCATGTTATTTTTTAAATTTCAAGATACTACTACTAATAGACATCATTATACATACATATACAGCAAAACTTTAAAAGTCTGCATAAGAATGATAATTATCAAATATAGAATACTGGTTACGTCCATGAAAGGCAAGAGAAGAATGAGATTGTGGAGACAAGAGAGGATTTGAACTGTTTCTGTAAAGTTTTAATTTGTACTTTTAGAAGTGCAGCAGAAATATGACAATGTTACATAGTTTGGTAGTGGTTACCCAGGTAGTCAACTCACTATAATCTATACTTGCCTGTGTGCTAAAATTATTTCATTAAAACTTCTAAAACCTAGGTTGGGATTTCTACTTTCAGTAAAGAGGGACTAAGAGGTACTAGATTTATAGTCATCTGAAACAACTGACAAACTGAACAAAACAGAAGAAACAATGATTTTCAGACACTGGACATCAGGCCGCACAGGGCAGTGGCCCCTGAGCGGTGGAACACGAACAAGGCAAGCCTTTCCCCTGTCCAAGGATAGTGCCCAGAGACTTCCAGGCCACAGGGCTGGCAGAGGGAACGTAGGGGTAGCTCTGCCATTAATTGATAAGACAGAAATGGGACTCCCCAGACAGGTGGAGTTCAGAGGGCACAGTATTGGAGAGAAGGCTGTACAGAGGGCTACAGAAATGTCAGAGGGTTCCTAGGTCTCCAGCTGAGTAGTATCAGGCTTGTGTGTAAAAAAGTCACTCGAGAAAGGGGAAAGAACTCCCTATAGGAGCAGAGGGAACTATCCCTGAGGCTCACAGAGAGCCAGGAATACTGTAAAGCCCCACTAGCCAGAGTGGAATCTCCTGCAGCATCAGGTAGAGTACTCAGAAAAAGGTCACTGACGTTATCCCTGGACAAAAGGCTGTTCTTATATTACCTGCTGCTGCTGCTGCTGCTAAAAAGCTTAAACGTGAACTTCAGAAGTTTTAAACTGTTTCTGAATAATTAAGCTACATTCCAGAACAAAGCTTAAGAATATATGTAGGACTTCCCTGGTGGTCCAGTGGTTAAGAATCCACCTACCAAGGCAGGAGACATGGGTGCGATCCCTGGTCTGGGAAGATCCCACATGCCAAGGGGCAACAAAGCC
Source organism: Neotragus moschatus (assembly GCA_006410615.1). Taxonomy (NCBI): domain Eukaryota; kingdom Metazoa; phylum Chordata; class Mammalia; order Artiodactyla; family Bovidae; genus Neotragus; species Neotragus moschatus. The sequence continues at coordinate 730,026 of SJYA01002789.1, forward strand.
TGTGCGCCACAACCACTGAGCCCGAGAGCCTCGAGCCTGTGCTCTGCAGCAAGAGAAGCCACCACGAGAAGCCTGCACACCCCAGCTAGAGAGGAGCCCCCACTCGGTGCAACCAGAGAAAGACCACACACAGCAACGAAGACCCAGCACAGCCAAAACCAAATGAATGAATCAAAGATACGGGCACACCAACCACGTTGTATGTGTACCAACACATACACCGAAAAATCTAGCACAAGGGTAAAACTCACAATACTGACATGCAAAATAAAAAAAAACTTATCAGCCCTGCAAAGAAGTAGGAAAACAGAACTCATTTTAAGGAGAAAAATCAATAAACAGACTCAGAAATGACAAGCAATGAAATTAGTAGAGAAGAATTTCAAAAGTTACTAAAACTGTTTCCCCATGTTTGAGAAGCTAGAAGAAAAACTGAACATGTTAAATGGAGATATGAAAGACGTTTAAAAAATCAAATCAAAACTTCTAGAGACAGAGAATACTCTGTGACAGAAATTGCAGCAACGTTTTTTTAGGTCTGCTTCCTAGAGTAATGGTAACAAAAGCAAAAATAAACAAATGGAACATAACTAAGCTTACAAGGCTTTGCACAGCAAAGGAAACCATACACAAAATGAAAAGACAACTTACAGAATGGGAGAAAATATTTGCAAAGAATGAAACTGACAAGAGATTAATTTCCAAAATATAAAGCTTGCAGTTCATACAGCTCAGTATTTTTAAAAACAACAACACAAACAGAAAAATGGGCAGAAGACCTAAATAAGACATTTCTCCAAAGGCATACAGATGGCCAACAGACACATGAAAAGATGCTCAACACTGCTAATTATTAGAGAAATGCAAATCAAAGCCACGATGAGGTATCACCTCACGCCAGTCAGAATGGCCATCAACAAAAAGTCTATAGATAACAAATGCTGGAGAGGGTACAGAGAAAAAGGAACCCTGCTTCACTGTTGATAGGAATGTAAATTGGTGCAGCCACTATGGGAAACAGTATACAAGTTCCTTCAAACACTGACTAAAGTGACCATATGATCCAGCAATCCCATTCCTGGGCATATATCCAGAAAACATGAAAACTCGAGTTCAAAAGATACATGTACCCCAATGCTCACTGCAGCACTGTTAACAGTAGCCAAGACATGGAAGCAACCTACTAACTGCCTTTCAATAGATGAATGGATAATGAAGATGTGGTGTGTAAGTATACATATACACATACACATCCACACACACACATACACATCCACACACACACACACATATACACAACCACACACACACACACATACACACAACCACACACACACATACACATATACACATACACACACACATACACACACACACATATACGCACACATACACGCACACATATATACACACACACA
>SJYA01002789.1:731866-812103 GCA_006410615.1 Neotragus moschatus
CACACACACATACACAACCACACACATATACACAACCACACACACATACACAACCACACACACATACACATATACACATCCACACACACACATATACACATCCACACACACATACACACATATACACAACCACACACACACACATATACATATACACATCCACACACATATACATATACACAACCACACACACATATACACATCCACACACACACACACATACACGGGGCTTCCCTGGTAGCTCAGTGGTAAAGAATCCACCTGCAATGCAGGAGCCACAGGAGAAGTGGGTTTCATCCCTGGGTCAGGAAGATCCCCTGGAGGAGAGCATGATAACCCACTCCAGTATTCTTGCCTGGAGAATCCCATGGACAGAGGACCTGGTGGGCTACAGTCTATAGGGTTGCAAACAGTCAGACACACATGAAGCCACTCAGCACACACATACACAAACATAAACACACACACAGTGGAATATTACTCAACCTCCAAACAAAAATACTGTCACTTGCAGCAACATGTTTGGACTTACAGATCATCATACTAAGTGAAGTAAGTCAGACAGAGAAAGACAAATATCATATAATATCACTTATATGTGGAATCGAAGAAACTAACACAAATGAATTTATCTATAAAACAGAAACAGACCCACAGGCACAGAAAGCAAATTTACAGTTATCAAAGGGGGAAGGAGGTGGAAGTGAAGTGAAGTCACTCAGTCGTGTCCGATTCTTTGCAACCCCATAGACTGTAGCCTATCAGGCTCCTCCGCCCATGGGATTTTCCAGGCTAGAGTGCTGCAGTGGATTGCCATTTCCTTCGCCAGGGGATCTTCCCGACCCAGGGATCGAACCTGGGTCTCCCGCATTGTAGGCAGACGCTTTACAGTGTGAGCCACCAGGGAGGTGGGGAGGGATAAATTAGGAGTTTGGGATTAACATACACACACTCCTATATATAGAATAAACAACAAGGACTGACTGTATAGCACAAAGAACTATATTCAATATCTTGCAATAACCTATAATAGAAAAGAAACTTGAAAGAGAATATATAACTGAAACACTTTGCTATACACCCGAAACACAACATCATAAATCAATTATACTTCAATTTTTTTAAAAATCTAGAGATTTTCTATGACGTCTATGGTGAAAATATACTTGACAGGATTCATAGCAGATGAGACACCACAGAAGGACAGGTTAGTGAATGTGATGACAGTGGAACAGAAACTATCCAAATGAAACAGAAAGAAGACAGACAAAAGGAAAGAAAGGAAGAAACTTAACAAGCATGGTGCAATGTTAAGCAAGTAATAATGTCAACTGATGTTCAACAAGGATGCCAAGAAATTCAATGCAGTCAAGACAGTGTTTTCAAAAAGTGGTACTACATTTGGTTATTTGTATGGGGAAAAAATGAACTTCAACCCTTACCTCACATAACACATAAAAATTAACTTAAAATATATGTAAGACTTAAAACCATTAAAATTCTAGAAGAAAAGAGGCAAGAAAATATTTGTGACACTGGGTTATGCAAAGTTATCCTATACAGAACACAAAATACACAATCTGTAAAAGATTAAAATGACAAAATGAACTTTATCAAGATTAAAAATATTTTCTTCTTTGAAAAATATTTGCAAAACCTATATCTGATAAGAGAACTATATTTAGAAAATACATAGAACTCTTACAACTCAATAATAAGAGAACAAACAACTCACTTAAAAACCGGATGAAGGACCTGAACAGTCATTTCCCCAAAGATACACAGATGGCCAACAAGCACAGGAAAAGATATCCAATATTATTAATCAATAGGGAAACGCAACTTACAACTGAAGCGAACCACACCCACCACAACGGCTACAGCTGAAAACACTGGCAATGCCAAGTGCTGGGAGGGATGTGCAGCCACTGCAGAGGTCACGTGCTGCTAACAGGAACACAGAAGGTGCAGCCGCTGGAGGACAGGAGGGCAGTCTCTCAGCAAGTTGAATACACTCAACTAAGAGCTCAACAGTCCCAATCCCCCATATTTACCCAAAAGAAATGAAAATATGCCTACACATGGATGTATAACTGCAGCTATGAAATTAGAAGGCTGCTTCTTGGCGGGAGAGCTATGACAAACCTAGACAGTGTGTTAAAATGCAAAGATACCACTTTGCTGACCACAGTTCATATAGCAAGGCTGTGGTCTTTCCAACAGTCATGTATGCATGTGAGAGCTGGACCATTAAGAAGGCAGAGTGCCAAAGAATTGATGCTTTCAAACTGTGGTGCTGGCGAAGACTCTTGAGAGTCCCTTGGACAGCAAGGAGATCAAACCAGTCAATCTTAGAGGAAATCAACCCTGAATACTCATTGGAAGGACTGATGATGAAGCTGAAACTCTAATATTTTGGCCACCTGATNTTCAAACTGTGGTGCTGGCGAAGACTCTTGAGAGTCCCTTGGACAGCAAGGAGATCAAACCAGTCAATCTTAGAGGAAATCAACCCTGAATACTCATTGGAAGGACTGATGATGAAGCTGAAACTCTAATATTTTGGCCACCTGATGCAAAGAGCTGACTCACTAGAAAAGACCCTGATGCTGGGAAAGACTGAAGTCAGGAGGAGAAGAGGGCAACAGAGGATGAAATGGTCGGATGACATTACCGATTCAATGGACATGAACTTGGGCAAACTCTGTGGGATGACAAGGGACAGGGAAGCCTGGCGTGTTACAGTTCATGAGGTCACAAAGAGTTGGACATAATTTGGTGGCTGAACAACTACACATAGGACTTGGATGTGAATACTCAGAGCAAGCATTATTTATAATAGCCACAAACTGGATATAAACCAAAAGTCTATCAACTGGTGAATGCATAACCAAACTGTGATACAGTCATACTGACTGCATACTATTCAGCAATGAAAAAAGAAAGAGCTATAAAACAACAACAATATAAAACTCAACAATATAGACGAGCCTCAAAAAGATGATGCTCATGAAAGAAGACAAATACAAAAGACTACACATAGCATGACTCCATATACACAAAATCCTTAAAAATTTCATACAAAGGGGCATGAGAGAACTTTATAGGGTTGGGGAAATGCTCTATATTTTGATTATAGACGTGTTAACATGACTATGTATAATTTCTAAACTCCATCAGCCTGTACACCTGACATAGGTAAATTATACTTCAGTAAAGTTATTAAAATAAAGAAGAGGAAGAAATGTGCATCATTCAGAGTTTTCTGAGGCAGATTAAAGGTAAGGGGGGAGGTAGCTTCATCTCTAGTGTGAATCAGATGATATTCTCATGTAAAGCAGTCATTTTTTCAATGTTTTACGTTTCTCAAAGCATAATATTTTTACCTTGTTTGAATTTCATCAAAGCGCTTTAGGAATTTAGAAGAATGTAGAGAAATTACTTAATACATTTATGTTTCACTCACTCTACTGAAATTCACAGACAACTGCATAGAGGAATTCCCCAAGAAATTCCCCACTATAACCCAATATGCAATGTTGTGGTAAAGTCCAATTTTATAAAAATTATACCACTGGGGAGAAAGCTATTTCAAAATAATTGCTCAGAAGAAAAAGAAACTCTCACAAAAGCTTCATATAATTTTTCTCATTTCTTTGATACAACTGCTGAGTAGAGGCACCCCTGGACCCTCTACACTGTGAAGTTTCCCTGGCCCTGCTAGAGCCAAGGTCTCACAGCAGCTTTCACTCACATGCCACATGTTACTTCCATCATCATCTATTTGAGGAGTTAAGTTCTTCTTGCCATTTGCCTGAGCCTTAGAACTATGCTCCTCAGCTCTGGTCCTTAAGGGGATACAGAAGAAGGACTCAGCAGGAAAGAAATGAACTTGTATGGGGAGAGAGAAGAGCGATTTACATGACTTGGGACTTCCCCAGCTTGGCCTTGTCATTCCTACCCGTCTCGGGGCCCACATGTGCAAACACCATGCTCTCCTCACCAAGGGCAGCCAAGGGACTGAGCCTTGGCTGGGGGAGGTACCACCTGCCAAGCCTTAGGTGATGAAGAAACGAGATCAGGCTCAAAGCGAAAGCCTCTTTAAGCTGAAACACTAATTGCTGCTTTTTGATCTTACGTGGTGAAAGCCAGTTCTGTGACTGTGCCACATGGGAGTCAGTGGAGTACACGCTTCTGAAGCCACTCGTCCTCTCCTCTCCGGTCAGCAGAGGCCTCTGCACCAGTCAGTGTCCTGCCAGCGCACTACTTGCAAGCTCACAACCAGTTTAACAGGGTTCTGCTGGCGGATGTGCGAGGCCATTCTCGTTCAGTGCTTGTTCTTCAAAGAACCCAAGGTCATTTGACAAACCTTTGAGCAGAACTCCTGCGTCCTTCCAGGCACCGTACTAGGTGCCAGCTGTTTCGTTCAAAAAACACTCAGCTACTCTGATCTGAAAGGTAAAGTCAGGGACCACGGGATAGCCAAAATCACCTTGATGGCTGCAGTGTTCAGGCTGAACTTCTACAAACGAACGCCAGCAACAACACTGCAAATCAACTGAACTCCAAGGAAAGTTAAAAAACAAACAAGCAACCCAAACACCAGCAACTATATAATTAATAAGGAAACCTCTATTTCTAGGTTCACATATTTTAATTCAGTTTTTCTACATAGAGTTTAAAAGGTTTATCTAAAACAGTAATAATTTCAATATTCACTTCAACTCTGATAATCAGCTAGAATTTTATAGGCTGACAGAATGGCTGGAAAAATACCTCATCAAATCTTTCAAGAGCTCAAAACCCCACAAACACCCTGCACAACCAAACTTGGGGTTCTATCATCACCTTGTCTATGGCAGGAAGACAGCTGCAAAAGGAGGGCAGGCTACCTCTGCATTGAATCAGCTCTATCCCTCCTGACAAGCCCCATCAAGAGTAACAAAAAGTAGCGGTGGAGGGGCTCTGACTGGCAACAGCTATCCAACACTGCAGTGTCTCCTCTTGTACACATCAATTATTCAGAGAGATTCTCACAAGGATATGGAGACATATGTACAAGGACACCAGGACAATGTTATTTGAAAGGATTTATTTTTTTTTAATGGCAGAAATAACCAAAAGGGACTTGCAGACGTGACTGGGATCTTGAGATGGGGCGATTATGCTGGATGATCTGAGACAGCCCTGAATGTCATGATCATAAGTGTCCTTGTAAGAGGGAGGCACAGGAAGACACCACTATAAGAAGAGGAGCTGGCTAAGGGACCAGGGAGGGAGAGTAGAGCAATGTGGCCACGGGCCGAGGAATGCTGGCAGCTTCCAGGAGTTGGCAGAGGCCAGGGATGCATTCTCTCCTGGAGCCTCCAGGAGGAAGCAGCCCGCTGACACCTTGACTTTAGCCCAGTGAGACTGACTTGGACTTCTGGCCTCCAGAACTCTAAGAGAATGAATTCACATTGTTAATAACCCACCGAGTTTATGGTAATTGTTAACAGCAGCCAGAGCAAACAAATACAGCTGGTCTCCAACAAGTTGCTGCTACTGCTAAGTCACTTCAGTCGTGTCCAACTCTGTGTGACCCCATAGATGGCAGCCCACCAGGCTCCCCCGTCCCTGGGATTCTCCAGGCAAGAACACTGAGGTGGGTTGCCATTTCCTTCTCCAATGCATGAAAGTGAAAAGTGAAAGTGAAGTCGCTCAGTCGTGTCCGACTCTTAGTGACCCCATGGACTGCAGGCTCCTCCGCCCATGGGATTTTCCAGGCAAGAGTACTGGAGTGGGGTGCCATTGCCTTCTCCACCCAACAAGCTACTGCCCTTAGAATCACAGGCTTTGTAAGACTACTTTTTGTTACAGTCCATATTTCAACAGGCATTGATGTTTGGAGCATCATGTCTAAAGTTAAAATATATTTACTGTTGATATAATGACTTGGGAAAGAAGTGTCATCAGAAAGGCCCTTTCCAAATCATCCTATACATTTAATATGGATATGAGTTCACCAATTCTAAAGTCATCAGAACAAACATCTAATAAAATGTGTACTGCCTCATGTTTAAAAACTGGACTATATGATGATCTTTTACTTTTTTCTAGTTTGTTTCACTTTTTCTATTTCATATTCAGTGCTCCCATTTCATTTAGTTTATGTTTTCCAATTTCTCCATCTCTTCTTTTTTTTTTTTTTTTGATGTTCTTTCTCAAGCCTTTACCAAGCTCAGTAGAAAAGCTTTTGTATACATATATATATATAATATGCATAATATATACCCTACAAAACTTGTGGATTTTTGCCTAACTAAAAAAATTATGACATTTTGATTCTACATTTGACTTAGTATGAATAGAATGCTAGATTTCTAATAAAAAAAAATAGATATGCAACAGTTTACTGTATAGCACAAGGAACTACAGTCAATATCTTATAACCTATAACAGAAAATAATTTCAAAAGTAATGTATGTGTATATGTGTAACTGAATCACCACGCTGTGCACCTGAAACACTGTAAGTCAACTACACCTGGATAAAATACATATATTAAGAAAAAAGAAAAATATTTAAATTGGGGTTTCCTATGGGAAAGATTGAAGGCAGAAGGAGAAGGGGATGAGAGGATGAGATGGCTGTATAGTATCACCGACTTGATGGACATGAGTTTGAGTAAGCTCCGGGAGCTGGTGATGGACAAGGAGGCCTGGAGTGCTGCAGTCCACGGGGTTGCAAAGAGTTGGACATGACTGAGCAACTGAACTAAACTGATGGGGGGGGAAATGTGCACTGCCTCCAAAAAAAAAAAAAGAATCAAAGTGAAAATAATCTCATCGCAGAATTTCCAGGCAGGTACAGCTCTACTGGCTCCCTGCTGCCCACAGGACAGACACCACCCCATCACTTCACCCTGGGCCTCCTGGCCTCTTCAGCAGCTCTTTAGCCATCAGCTCCGCTCAGCACTCTGCTCCCAGGGCACGAGCTGGTGAGCTCATGAGATCCTGCTCTGCCTTCCACACCTTTGCAAAGGTGTCTCTGCACTCGCCCTTTCCTTTGGCAGCTCCCACCTGACACTTGGGGCCTGACAGGTCCCAAGTTAAAACTCATCCTCCACGGCACATCCTTGCCCTCCCAAACGTCTCGCCCGCCACCCACTCAGTGCACCCAGGTGACATGCTAGGCTCAGCCTTCAACTGCACCCTACAGTGCCTGTGACAGGACTCCTTACCTGCCCGTCTGTCTCCCCGGAGGACTGTAAGTACCTCAAAGGCAGGCAGGGACCACCTCTTATCCAAAGGAGCATGCATGCCACACAGGAAGGGGGGAGAAGAAGACACGAAGATGACTGGAGAGTGGGGGTACCCAGCCAGGGCCAGCCTTCAGAGCAGTGTTTCTCAAACTGTGGGCGGCAACCCATTAGCAGGTCAGGAGACTGAATTAAGGGGCCACAAAATCAATTTTGAGGGTCATGACGAGAACTGTTTTAATACACTGGAAGAAAAAACAGTACTTAGGCTTACTAGATGGAGAAGGCAGTGGCACCCCATTCCAGTACTCTTGCCTGGAAAATCCCATGGACGGAGGAGCCTGGTAGGCTGCAGTCCATGGGGTTGCTAAGAGTCGGACACGACTGAGCGACTTCACTTTCACTTTTCACTTTCATGCATTGGAGAAGGAAATGGCAACCCACCCCAGTGTTCTTGCCTGGAGAATCCCAGGGACGGTGGAGTCTGGTGGACTGCTGTCTATGGGGTCGCAGAGAGTCGGACACAACTGAAGCAACTTAGCAGCAGCAGCAGCAGCCTTACTAAATGTAATAGTTAAAATTTTATGAAATGTCTCTTTTGTGTGCTTACAAACACTATGCAGTTATGTATGAATAGATATTTGCTGTGGATTCCCAGTCAAAAAGGAAACAGTGCTTCCTTAGAGAGAAAGCCATTCCCAGGAGGCCAAATAGAAAATACAGCACCCAAGGAACTGCACTCTCCGGCAGGAGGGTATGGACAGTGCCACCCACATGTGTGATCAGGGCCGAGGGCAGAAAATCCCTGAGGAGCAGGGACAGAGAATGTTTCTGGGCCAGGAAGGGTACTGAGCCTTTCCTTCACCATTCCTTCCTCCAGCAGGCTGTAGAACTCGCCACACACAAGGGCCATGTGCAGAGCTGGGGATACGCCCGGCCAGGACAGACGGGGTCCCTGCCCCTGGAGCTCCCAGCCCCCACCTGGGAGACGGGCCACAGACAAGAATGCAGAGAGACAGAAGAATTCTAAGCGGAAGTAAGGCTGTGAACAAGAGGCAAAGGGGTGAGCAGAACGGGGCTCCTATGAAGGGTGACCAAGAGTCATCAGGAGGAGGGAGTCCTCCCAGCAAAAAGTCAGCCTGAGGCAGGGCCTGTAGGGAAGACAGCGTGTTTCCAGAACTGAAAGAGGCCAAGAAGGCCTGAGACTGGGGAGGGGTGAGGGGCAGCCGGTAGGAGGCGGAAGGGGGAGACGAGCCCTCTGGCCCTTGAGGCCACGTTCAGCAGTACAGCCTGCAGCCTAAGGCGAGGAGACTTCCTGCAAAGACTGAACTAGTGGTGAGAACTGACTGAGGTCACTGAGAGTAGGGCTCCTGCCACACGTGGGCCCAAGCCCTGCAGAGGGTAACAGGTGCTGGCAGCTTCCCCTTCCCAGCCCCCACTTCTAAATACCACGGCAGACGTTGGCCAATCTTGTCCTCGCTTGGTGGCCCTGAACAAGGCACCTAAGCTCTCTGCCCCCGTGTCAAGGAGGATGACCACACATCCCAGCCAGGGCCACATGCCACAGCCATCGCTCCTCTCACACCTGCAGGATTTTCAGAGTGGCGTCACACAGCCATGCCCCTTCTGATGCGTGGGTTCCTGGAAGTGCGTGGCCAGTGGAGGTAGCAAGGACAGCTGGGACAGAGGTGCTGAGCGTGAACCCCACCCCCAGGAGACGTCAGCAAGGACTGGGCACTGATGCAGCAGGGCACAGACAGCCCAGCCAGCTTGTGCAATCACTGAAATTCCACCGGCCAGGGAGCTGGCCACTCTCCTCCACACTCGCCTCTCTGGGAGGCCAGGCTTTAAATCATCAGTGTGGGGCACCAGTATGGTGACTAAATTCTTTCTTGGTATGAACACAGCTCAGCTTCACAGGGAAAACCACAGATGAATACCACGTTACAGCTACTGGGCATGAATGACTTCCCCAAATTCACCGATCATCCCCCTGCTTAAGGCCAGGCCCTCTGCTACAGACAGGCTGAGCCACCAGCCATGGTCCTAGGCAGCCAAACCAGAACAGTCTCCTGAGAGCACCAGCCATTCACGGGAATAACTGTATCTACCTGGCCTGAGGGTTCAAGAGGGGAGCAAAAACCAAAGGGTCAGAGCAGGGCTAGCGGCAGGGCCAGCGGAAGACCCATCAGAGGCAAGACATCAAGAGGAAGGATAAGGACACTTTCTTGGCCAACCCAGTTTCCACACCCATCCTCCAGATAGACACCCTCTCCACTGATGGATAACAAAGACCCACTTCACTTACTGGCTCAACGGAGGCAGGGTGATGACAGTGGCAGCAGTACCAGCAGCACTGGATCGGGTAAGCACTCTCTACTGAGCACCTACCCTGAGTCAGACACGCAGCCAGGCAGTTCTTACTAATAACCCTCACCTTCACAGCCAACCAACAGGGAAGGGTATTCACACACACACACACACACTCGCCAATTCACTAATGGAGAATATAGAGCTCAGAGAAGTTAAGAAACTGGCGCAACATCACACAGCTGTGAGCAGCAGAGCCGTGATTCCAAAACCCAGGCTGATCACCCCACTCCCGCCGCTCACTCGTGGGTCAGGCACGGCTGAGCGCCTGGATGGACGCAGAGTCCAGACCCACAGGATCACAGGGCCGTGCTCACCGTCATCACATAACCTGAGGCACGGCTGCACCCGAGCACCTCCCACGCATACCCACCTCGCTCGAATTCTGCCCGGCTCCAGGGCACACAGTCACACTCCCACACACTCACACAAGGACCAGCCAGAATTGCACACGAGAGCCAATTCTTTCACCTGAAGTGATCTGGACTGTTAGCAGATTAATGAAAACACTGGTTAAAGCAGGAAACCATTTAACAGTGACTTAGACACATGGACCAGTGAAGGCACACGTAAGCGTGCACTGGCGTGCCAGCCCCCTGAGGCAGGCCAGCCAGGGCTTCTTCCTGAGTTTGGGGCTACTGACCATGGCTCCCTGGCATCTTTCTTGGATAAATCACACCCATAAGACATTATCTGACTTTTCTAAATGTGTTTTGCTTCTTTTTAAAAAGTAGATTAGGGATTTACAATTGAGAAACAATCTAAGCAAAGAGTCTTTCCAGGTTTTGAACAATTTTTTTCCTCCTATTTTTCACAACTGTGTCACCCACATCCTGGCAATTTTTTAGTGACTCACCTTTATCAAATTTCCCCCAAGCATTTAAAGTGCTTTTTCACAGAAAAAGCAACTGATTTTAACATGTCATGGGTTTACTAAGTATTTCACTCAATTATATAATTACAATAACATGTACAACTAGTTAGCATTAACTAGTTAGGTACAAAGTCAGCCGACTCTTGGTAAGCTTGCAGCTGGCTGGTGGGAGTAGGGGCACAGGGTGCCCTGCAGTAGCCCTTAATCTCCTGCAGTCATTGAGGACCACGGCTCTATAGAGACAATTTAAAATACCAGGTAAACAGGGCAGCTGGTGGAAGCTGGTTAGGAGAGTTTCAACTGTATTGATAAACAGAATAAAAACATAGCAGGCAAGCATTCAATTATCCCTTAAGCCCTGATGACACTCTAAAATACCATTTAAATTTATATAAAACATATGTAATTTTTAAGCCATTAGTTTATAATACAGAAATTTGTTTTAATATTTCTATGGTCATTAAGAGTTTTCCTGGTGGCTCAGAGGTTAAAGCGTCTGCCTGCAATGTGGGAGACCTGGGTTTGAACCCTGGGTCGGGAAGATTCCCCTGGAGAAGGAAACGGCAACCCAATCCAGTATTCTTGACTGGAGAATGCTATGGACAGAGGAGCCTGGTGGGCTACAGTCCACAGGGTCACAAAGAGTCGGACATGACTGAGCGACTTCACTTTCACTTTATGGTCATTAAAACCTCTCAAAAAACAACAACAACAAAAAATCTCTGTGCACCTAAAGCATTCTACTGAATATTTAAACCTTTTTTAAGCATGCTGCAAACAAAAAAAGNGCCTGGTGGGCTACAGTCCACAGGGTCACAAAGAGTCGGACATGACTGAGCGACTTCACTTTCACTTTATGGTCATTAAAACCTCTCAAAAAACAACAACAACAAAAAATCTCTGTGCACCTAAAGCATTCTACTGAATATTTAAACCTTTTTTAAGCATGCTGCAAACAAAAAAAGAAAACAAAAACCATAAATACCTAAGATCCATATGCCAATCAACAAACATCAGGGTTTTTACAGAAAGTGGCCCCCTGGACCACCATGGAGAACGGCTTTGCCATAGGTTGTGTCTCCCCCAACAAAGGCAGCAACTAACCCTCATCTAGTACTTAGTGAGGGTCAGGTGCTGCTCAAAGTAGTTTATATGCATTAAATTATATTCACCATCATGTTGATCTCCCAGAGTATGTGTGATTATTACCCCCATCTTACAAAGAAAAGTTAAGTAATCTGCCCAAGTTATGCAGCTTTAAGTCATAGAGCTGGGAACTGAACTTGGCTGGCTGGTTCTTAATCACTGGGCTATAGTCGGAAGGCACAGCTAATAGAAGATAACTCCTAGTGTGACCTTCAACCCTGAATGTGATCTGTCGTCGTTAAAGCAAAGGTGACACGTGCTCACTTTCTTAGGGGCAACACACTCCATGATCAGAAAGCCCCCAGTGCCACGGGTCTGTCTCCCCCATTCCATTAGCTAACTTTGAGGGCAGATGGAACTAGTTAGGCATGAAAATCTGGCAAATCAATCATTTCCTGAATATGTTCTTACACCAACAGGTGGAAGGAACACTGGGCTCCAGTCAAGGCACCAGGGTGCCTTTCAGATCTTCCACATACTTGCTATGTGTCTTGAGCAAGTCACCTTAATGATAGGGACAGAGAAAAGGGATACAGCAGGTGATTAAATAGTTAATTCCAATAAAAGAGAGAAATTAAAGAAAAAAGTATGGGAGATCCCTGTAAGTTAATGATCACTCAAGAAAACAAGTCCGCCTAGCAACAAAACCATGGAACAGAAGCGTAAGACATGCCCCCAAACAATAAGTCAACGGTGGGATGAGACCCACATCCCACCCAGTGATATCAGTAAGCTAATGACCCCTAGACATGCTCCCTGCACACATAAAAAACAATAATTTGGGTAAGGTGACATTTCAAAGTGAAAGACCCGCATTAAACTGAGATTTGAAATCATTTTTCCATAGCACCATGACAGTCCTGGATGGGCCATCCAGGGTCAAAAACTCCCCCAACTCAACATGTTGGGAGAGTTAAAGACTCAAAGCATGAGGAAGAAGGTGGTCTTATTCCCCTCCCCTCTTTTTCTCTGATTATACAACTGCAGCCCAACAAGTTCTTGGGGTGGCACCCTCTTGCCTTCCCGCTTATAAATCTCATGAGCATCCTATTCCAATAAATCACTTCTTCTCTATCACTTTGCCTCTCAATGAATTCTTTCTGTCCTGAGGCATAAAGAACCGAGCTCCTCAGAGCCCCCGAGGCACTTTTCTGAGGTTTCATTACCTCTCTTAAGTGTCAACCTTTTAACATGTAAAATATATTCGGTTTATTATTTTTATTTATTAAATTAAAAAAAAAAAACATGTAAAATAAAGGGTCATCTCTTGGTGGCTTGCTGACATTTTCAGGAGCACAGAACCCTTTCTTTGGTCCAACAGGTTGAAGTCAGTGAACACAGCGCTGCTCTAGCTGCAGGTGTCCAGGAGAGACACCTTGGTGTCCCCACCTTGCCTCCTCCCTCATACCTTCCCTTCAGTGCTGGCGGGCGAGGGACTGAGTCAGATGCGATGGGGCACGCCAGGCAGAAGAACACACCCTGAGTGACAGTCCTGGGTGAAGAGCAAAGCACAGAATGGCCAGAAAATAGCAGCTCAAGGAGTGAGAACTTGGGGAAACAGTGACTGAAGGAACAAGCCACTTCTTGGACCCACAAGTGAGGGGAGGACACAGGGCATGCCGCTGCCCCCAGTACTGGAGAGACAGGCCAGTACAGGGAGTCACAGCTTCCTGGAGCAGAGATTCCACTCAGGAACCAGTGCCAGGGGAGGAAAACTCACTGTAACTGCTGGCTTGCTGGAGGCTCAGTACAGACACCTCTGTGAGCTAAAAACTCCAGGGGACCCAGTCACAGGGGAGCTCACAGTATTGTGAGACTTACCTCCAGGGCTAAACAAGGTTCCCACAGTGAGTACCAGAGAAAAATCCCCTCTGGTTTCTGGCAGGGAGAGGGGAAAAGGAATAATTTTTAAATATTCCAGAGCTCTCTGCTCTTAACAAGGTCTGCCTTCCAGTAAAACTATTAACCAGAGCCTAACCTGGGTATTACTAGAGACCAAATGACCTATGGGAAGGGAAATACTCAACTCCAGCCCATTCTAGCCATCCTGCCCCACCTAAGGGGGAATAAAAATACTGAGAAACGCTTGTGAAGTTCACACTGCAGAGGCACAGGGTCACTAAGAGCCTGAGCCCTAATCACAGGACTATACAACACTTCCTCACCTCCCACACCTCATCACCATATTACTAAAAGCCTATTTACAGCACTTCCTTCAACCCAGAACATTATGTTCAGCTAAAAGGCAAAACTGCAAAGCATATCAAAAGGCAAAAAAAACTCCACAGTTTGAAAAGATAAACAAGCATCAGAACTAGACATAGGTGGGATGCTGGAGTAGCAGACTGGGGATTTACAACTATAATTAATATACTCAGGGCTCTGATGGATAAAACAGCATGTAAGAACAGACAGCCAGGGCTCCCCTGGTGGTCCAGTGGTTAAGAATCTGACTTGCAATGTAGGGACACCAGTGTGATCCCTGACCTGGGAAAACTCCCACATGTCACGGGGCAACTAAGCCCATGCACCACAACTACTGAGCTTGGAAGCCACAAGTACCATGCCCGAATGTCACAACTACCGAAGCCTGCACGCCTATGCTCTGCAACAAGAGAAGCCACTGAAATGAGCAGCCTGAGGACCACAACAAACAGCACCCACTCACCACAACTAGATAAAGCCCGCACACAGCAACAAAGACCCACCACTGACAAAACTCAAAACAAATAAAAAAGAACAGACAGCATAAGTGCTGATGGAAATTCTAAAAAAAGAACAGAAATAAATTCTAGAGGTTAAAAAACACTGCAAGAAAACGAAGAAAGTCTTCAATGGGCTTATGAATAAACTGGACACAGTTAAGGAAAGAAACTGAGTATACAGATATCCCGATAGAATCCCCCAAAACTAAAAGGCAAAGAGAAAAAAGGCTGGAAAAAAAAAGAAGAGAGCATCTGAGGACCATGGGACAACCACAAAGGGTATAACATACACATAATGGGCATACCAGAAGCAGAAGAAAGAGAGGGGAAAGAAGAAATACTTGGCACGATAAATGCCCAAAGCCCATTTCATGGCATAGCATTTTCAAATTACGGAAAATCAAAGATAAAAAAATTCTGAAAGAAGCCAGAGGAAAATAACTTCCTCACCTATAGAGGAACAAAGACAACTACATGTGACCTCTCCTCAGAAACTCAAATAAAAACAGACTGAAATATTTAAAGTGTTGGGAGAAAAAAAATTACCCCACCAATCAAGAACTCTGTAAAGTGTGAAATTACCCTTCAAAAGTGAAGAAGAATTTTTTAAAAAGTAAAGACGTTCTCAGGCAAAAAAAAAAAAACCTATTTTGAGGGACTCTGTTGCTAGTAGATTTGCCTTGCAAGAAATACTAAGTTCTTTAGAAAGAAGAAAAATAATATAGGTGAGAAACTCAGATTCAACATAAAGGAAGAGTACTGAAGAAGGAATAAATACAATAAAAACATCTTCCTTATTCTAACTGATCTAATAGATAACAGTCTATTCAAAATAAAAATACCAGGAATGTACACTTATGTATATCTGTCATGTGTATGTTCAGTTCAGTTGCTCAGTCGTGTCCGACTCTTTGAAACCCCACTGACTGCAGCATGCCAGGCTTCTGTTCCATCACCCCTTNAAGAAGGAATAAATACAATAAAAACATCTTCCTTATTCTAACTGATCTAATAGATAACAGTCTATTCAAAATAAAAATACCAGGAATGTACACTTATGTATATCTGTCATGTGTATGTTCAGTTCAGTTGCTCAGTCGTGTCCGACTCTTTGAAACCCCACTGACTGCAGCATGCCAGGCTTCTGTTCCATCACCCCTTCCCAGAGCTTCCTCAAACTCATGTCCATCGAGTTGGTGATGCCATCCAACCATCTCATCCTCTGTCGTCCCCTTCTCCTCCCACCTTCAATGTTTCCCAGCATCAGGGTCTTTTCAAATGAGTCAGTTCTTTACATCAGGTGGCCAAGTATTGGAGTTTCAGCTTCAGCATCAGTCCTTCCAATGAACATTCAGGACTGATTTCCTTTAGAATGGACTGGTTGGATCTCCTTGCAGTCCAAGGGACTCTCAAGAGTCTTCTCCAACACCACAGTTCAAAAGCATCAATTCTTTGGTGCTCAGATTTCTTTATAGCCCAATTCTCACATCTGTACATGACTACTGGAAAAACCATAGCTTTGACTAGATGGACCTTTGTTGGCAAAGTAATATCTCTGCTTTTTAATTTGCTGTCTAGGCTGCTCATAGTTTTTTTTCCAAGGAGCAAGCGTTTTTAATTTCATGGCTGAAGTCACCATCTACAGTGATTTTGGAGCCCAAGAAAATAAATTACGTCACTGTTTCTGTTGTTTCCCCATCTATTTGCCGTGTATATGTTATGCTGATATATGTTTTACATATGTATAAACTTATATTATGCATATATTGTGGATGCTTATGTATATATATTTTGTATATATGTGCTATTTATGCTTTATATATAAGTGAAATGAATAATAGCAATGATATAAGGTACTAGAGCAGATAATTAGGATTATTTTGTTGTTATACTCACACAACCTGTAAAGTGGAATAGTGTTATTTCAAAGTGGACTTGGATTCATTGTAAACATACACTGGAAACCCTAGGGCAACCACTAAAAAGGTAAAAAAAAAAAAGAAGAAGAAGTATAACTGATGTGCCAAGAAAGCAAAGAAAATGGAACCATAAAAAATGCTCAATTAAACTACAAAAGGCAGTAAGGAAGCGGAAGACAAAAATAGCAACAAAGAACAAGGATGACAAATGTTAACAGAAAACACAGTAATGAATCCAGTATACGTTAATCCAACTAAATCAGTAATCACTTTGAATGTCGATGGTATAAATGTATCAATTAAAAGACTCAAATTGCCAGAACTGATCAAAAATCAGCTCACAACTATATGTTATCTGCAAGAAATCCACTTTAAAATAAAGACACAAATAGATTAAAGTAAACAGAGAAAAATATATTGTGTTAACATTAACCAAAAGAAAGCGGGAGAGCAATATTAAATTCAGAGAGTGGACTTCAAAGTAAGGGAAGTTATCAGGGATAAAGAAGGCCAGCACATAATGATAAAGGGGTCAGTTATTCAAGAAGACATAACAATTCTTAATGTGTATGCACCTAACAACGGAGCATTTAAAGTATGTGAGGCAAAAACTGATAGCCCTGAAAGGAGAAACAGATGAGTCCACCAGCACAGACGGAGTCTTAAGTACCCCTCTATCTGACACAGACAAATCCAGCAGGCCAAAAATCAGTAAGGACTCAGGTGAACTCAACAGCACCATCAGTCAACTTGGTATAAATGACATCTACAAATCACTTCATCCAGCAAGAGCAGAAAATACATCTTCCTCATATGGACTACTCATCAAGACAGATTACATTATGGGCCATAATACACACATTAACAAATTTAAAGAGCAGAAATCATATAATGTCTGCTTTTAGACCACAGTAGAATTAAACCAGAAATCAGTTAACAGAAAGGTATTAACAACAAGAAAATCTTCAAGTACGTGGAGATTAAACAACACATATCCAATTGACATGTAAGTTAAAGAAGACATCTCAAAACAAGTTTTAAAATATTTTTAACTAAATGAACACATAAATTATCAAAATCTGCAGGATGCAGCAAAACCAGTGCTTAGAGGGAAATTTATAGCATTGGATGTATATAATCGAAAAGATGAAAGATCTAAAATCAATAATCTAAGTTTCTACCTTAGGACACTATAAATAATAAGAATTAGAGTAGAAATTAATAAAATTGAAAACAGGAAATTAATACAGAAAAAAATGAAAACAAAGCTGGTTCTTTGAAGAGATCAACTGGCGTGGTAAGTCTCTAGCTGGGCTAACTAAGGAAAAAAAGAGATGATGCTAATTACTAATATCAGAGATTAAAGAGGGAAAACCACCACGGATTCTGTGGAAATTAAAGAATAAGCAAGAAATACAATAAAAAACTCAATTTCCATAAATTTGATAACTTAGATGAAATGGACCAATTCCTTGAGAGGCACAATCTGCCAAAACTCACATGAGAAGAAATAAATGATCTGAATAGGATATACATGCTTTTTAAATGGAATCAATAATCTTCCAAAACAGAAAGCACAGGTGCAGATGGGTTCACTGGTGAATTCTACTAAACATTTAAGAAAGAAATTATATTAATTACCCACAGTCTCTTTCAGAGGATAGAAGCAGAAAGAATCCTTCCTAACTCATTCTGTGAGGCCAGTATTCTCCTAGCAAAGACAATATAAGAAAAGAAACTACAGACCAATGTCTCTCATGAACACAGATATAAAAATCCTCAATAAAATACTAGCAAATCAAATTCAACAATGTATAAAAAGAACTATACTTCACAATGAACTAAGATTTATCCCCAGTAAGCAAGACTCAGTCAACATTCAAAATCAACGAACATAATTCATCATATCACAGACTAGAAAAGGAAAACCACATAATTATATTAATTCATGCAGAAAATGCATCTGACAAAATCCAACACCTCATGATAAAAACTCTCAATAAACTAGGAATAGAGGGAACTTTCTCAACTTGATAAAGACAAAAAAAATCCTAAAACTAACACCCTATTTAACGGCAAGAAACCTGAAGCATTTTCACTAAGACCAGGCTAAGGCTGAGTGAGTGTGTGCCAAGCTGTGTCCAACTCTTTGTGACCCCATGAACTGTAGCCCACCAGGCTCCTCTGTCCATGGGATTCTCCATGCAGGATTACTGGAGTGGGTTGCCATTTCCTCCTCCAGGGGATCTTCCCGACCTGGGTACTGAACCTGGACCTCCTGTGTTAGTTGCACTGCAGGCAGATTCTTTACCACTTGAGCCACTGGGGAAGCCCCCGCTAAGACCATGTACCAGGCAAAGGTGCCTCCTCCCACCACTCTTTTTCAGCTCTGTGCTGGAAATCTTGCTAATGCAATAAGGCAAAGAAAAGAAAGTAAAGATACTGGTAAGGTGAAGGTGAAGTTGCTCAGTCGTGTCCGACTCTTTGCGACCCCATGGACTATAGCCCACCAGGCTCCTCAGTTCATGGAATTTTCCAGGCAAGAGTACTGGAGTGGGTTGCCATTTCCTTCTCCAGAGGATCTTCCCAACCCAGGGACTGAACCTGGGTCTCCCGCACTGCAGGCAGACGCTTTAACCTCTGAGCCAAGATACTGGTAAGGAAAACATAAAACTGTTCACGGATGACACAACCATCTACATAGAAAACCTGAAGAGATTAACCAAAAAATTCTTGGGACTGCTGCTAAGTCACTTCAGTCGTGTCCGACTCTGTGTGACCCCATAGACGGCAGCCCACGAGGCTCTCCCATCCCTGGATTCTCCAGGCAAGAACACTGGAGTGGGTTCCCATTCTTGGGACTAGTAAGTGATTATAGCAAGGTTGCACAATATGAGATTAACATACAAAATTCAATTGTTTTCCTATATACCAACAATGAACAAGTGGAATTTGAAATTAACAATACAGTATCATTTACATTAGCACCAAGAAAGCAAAATACTTAGGTATATAAATCTAACAAAAAGTACATATAAGATCTATATATAAGTTAAACCACAAAACTCTGATGAATGAAATCAAAGAACAAAATAAATAGAGAAATATTCCACACTCATGGTGAGAAAGCCTCAGTATTGTCAGTTCTTCCCAATTTTACCTACAGATTCAATGTGTGCCTGCCTGCTAAGTCACTTCAGTCGTGTCTGACTCCGCGACCCTATGGGTCAGAGCCCACCAGGCTCCTCTGTCCTTGGGATTCTCTGGGCAAGAATACTGCAGTGGGTCGCAGTGCCCTCTTACAGGGGATCTTCTCGCCCAGGGTACTGAACCCGTGCTTCTTCCATCTCCTGCACTGGCAGGTGGGTTCTTTACCACTAGCACCACCTGGGAAGTAATACAATCCCAATCAAAATCCTGGCAAGTTATTTTGTGATTACTGACAAAATGAGTCTAATGTTTATATGGAGAGAGAATAGACTTACACTATCCAACACAATAACTGAAGGAGAATAAAGCTGGAAGACTAACAGTCTTCTACTTTGAGACCTACTATCAAGCTATGGTAATCAAGACAGTGTGGTCCTGGCAAAAGAACAGACAGACACATTAATAGAACGAGAGAATCCAGAAATAGAACCGAGTAAATGCAGTCAACTCATCACTGGCAAAGAAGCAAAGACAATACGATGGAGCAAAGATTACCTCGTCAACAAATGGTGCTGGAGCAGCTAGACTCTCACATGCAAAATAAAGAACCAGACACAGAGACCATATACGCTTCACAAAAACTGGCTCAAAATGGATCACAGATGTAAATGTTAAACTCAAAACTACAGAACTACAAGTTAACATTAACAAAGAAGGAAACCTACACAACCTTGGGTATGGAGAAGCCTTTTTAGATACAATAACAAAGATATAATCTTGAAAGAAATAATTGATAAGCTGGACTTGATTAAAATTAAAAACTTCTGCTCTGTGAAAGACAATACTGAGAGAATTAGAAGACAGTCACAGGCTGGGAAAATATATTTACAAAGACAAATCTGATAAAGGACTGCTATTCAAAATACACAGAGAGTCCTTAAAATGCAACAATAAGAAAAGAAACAACCCAATCTTAAAAATGGTCAAAGACCTTAACAGACACTCCACCAAAGAGGATAAACAAGCAGCAAATATGCATATGAAAAATGGCCCACCTCATAGGTCATCAAAGAAATGAAATTTAAAAAACAAACTACCACTAAACAACTACCCAAACAGCCAAAACCTGGAACACTGATGACATGAAACGCTGGCAAGGATGTGGAGCAACGGGAACTCTCGTTTATTGTTGGCAGAAAAGACTACCTGGCAGTCTCTTACAAAACTCAGCATACTCTTACCATATGATCCATCATGTTCGTTGATATTTACTCAAAGAAGCTGAAAAACTGTCTTCATAAAACCTGCACACAGATGTTTACAGCAACTGTATTCACAGTAGCCCAAAAGTGGGAAGAATCCAAATGCCCATTAACTGAAGGACGAATAGACAAAATGTGGTATACTCACATAACGGAGTCTTATTCCACAATAAAGAGAAACGAAATGTTAATGAAGTCCTGATACATGCTACAACTTGGATGAAAACCTTAAAAACGTTACGCTCAGTGAAAGAAGCAAGACGAGGTACTGCAGGATGTCACTCCTAGGAAATATGCAGAATTGGCAAATCCACTGAGACAAAAAAGTAGATAAGGGCAGGACAGGAAGAAGGTGTTTGGGGGAAACAGGAAGGGATTGCTAATGGGCCCTGGGGTCTCTTTTTGGGGTGGTGAAAATTATTCTGAAACTGACTGTGGTGATGCTCATTCAACTCTGCAGCCTGGGAGCCTTGTGACTATAGACAAGGACTCCTCCTGAGCCAACTGTTGTCTCCATAAAATGTCAACCATATGACCATATATCAATCACTGAGTATGGTAATGCTCAAACAATTAAACCCTGAGTGTGAAAGCATCAGGCACTTAACAGGAGTCCCATACAAGCTAAAGTATGCGAAAGTACCTTGTGACCAATACCTTCACAAATGCCAGGTGATTTTATAATTTCACATATAAAATTATACATTATCAGAAATAGTCCATTTTCAGTTTCACATAATGCTTTCCAAAGACTCACCTGAGCTCCGTGCCCCACTGTTTAAAAGAGAAGTTAATAGAATTTGGAGGCCCTGGTGCGGGCTGAGTTGCAGCCTGCTCTCCTACCAGCTCTCCAGCGGCAGCTTCCACAGCTAGGACATTTCTGGCTTTTTCTGCAGAAGCATTTGAGTGCAGATTAATTAAATCTGAAAGAAAGGCAAACAAGTGTCAGTTATTCAACCATTCCACAGGGAACTTGATATCTACATAATACACTATCTTGATAAACTGTATAAAGTTTTACATAATACACATTATAGTATTTTTAAGTGTTTATTTTTGGTTGTGCTGGTCTCCATTGCTGCACGTAGGCTTTCTCTAGTTGGGGCGAGTGGAGGATAGTCTTCGTTGCAGTGCATGGGCTTCTCATTGCGGTGGCTTCTCTTGCTCAGAGCACAGGCTCTCGAGCACACGGGCCTAGCTGCTACAAGGCTCGTGGGATCTTCCCAGATCCAGGATTGAACCTGTGCCCCCTGCACTGGCAGGCAGATTCTTATACACCGTACCACCAGGGAAGTCCAATATTACAGTATATTTTTAATGCGTACTACATAAAAATACAATCTGTAGATGACTAGGGTGTTCTGTAAACATTTTCATCTAAAGCTGATCCACGATCCTCAGAGGAAGGTTGTACATCCTTCAAACCACCAAGTGTTAGCAGCAGCAGCACAGGGAAAACAGCTAGAGCTCATCTCTGCTGTCTGATCAGTAAACCCAGCATAAAGCTGTGATCATGGTCCACTTACCTGTACCGATAAGGAACAATTTCCAGGATAAACTGTTATGTTAAAAAAAAAAACACTGCAGACCAGATTACACTAATGCCCTTTTCTGTAAGTGGGGAATAGAATATACTTGCTACTTGCAAATAGTGACACTGAAAAAATAAGTTTGCACACAAAGACCAGCAGTTCAGTAAATTCACAGGCAAATGCATTGATGCTAAAGCCTGATCAAATCTGAGACTATATCTTAAAAATGTAAGCATTTGAAATATTTGAGGTTAAAAAAAAAAAAAAGAAATATTTGAGGTTGCAATAATATGCTGCCCAGAATTTGCTTCAAGATAACAGTATTTTGTTATTTAACAAATAAATGATATCTGTCCCAAACAACATGTTATTTGCTTCCAAATAATAAAATTAAGTGGGTAAGTATATCAATGAAACAAAATGGGCCATGAAATACTAATTGTTGAAACTAGCTAATAAACATGTGGGTAATATTACATTATTCTCTCTTTGTATATGCTTAAAATTTCCCATTATAAAAACTTACTTTTCTAAAGTTCTGACAAAATGTATCCAATAATAAATATTTTGTATTCTTCCCAACTGTATTATCTCTCTGAGAATATACATTTGTAAACAGAATTTAACACTGTTTCATGATCATCAATTTGATCCATCAGTTTAGTTCAGTCGCTCAGTTGTGTCCGACTCTTTGCGACCCCATGAATCACAGCACACCAGGCCTCCCTGTCCATCACCAACTCCTAGAGTTCACTCAAACTCATATCCATCGAGTCGGTGATGCCATCCAGCCATCTCATCCTCTGTCATCCCCTTCTCCTCCTGCCCCCAATCCCTCCCAGCATCAGAGTCTTTTCCAATGAGTCAACTCTTCGCATGAGGTGGCCAAAGTATTGGAGTTTCAGCTTTAGCATCATTCCTTCCAAAGAACACCCAGGACTGATATCCTTTAAAATGGACTGGTTGGATCTCCTTGCAGTCCAAGGGACTCAAGAGTCTTGTCCAATACCACAGTTCAATTTGATCCATACTTCCCTGGAATAAAGCATCCATAGATTGGTAATGTCAATCATCACTTTCAGTGGAAACAATCAGAATGGAATGCTGGACACTGATGTCCAAGGAAAATTTACTTTCTAATCAGATGAGCACACAACCTGAGCTCACTCAGGACAAGTCCCTGTGAAGGCCACTGAGCACAGGAAGACAGAGAAGGCAGAGCACAGGGAACACTGCAGTCAGGGGCCCTTGCAAACTGGCGCTCCAGATGAGAACACCTATTGACAGGCTCACACGTTGCTGGCAGCTCACTCACTTGCCCGTAGTCAGTGTGGGAAGGGCTCCAGAAACACACTGGGAAAAGTATGCTGGGTGTGACACGAAGTGACTGCTGTGTTTCCGTCAGGGGAACTGGGGCCTGGCCAAGAGAGTCAACACCTGGCTCATAGTAGGGTTCTGAGTAGGAAGAGCAAGAATTTGTATTGGAAGTCAGAACTATGGGCTTGGAAATAGATTACAAAATTAAGTCAGAAAGGCCAGAAATTACAAACCACCTGATTCCTGATTCAAATGATGACTGTGTATGAAGCATTAGGTGTTCAGGGTACAACAAACGATCAGACAGAGTTCTTGCCCTAAAGGAGAACACATCTAGGAGAAAGACATAAAATAATAAAATGTTAAGCTCCAAGTCACCACCGAAGGCATCAAGTCCCTGGTATCCAGACCTTCCTCTGAGTCTTAGGGTCCAGTAGACGCCTTGGGGATTTTCCATGGGACAGAAGGAAGGGGTCCTGCCCTCAGCTTCAACCACAGTGGTTCCTCTTTTCATTCTTTTATATCCTGGAGTTCCCATTTCATTTGGGGAAAGAAAGAGTTCCAAAAAAACAAACGAAAAAAAGCCAAGTTCAAACACCACTAATGGAGTCTAGTCTCCTCCATCTACTTCATCTGTCAGCACATGGAAGGCCAGAGTCTCTGCAGCAACTGCATGGCGGTACAGTGACTATACCGGGTAGAGGCAGGCACCTGACATCCGTGAGCATGTGTCAGTCAGTGGGCACACAGGCACACCTCTTCTTTAGACAAAGGTAAAGTCAACACCCAGGCTTTCCGGAAGCTGGTCTTTCACAGACCCCTCGCAGGCGAAGCATCACAGCTCTAAGCCAAGCCAGGAAATAAACACAACGCACTGCACCTGTTTCTGTCTCGAGCCGAGTTCAGCCCCTTCTTCCTGTGTGGGTCGGCAGCAAGGTGACGTACGGCCCCTCTGCGGGTGAGGCTGTCAAGGGCGCTAGCACAGCCCAGAGCCCATGACCAGGACGCCCAGCCCTTGCAGCAGCCCTGGGCTCACGCTGGAAATGCTTCCTGAGGAGCTCGGGCCCTGGGGGTGGGGTGCAGAAACAGGACTGGAGCCAGGGAGGATGTTGGCAAAACAGACCATTTCTAAAGTCATTATCTGATGTGAAAAAGAAGTCATTTCCTAGTTTCAGCTATTATTGTTTTGTCTGGTTTGGGGTTTTTAAAAGACCACGTGGAGGTTTCCTTAATTAAAAGCGGAGCTGCTGGCTTCTCCTCAATACATGTACCAACATTAGCATTCAAGGGACCACTTCAAGGAGGACACAGACTAGGACAGGACAGTATTTCCTTGCAGCCTCAAGAGGATGGACTGGGTTCGCAAACATGTGCTTTACCATGCAGCTGCAGTGGGGGAAGGGTCTGTGCTTGAGTTTTGGTGTTTAGATCTTTGTTATTTTTGAAAATCTTCAAATGCTTAAATGATACTCCTGAGCAAGTTTTGGACTACAAATTTTACATTCCTGGGTTCTNGCGATTCATGGGGTCGCAAAGAGTAGGACACGACTGAGCGACTGAACTGAACTGAACTGACCCATCTGTTCACTAATTCATTAAAGAAAATGTTTACTGAGCACCTATTATGTGCCTGGTATAGAACTGTTTGCAGCGGACACATAATCTCAAAAGCAACAGCCCTTTCTTTCGAGAAGCTTGCAACCTAGTTTCTGTGTCAGAGAGCTGTTGTGAATTTTAAATTAATTACTTCATGAGAACACTCAAAAATATGTATAGACATAGTGAACATGCAGAAAGGGTAGCACTCATTTTTACTGTTATCTGACAAACAGAGAAGAAAACATATTTTTGTTCCACTGTGGTCAAAGCTGAGGATGAGAGAGCCTTAGGGTACAGCTGAGGAGAGGCACCTACCCCATCTTGAGAAGGTCTGGAAGGGTCTTTCCACAGATAGCCCTCAGCTGACTCTTGAAAGAAAGAGAGGCAGGCAGAGAAGACAGGAAAGGACTTCTGTGAAATGAAACCACAGGAATGGAGGTCAAATCCTAGCTAGCTTGATACACCCTGTTAGGAGCTGAGCCTTTATCTTGCAGATAATAGACAGCCATTGACAATGAAGGTGCCAGAATGTACCACGGAGGCATTCAAAATTATTTTAGGCTGAAGATATTTGAGAATCAAAAGATACAATAAGGGCTTTGTCTGAACTCCCGACCCTCATCTACCTAAAAGCAGAGCCTTCCAAGGGAATACAGCTGCCCTAAGTTCCCCTTTTCAAAGGAGGTTTCCTATACTGGGGGAAGACTGATTCCTATCACCAGAGACTAGAAATCAGTATTGGGATGAGAAACTCCCTAAACAAACATTGTCACAAAATTATCACAACTCCCATCTGTTCTCCTAAGACCCATTTTTCTTTCTCCAAAGTCATACTTTTTAAAGTAAGTATCCTTTCTCCCCTTTGTGTAATGTGTTAGTCACTCAGTCATGTCTGACTTTGCAACCCCATGGTCTGTCCATGGAATTCTCTAGGCAAGAATACAGGAGTGGGTAGCCATTACCTTCTCCAGGGGATCTTCCTGACCCAGGGATCGAACCTGGGTCTCCTGCATTGCAGGCGGATTCTTTACCATCTGAGCTACTAGGGAAACCCATTTTCTCCCCTTATCCTTTTCCTATTAACTTGGTGTATAAGCCCTCCATTTTAATCACTTTTTTGAGCCACATTTTCTGCAAGCTCCTGTGATCTTATGTTAATGAAGTTTGCCTTTTTTCCTGCTAATCTGTCATCTGTCAGTTTAATTTGCAGGTCCTAAGTACAGAAACTGAGAGGATATAGGAAAAGTTTTTCCTCCCTGACAAAGCATTTTACATGCAATTATGATCACATTCTTGTTTCATAAAGATCTTTCTCAATGTGAGGTGAACAGCATGAAAGGTGAGGCTGGTACAGATTTGCCCAGGAGAATACTGATAAAGGACTCAACCAAGCCAGCGGCAATGGCAGGAAGAGGAGGCCAATGCAAAATACATCGAAGACTTAAAGCTAACATGACTTCAGTAAAAAGCATGGAGCAACAGAGGTCGCAAGGTGTGGAGGAGAGCATGGTTAAGATGGCATTGCTTTTTACTGCAGGGTTTTGGTGCAGAAGAAACTTTGGAAGAAAGATAATGAGACTAATTTTGAAGACTGTGTCTGAGGTGCCTGTGGGGCAGCTTCCGGGGGGTGTTGGCTAGTCAGCACACCCATGCTGGAATTTCTAAGGGAATCTGGTTTGGAGCTATAAATTTGAAAGTAGAGAGCTAGCAGGAGGTCAGTTAAGCCATGGGAATGAACAGGACTGAAAGGAGCATTCAGGAAGAGCAGAGGGTGGTGGTGGGGGGGTTGGGGGAGGGACACGCCCAGATCTTCCAAGAGGCACGTTCTTGTCACTAAATATATTGCATAAGGAAGGAAATATGGCATTGCCCCAGGACGAAACATGGCAGGGTAGACAGAAGCCTTAGGCTGACTGCATTAAGACTAAGGATATGCCACCATCTCCTACAAGGAGACTTGCAGGGAGGGAGCTGGTAAGTATACCAATGCACATAATTGGCATCTTTCACAGAACACTCCAATGCAGAAATGCTGCAGGCTCTGGGAAGGGCAGGATGGGGTCTGATCACTCACTTTCCATCTGGGAAGCCAAGTTTGTCAATAACAAACTTGTTTGCTTCTCTGCCTCAGGGCCATGATGGATCTGTCTCACCTGTTTACAGGTGACAGGACCAAAGGCCCCTCCCCACTTCCCCCCAAGGCTGCCCCCCTCAGGGGCAGGGGATCCAATCAGTACTCAAATTGGCACCTCCCCAGGGCTCCCAGCAGGAAGGACCCCTGGAGGCTGCTGCAAAGCCCTCATTTGCACACTGGCAGTTGCTTCTTCAATTTCCCAGGCCAGGATAAAAACAGCTCTGTACCTTCCAGGATGAAGCCCCCTCTCTCCCCACCAGAGAAAAGATAAATCACACCCACGCGCCCAGCCGAAATTCATCTTCCAATTTCTCAGCCTGTCACTGCTGAGAAAGATACAGCTGCTGCTGCCACCACAGACAGAAGAGAAACACACACACACACACAGACAGGCAAAACACAACAACCCTCCAATCTCTCTCCATATTAAGTCACAGGAGATTTTCTTACAGTGTGTCTTCCTGCCACTCACTCAGGGAGGTCCCTGTGACATTATTTTGAAAGCAGAGAGATGACAATTCATCTCAAGCCTCAGGCACCAGGGGCTCCCCAGGTGGCTCAGTGGTAAAGAATCTGCCTGCCAATGTAGGCGATGCAAGAGACACAGTTTCCATCCCTGGGAGGGGAAGATCCCCTGGAGGAGGACATAGCCACCCACTCCAGTATTCTTGCCTGGGAAATCCCATGGACAGAGGAGCCTGGCGGGCTACAGTCCATGGGGTCGCACAGAGTCGGGCACAATTAAGTACACACGTAGGGACACAAGGCACCAGAGCAATGGGAAGATGCGATTCCTGAAAATCATGGCCACACTAGTCTTCGGTAAAAAAAAAAAAAAAAAAAAAAAAAAAGCACTACATTTTACTGGTGGTTTTCAAATCTGGTTTTCTTTTATTATTTATTTAAACTCTTATACATTTTTAAGGGGGGTGTGCCATGTGGCATATGGGATCTTAGTTCCCCCACAGGGGATCAATCTCACCCCCTGCATTGGAACCATGGAGTCTTAACCATCAAATTGTCAGCAAAATCCCTTTCATTTTCTTTTTTAACATTACGCTGTGGTCCTATAGACAATACTAGGTTGTACAGCCTCAACCACCCCTATCCTCTCTAGAATTGCATCCACTTCTCACCAAGAATCCTTGTTTAGTATTCTGGGTTGAATTTTGTCCCCCATTAAAAGATGAACGTTAATTTGAGCAAACCCCAGGGACAGTGAAAGACAGGGGAGCCTGGTGTGCTGCAGTCCATGTGGTTGTGGAGAGTCAGACGTGACTTAGCGACTAAACAACAATAAAAGATATGTTAGGGTCCCAATCCCCACTCCCCCAGTATGTGACCTTATTTGGAAATTGGGTCTTCCTGAAGATAAAGTGAAAATGAAGTCATTAGGGTGGGCCCTAAGGCAATAGGAGAAACCATTCTCTATATAAACGGAGAATCTGGACACAGAGACAGACTTGCCCAGAGGGAAGAAGAGGTGAAGACATGCAGGGAGCAGATGGCCAGAGTACCAGGGTGACGAATCTACAAGCCGTGGAAGGAACTCCAGGAACGGCCAGGAAACCCCAGGAGCTAGAAGCAGCAAGGCAGCTCCCTCCTTCCAGCCTTCCAAGAAAGCATGGCTCAGCCAACACCTGGATTTTGGACCTTTGGTCTCCTGACCTGTGTGGGACCTTGGCTCTCCAGGACCAAAGGGAGGGAGTGGATATGTGTTGTTCTCCACGCAGTGCATGGTGCTTGGCTACGGCAGCTCTGGGAAACTGTGCACTTAGACAGCTGGGTTTCTCTGCAGATGCGTTTAAACCTTTCCTTCGACGTGTGACGTCCTCTCCAACTCTCTCCCATATTCCAGGGCACCTTCCATTGTTCCATCACACTCTGCTTGCTGGTTTGAAGCCACAGTGGTCCTCAGCTCCTTCCCTCGTCCTCAGTGGCAATGATCCTGAGGGTCACAGGACAGTTCTAACTTTGAACATTTTTCAAAAGGAAATTTGTGTTGACTGGGCTCCCATAACACACAGAACACGGTGCTCAACACTTGGGATGTCCCATCCCTTACAACCTCCTTGTGGGAAATAATAACCATTTCAATAATTTCCAGCAGGTGAGATGGAGTTTCAGACACTAGGAAGTCAGTGAAGGTTTTCCAACCAGGACGTGGAAAGGTGTGGGTCTAAAGCATAGACACACGACTCCTTAGCATATGTTCATTCTTCCCTGCTCCTGCTGCTGCTGCTGCTAGGTCGCTTCAATCATGTCCAACTCTGTGCGACCCCATAGATGGCAGCCCAACAGGCTCCCCCGTCCCTGGGATTTTCCAGGCAAGAACACTGGAGTGGGTTGCCATTTCCTTCTCCAGTGCATGAAAAAGTGAAAATGAAGTCGCTCAGTCGTGTCCGACTCCCAGCAACCCCATGGACTGCAGCCCACCAGGCTCCTCTGTCCATGGGATTTTCTAGGCAAGAGTACTGGAGTGGGGTGCCATTGCCTTCTCCAATTCTTCCCTGCAAGGGTTCGCAAACTGTGGGCCTTGGACCAGTACTTCCTGTCAGATCAGTGGAGGCATTAGATTACCAATAAAGTGCACAATAAATGTAATGCGCTTGAATCATCCAGAAACCCTGTCCCACCTTGGCCCATGGAAAAATTGTCTTCCGAGAAACTGGTCCCTGGTGCCAAAAAAGCTGGTGACCACTGCCTCCCTGAACCACAGGAAAACCTACCTGTGCAGCTATCTGTATTCCTGTTTCCGCAAATGTGACCAGGGTATCAGTACTTGGAGCATTACTGTAATCCCAGAGCATCTCAGTAGTTAACGTGCACAGGAATCCCTTGGGATTTTGTTAAATGGCACACTGATTCTGTGGGTCTGGGGTGGGGCCTGAGAGACTGCATTTCTGACAAGCTCCCAGGGGATGCTGGCCTATGCACCACAGACTCAACAGTCGATAGTTCCATGCTTTCATTGCTAATTGTCCCACAAATAAACTGCATCACGCGTCTTCAGGGTCTACTATGCTTCTAGAATTGGGCTAGGTCATATGGACACAATAAGAACTAAGAACTTAATTTTAAGCTCTTTAAGAACATTGACTACTATTTTGACTTGAGCAATCAAAACCATGGGCACAAAGCAAACACTTGGTCAGAACATGTTTACATCCCCAGCTGCTAAATACGGTCCTTAAGTAACAATACTTTGGCCACCAGATGTGAAGAGCCAACTCATTGGAAAAGACTTCGATGCTTGAGAAGATTGAGGGCAGGAGGAGAAGGTGGCGACAGGGGATGAGACGATTGGATGGCATCACCAATGTGATGGATGTGAGTTTCAGCAAACTCTGGGAGATGGTAAAGGACAAGGAAGCCTGGCATGCTGCAGTCCATGGGGTTACAAAGAGTCAGACACAACTCAGCAACTGAACAAGTAACAATATCAGTGACATGTATCCTTGTAGCAGATGTTCTGAGTCAACTAATAGCCTTTATTCTCTCCTCTTCACTGCTAACGGACACCCAATTCCACTAAGAACAGCCTCAAACATTACCTCCATTAATTCTACAGCATCCCTGTAGATTGGGTGGTCATGTGACATAGTTCTGGCCAATGAGATGAGGCGGGAAGGCTTTTGGCTTTTCCTTATAAAAGGCTTTGTGTATCTTCCTTCTGTCCTGTAACAAAGGTTCAATGCTTGTATGTGCTGTGTTTTATGACGATTACATAACCAACAAGAGGTGAAAGCCAAGACAATCATTCAGACACTGGCTCTGCCATTGCTAAGCTGTTGAACAAATGTCAGCAGCTGCTTGCCTCATATATCTCGTTATGTGAGAAAAATAAAATCTTCTCCTCTAAGCCAATTTTACTGGTGACCCGGAGAGTTCCCAATTAATACTACCCGTACTCAGGCGGGAACACAGTCACAGCGCCAGCTGAGATAATAGGAGTCTGTCCAAAAGTGAGTAGGGACTTCCCAGGTGGCTCAGTGGTAAGGAATCTGCCTGCCAATGCAGGAGACCTGGGTTCGATGTCTGTTGGGGAAGAACTAGCCCCCTGCACCACAAGTTCTGATCCTGTGCTCTAGAGCCTGCCCAGGAGCCAAGGCTGCACCCTAAAGCCCGTGCTCTGCAACAAGAAAAGCCATGGCAATGAGAAGCCCGCACACTGCAACTAGAGACTAGTCTCCACTCATTGCAATTAGACCAAAGCCCAAGCAGCAAGGCAGACCCAGCACAGCCAAATACAAGTAAATAAAATTATTCAAAAAAGTTTTTTTTAAATGAGAAGCAAAACTACATCAGACATAAACAAAAAAACTCATGTTTTCAAAATCAGTTTCCGCCAAACAGCAACCAGAAGCATATTCCATGACTGGATTCGAATGTTCTCAGAAGCAAATCTTCTTTCCTGTTTTCATTTTCCCTTGCTATTTAATCCGGATTCCATGAGTTCATTTCATAAAGTTATTTCTACTCAGATGCTGGCATGGAAAACATTAAGTCTTAGATTTACCCAAGAGTTGCCAGGTCAACTTCAATATTCTGCTAGGGCATGTGAGCTAGCCCAGAGCATCTAGGATATATTCTGGGTTATCTCTGAGCATCAGCATCAAAAAAGTGAAAGTGTTAGTGGTTCAGTCTTGTCCCACTCTTGGCGACCCTATGGACTGTAGCCAGGCAGGCTGCTCTGTCCATGGAATTCTCTAGGCAAGAATACTGGAGTGAGTAGCCATTCCCTTCTCTAGGGGATCTTCCCAACTCAGGGATCAAAACCAGCTCTCCTGCGCTGCGGGCAGATTCATTACCATCTGAGCCTTCAGGGAAGCCCTATAAGTGTCAAACCTGAACAAACAAATCACCTGGACACCCTACTCTAAAAGCATCAATGGAATTTTGTTTTCCGCCCTTAGACTTTTTAAAAAATTCAACTGGAGATGTTTTTAAGGTTAATTATGTTCATATTTTGGCCACACCATGAGGGATGTGGGATCTTAGTTTCCTGGCCAGGGATCAAGTCCACACCCAATGCAGTGGAAACATAGTCTTAACCTACTGAATGATCAGGGAAGTCCCTCCCCATTTAGACTTCTGATAGGAGAAAAAAAGCAGAGACCTCCATCATATTTCCTTCCATTCATCTCACACATGAAAACATCACCCTTACTCACTGCTTAAGAGAGATACCAGTTCACCCTGTTCCCCACCCCCTAAACGCATTTCTTTTAGCTTCAGCCTGAGGACAACGAGAAAAGTTTGCTATTATTAATAATGTATAGAAATGCAATACAGATATATAACATAAGTTAGATGCTTATACATAGACAATGGAATCACATCTTGTGCTGACTAGATTTTAAAGGCAGAGAAGCAAATATTCTTTTAATAATTAAAAAACACCCGGAAGATCTCCAAAATTGCTCTTAAAGTGTCAGAACCTGGCACTTTCAATATTTCAGTTGAAGCAATAAAGGGAAAGGTCTAACTTGACCTGCGGGAAAAGTGATGACGTGGATACACTGATTGACCAAATAGTTTATTGCCCAAACCAGCCCACTTCTGACCGTGAAAGACAGAGCTATTAATAATTATGCTGGGACAGCAAGAGAAAACTGCGACAGACCTGGACAAACCAGGACATGTGGCCACCTTATAAGTAAGGACTGGCACCTCTAGTTTTTCCCCTGGGCATACACAGCTGAACGCTGACAGAGACTTCCTTTTGTAAATGGGAAAACGGAGTCTCAGAAGAGCTGTGACTTGCCCACCCAAGACCACACGGCTTGGTGGCGAGGGAGTCAGAATGGTGACAATTCTCCCATCTCCAGGAAAAATGGTTTTCCCTTGGTGGATGAAACCCCAGAAGGTCTTCCACTCCTGACTTAGGAAAGTAACTCTGTGTAATGACAGGGAATGCCTGAACAGGGTTCTGGAGACCTGCCCTTCAAGTGGGACTGCCTTCTGAGGGCGGGACAGAGAGATCTCAAAGCAAAAGAAAACCAACACTTAGAGAAGACACCATTTCCTGGGCGCTGTGCTTGGACGTGTATGTATTTTATCTTCTTTGGTTTGCAGAGTAAACACGCGAGNCCTGCCCTTCAAGTGGGACTGCCTTCTGAGGGCGGGACAGAGAGATCTCAAAGCAAAAGAAAACCAACACTTAGAGAAGACACCATTTCCTGGGCGCTGTGCTTGGACGTGTATGTATTTTATCTTCTTTGGTTTGCAGAGTAAACACGCGAGGTGGTTATTCATGTTCCCATTTTTCAGATCGGGAAGCTGAGGCTCAGCCTAATTAAGTGATTTGTCCATGGTTAGGGTAAGTAGAAAGAGGCAGATCCAAAGTCAGCTTGGCCAGCCTCCCAGCTGATGCGTGTGTCCAATCCGGAAAACTGGAAGCCTCAGAAACGTCTGTGCTCCTCCACCGTCACTGCTGCCCTGGTCCAGCTACCATCCGGTTTTCCCGAAGGAGCCTCCTCGCCTCATTCCATACCGTCCACACAATGGCCAGAACTATCATTTAGGAAAGTAAATCAGACCAAGCAGTGATGGTCACACACTCTTTTGAGAATATTCAATTCATTCAATTGTACACTTTGAAAAGGTACATGTTGGGGCGCACGTGTGCTCAGCCGCTTCAGTCGTGTCTGACTCTCTGTGACCCCAGGGACTGTAGCCCGCCAGGCTCCTCTGTTCATAGGACTCTCCAGGCAAGGATGCTGGAGTGGGTTGCCATGCCCTCCTCCAGAGGATCTTCCTGAACCAGGATCGAACCTGCGTCTCTTGTGTCTCCTGCATCTGCAGGTGAATTCTTTACCACTAGTGCCGCCTGGGAAGTACAAAAAAGTTGTGGTATGCAAACTGTATCTAAAAAACAAACAAGTAAAGGATGCTGGACAGCCAACAAAACAACACACTAAAAAAGAAAAAAAGTATGTCAGATTCCACTCTTCTCCTCCTTAACCCTCCAACGTCTGCCCATCACACTGCCCTGGAGAAACAGGCAGCGCCTGGATGTCCTGTGAAGCCCTAAGTGATGGTGCTCAGCCCAGTCATCCACCACCTTGACCAGCCTGCTCCCCTTCACGCACTCTGTACTAGTCATTCCCTGAACACTGTCTATACCCAGGTTCAGGATGTTTGCACGTACTCAACACCTGCCTGGAATGCTCTGCTGGGCTCTGTGGCGCCAGCTCCTTCCCATCACTTGGATCTCAGCCAAAATGCCTTTCCTTACATTTGCCTCCTTGAGCCCCAACTCAAATAGTTAGCATCTTGCTAAGCCACTTCCAAAGGCACCACCCTGTCCATTTCTTTTTCTTTCTTTCTTTCTTTTTTTTTGTTGTTTAAATTATGAAGGCATGCAAAGAACAGACATTTCTCCAAAGAAGACTTACAGATGACTAACAAACACATGAAAAGATTCTCAACATCACTCATTATCAGAGAAATGCAAATCAAAACCACAATAAGGTACCATTTCATGCCAGTCAGAATGGCTGTGATCCAAAAGTCTACAAGCAATAAATGCTGGAGAGGGTGTGGAGAAAAGGGAACTCTCTTACATTGTTGGTGAGAATGCAAACTAGTACAGCCACTATGGAGAACAGTGTGGAGATTCCTTAAAAAACTGGAAACAGAACTGCCTTATGATCCAGCAATCCCACTGCTGGGCATACACACTGAGGAAACCAGAACTGAAAGAGACACGTGTACCCCAGTGTTCATTGCAGCACTGTTTATTATAGCCAGGACATGGAAGCAACCTAGATGTTCATCAGCAGATGAATGGATAAGAAAGCTGTGGTACATATACACGATGGAGTATTACTCAACCATTAAAAAGAATACATTTGAATCAGTTCTAATGAGGTGGATGAAACTGGAGCCTATTATACAGAGTGAAGTACGCCAGAAAGAAAAACACCAATACAGTATACTAACGCATATATATGGAATTTAGAAAGGTGGTAACGATAACCCCACATGTGAGACAGCAAAAGAGACACAGATGTATAGAACAGTCTTTTGGACTTTGTGGGAGAGGGCGAGGGTGGGATGATTTGGGAGAATGGCACTGAAACATGTACATTATCATATGTGAAAAGGATCGCCAGTCCAGTTTCAATGAAAGAGACTGGGTGCTCGGGGCTGGTGCACTGGGATGACCCAGAGGGATGGGATGGGGGGGAGGTGGGAGGGGGTTCAGGATGGGGAACACATGTACACCTGTGGCAGATCCATGTCAATGTATGGCAAAACCACTACAATATAGTAAAGTAATTAGCCTCCAATGAAAATGAATAATTTTATATTAAAAATAAATTATGAAGGCATGATAACACATTTACAGGAGACTTGGAAAATACAGAACAAAGTTACATATAGCTCCATGATATATTACAATTATTTTTTAAGTAGCTAGATTAAGATCTTTAGTTGGAGTTTCAATGTCAAATTCTGAAAACTTAATAGAATGAATACAGAAAAGTAGAAGGATATAGTAGATCTGAAAAGCACCATGAACCAATTCAGTATAATTAGAATTTATTCAGTGTTCACACAACAGTAGGATACACATTCTATTCAAGTTCCCACTCTGTTCATTTCCTGATGGCATTTACCCCGGTCTGAAGTCATCTAATATACGGATCTATGTGCCATTGTCAGCCTCTCCTCTTGGCAGCTGCTCTTCAGAGTGAGGTCCACTCTGGGCTCCTCACACCTGTATCCCTGTGGTCCAGCGTAAGGTCTTGTGGGGAGCAGTGGATGAATGAGATTCTTCTCTGGATGAATCCATCAGAAAAGCCCAATTCTTCTCCACGCACCAACACTAATGTGGCCAAACTAGAAAGGAGATAGATTTATTTCCAGCTCTTCTTTACCTCCATTCCTACTGGGAAGAGTTTTCTGAGCCCAGTTTCAGAATCACAGTTGCAAAGGGCAAACTATTTTGATCTGAAAAAATATTTGATTCTGCCTGAGGTGAACATTTTGAAAATCTTTCCAATGGGACCACTGTTTCCCAAATGGTTCCAGCTTAGCCATGACCTCCATCAGGTTATTCAATCCAAACATACAAAAGAACGGATAAATCTTTGATGTTTGCAGAGACTCAAGTGCCTTTTCTTGTAACTTAAAAGACTGAGAAAGCAGAGTTGATACTGAGAAAACA
Organism: Neotragus moschatus; assembly: GCA_006410615.1. Lineage (NCBI taxonomy): Eukaryota > Metazoa > Chordata > Mammalia > Artiodactyla > Bovidae > Neotragus > Neotragus moschatus. The sequence continues at coordinate 768,293 of SJYA01002789.1, forward strand.
GAAGCCTGGTTGAGCACAAGATTAACATTGAAAATGAAAACAAGAAAATAAGCACCTGTTCATGCGAAGAGGTCTATTCACAACACCCCTGTATACGCCTGTGATGGCACGTAGAATCTAAGGTGACCCTCACGATTCCCTGGGGTCTGCTTAGTCCTAGGGACTGGGAATATGATGGCTTGGGTTATCTTATATGGCACACTCGACTTTAAGAAAGGCAGATTATCTGTGTGGACCTGACGTCGTGATTCCCTTTAAATCTGGGAACAGAGGTCAGAGGAAGTGGGAGACCAGAAGGCTGTGAAGGATTCGGCACAAGTGAGATTCTCCCTTGCTGGCTTTGAAGATGAAGAGGGCCACATGGCAAGGAATGTGGGTGGTCCCTGAAAGCTGAGAATGGCCCCCATGCCGGCCGCCAGCCAGCAAGGCAACAGGGACCTCAGTCCTACAAGCATAGGAGCTGAAATCTGCCACCAAACTGAAATGGCCTCAGAAGAGGAGCCCAAGACCCTGGTGAGGATGCAGCTGACCAGCACCTGGATTTCAGCCCTGTGATGCTCCAAGCAGAGACCTGGGCGCTAATAAATGTGTCTCATTTACGCCACTAAGTTTGTGGTAATTATTCACACAACAATGGCAAAGTATATCTATAATATAACAGTGCATAAAATCATACACCGACAGTAACTCTGCAAATTACGTTCAGGCAGATGATGCAATGGGGAGCAGATGCTAGTGATGATGAGGATGGTGGCACAACTCACATCTACTGAGGACTCACTATGTGCTTAGCGCCAAGCACACATGATCTCAGTGGACCTTCACACCAACCTTTAGAAAACAGGAATTCGTATTTTCAACTCTGTTTGCAGCTGAGGAAAGTTAGGAATATTTACCTGAAATATGGCCCAAGATTCTATCCTTAGAGCAGGATTCTGAATCAGGGTCTGTGTGGTCCCAGCCCCGGGCATGTACACAGTACACAGCATCATATTTCAGAGCCTGGACTGGGCAACAGGCAAGGGCTTCACCGATTAGAGGGGCTTGGTTCAGGGAGGAGAACGGTCCAGCCACCTGGCAGCGTGAACACAGGAGAAGGCTGCCCTGTGACCTGGTCCAACCCTCCCTGACACTCCGTTTGATTCCGTGGACTGGTAACTCCCACAAAGACATCCTCTCTTGGCGAGTTGCTAAATCCAAGAAGATATAATCAACGACACTCTAACCCATGAATAAATAAAAACCCTTGTTTGAGACTGAGGCAATTTAACACCTCTGTAAGTACCTTTAAGGTTACTGCTTGGAGTATTAAAGCACATTTCATGAAAATCACTGATTTAGGAAACTGATGCTGTCAGGGATGACGAAATGAGACTCAAATGTCATTTCAGAAAGGAGGAGGCTGGAGGGAGGTTGTTAGTTCTCCAGGAAGCCTTGGATATTAGCATGAAACTGACAGATTGCGAAACTAGGAGAATCACGCCCAGGGCTGCAATGTGCCAGAGCCATGGGTGACCCTTACAATGGCTTCCAGTGAAACGCAACATTTAAGACAGGCTCAAATGACTGCCTGGACCCTACAGGTGGCTAGTTATACCAGTTAAAATTGATTATAAAAAACTCTCTGTCAAAGGTAACATGGCAGTTCCTGAATGTGAATCTTAACTCCACGCTGTAATCAATGAGCAATCTGAGCCAAGTCATGTAAACATTCTGAGCTTCGCTTTCTAGGTTGAGAAGATAACACCTGAGGTGTCATGAATATTTAAAGTTCCGATATCATAACAAAAAGAACCGTTGACGTGAAGTAGGTCATCAAATAGATGCCAGCTTTCTCTCCTCCCATTTCCTTTCAAATCATGACCTTGAGTCTCTCAGACCAGCATTTAAATCCTGACTCTCACTTGTTTTATCACCCTGGAAATGACAAGTCTAAAGGAAATTTTGCAGCTTGAATCTAAGGCACCAAATCCAGGTGGGTTGGGAAACACTGCAGGAACGCTGTCTTAATGTGGACACACAGGCTGAGAGGAGGAAACCAGTGGCCCACTGGATAAGAATTTTTAATTCCTATCTTCTTCCTCTTCTGGGGGCTTCCCGGGCGGTGCCAGTGGTAAAGAATTGGCTTGCCAATGCAGGAGATGCAGGAGACTCAGGTTCGAACCCTGGATCAGGAAGATCCCCTGGAGGAGGAAATGGCAGCTCACTCCAGTATTCTTGCCTGGAAAAAGCCCATGGACAGAGGAGCCTGGCGGGCTACAGTCCACGGGGTCACAAAGAGTTGGACACGCACGCACTGAGCAGGCACGCACACACATCTCCTTCTTTCAGCAGGCTCGCATCCCCTGTGTACTGATCCCAGAAAGTAGGGCAGACTTTCCTCCAAACAGGCATCACATACCTACCTGTTTGCCAGGGCATCACAGGAGGCCACAGCCCTTGACAAGCAATAGTGCCCTGGTGCCCCCCACCCCGCCACAAGAGGACAGAGACATCTATTGGTTTTCTTCCCTGACATACCCCAAGCATTTAGCCTTGTGCCTGGCACACACTGCACTGGCACACAGGAAGCTCTCCATTAATATTTGTTGATCAAATGAAAGAATAAACGAATCAGTGAACAAGACTCTACTATGTGCCAGGCACTGTATCAGGGATTTTCCATCTGTTAACTTCTTTAGCTCTCACAACCCTACCAAATTGCTAGAATAATTCTAACCATTTCAGAGACGAGAAAATACACTTAGTGATATTAAATAAGTCGCCCAAGGTCACAGCTGGAAAGCTGCCAGAACTCACATCATCTGTTTCTAAGTACAACGTAAAATTCTTATTGCTTTACCCAGATGCTATGCAATGATATTATCTTAAATTTCATTTTGTTATTTTAGTTATTGTTATCCATCACTTCCCTCTGTCTTTAGAAAAACACTCGAGTGGTAGAAGGAAAAAGGATTATTTCCATGTTTTACAGAAGTGGAAACCAAAGGGGGAATTGAACTAACTTTACTCAAGACTATAGCAAGCANTACCCAGATGCTATGCAATGATATTATCTTAAATTTCATTTTGTTATTTTAGTTATTGTTATCCATCACTTCCCTCTGTCTTTAGAAAAACACTCGAGTGGTAGAAGGAAAAAGGATTATTTCCATGTTTTACAGAAGTGGAAACCAAAGGGGGAATTGAACTAACTTTACTCAAGACTATAGCAAGCATTCGGAGAAGGCAATGGCAGCCCACTCCAGTACTCTTGCCTGGAAAATCCCATGGACGGAGGAGCCTGGAAGGCTGCAGTCTGTGGCGTCACTAAGAGTCACACATGACTGAGTGATTTCACTTTCACTTTCATGCATTGGAGAAGGAAATGGCAACCCACTCCAGTGTTCTTGCCTGGAGAATCCCAGGGCGAGGGAGCCCGGTGGGCTGCCGTCTATGGGGTAGCAGAGTCGGACACGACTGAAGCAGCTTAGCAGCAGCAGCATAACAGCCATTATACCATCAAGGGCATCTAAACAGATCAAGGATATTTTAATTTGCTTAGAACTTATTCCTCTTTGCACAACCACTTGCAAAAGCATCAAATTTCTTCAGAGACAGGAAGTAAACTCGTCTCACTCTTTCCAGGCATTAGTGGGAAAGAAATATCTCTACTTGAGCATGAAGAATGGCAAATCCCCCATATGTGAGTACACCGGAGATGCTGGCCTGAGTGGTGGTTAACACACCTGCCCTCCTATATAATAACTTTTTAGTAGTCAATCAACAGGTATTTACCGAACCCTTATTGTGTGTAAGACACTGTAGGGAATTATGGGGGGAGGTGGATGGAAAGCAGTCCCACTCCGTATAGGAACTGGGAGGGACACAGACATCCATGGACCATCCAGGATGTGTTGGCAACTTGCATACCCTGTCTCATCTGATCACCAGAACAACCTCATAATACAGGCCCTGTTTCTGCTTAGAGATGTCAGGAGACTTAACTAAAGCCACACTGTTTGTAAAAGGAAGAACCGGAGTTTGAAGCCAGATCACTCTGATTTCAGAGTAGCAAGTTTAACCTCTGTACCACACCACTTCCAACAGCACAGTGAAGAGTTTTATAAGGGTCTATTTCTTTGTTTTCTTGACTAAATAAATGATTGTTGTTTAGTCGCTCAGTTATGCTCAACTTGTCTGCAATTCCACGGATTAGAGCCCCCAGGCTCCTCTGCCCATGGGATTTCCCAGGCAAGAATACTGGAGTGTGTTACCACAGAAAACTCAAACAGAGAGACACACTAAAAATGTAAATTCTGTATGTTTTTCATTCACTGCCAGATCTCCAGCACCTAGGACAGTGCCATGCAAAGGTACATGTACAAAATGAACATTTAGAATGAAAGAATAATTGAGTAAAATTTTTTTATATTAGAATCCCCAGGGCTTATCATAACACCTGACATTGTATTTTATGGGGAACAAAAACAGTGTTTGCATTCATTTATACGCAGTCTGTTTACTCCATTCCTGTGGGGTAGCCATCACTTTCCTAGTTTTATAGATGAGATCCTAAATCTCAGAGAGAAAAGGCACTTGCCTTGGGACAAACAACTTAAATATTATTCATTTGGCTGCACTGGGTCTTAGCTGCGGCATGTGGGATCTAGCTCCCTGACCAGGGATGGAACCTGTACCCCCTGCATTGTGGAGTCTTAGCCACTGGATCACCAGGGAAGTCCCTGGGACAAACAGCTTTTTGAAAGCGAGTCTGAAATATCACCTCCTTTCTATCGTGATGTTTTACATTAGGAAATAGTGGCAGTCTTTGAATATTTTTGAAGAGGAATAAACCAATCGAATTCTTAGAAGGAACCCTGGTAGCAGTGGATAAAAGGTATCAGGATGGGAAGATACCAGGCAGGAGAACTATCTGATAAATATCAGTTACATTCTGAGGCTGGGCCATGAGGTTTACCTTTAGATTATGGAGCCCATTCTACGGATTAACAGCCTGAGGCTCAGGAAGGGTGAGAGACTTGCTCAAATTTACAAAGCCATGATCTGAATTCCCACATCCTGCACAAGAAACAGCCTCACGAGTCTGGTAAGTCTCTAGTCTCACACGGGCACTCTCGAAAGGGGAAAGAACAATGTGATCTGGAATTGCTCCCAATGGCTTCCTGGAGGAGGTGGCAGTTGGCTTTGGTTTGGAAAGTGAAGTAGGGAAGGAATTCCAGGCAAAGGTTTAAGGACCCAAAACAAACACATATAGGGCTCTGAGGGGTTTCAGAAGGAAGCAGGATAAAAAGTAGTAAATAGAAAGTAAATCCTTTTTTTAATATATAAAAATTGCATCAAAAACATCATCAAGTAAGACCAATAGCTGCTTCATTGTCAGGGCAATAGCTTTGGAGTCAGAGGTTTGGTGTCAGAACCCGATTTCCAGCTTCATAGCTGTGTGTCCCTGGGTAAATTACTTAACCTCCATGAGCCTCAGGATCACAGCAAGATAAAGTTAGCAGTGTTTCAATGTATACAGCAAGTGCTCAATAACAATTCATTTCCATTTATTCCTCTCCTTCACTACGGATGTAAGGGTAGAAATATCTAGCATTTCACCTTGTATCCAGATTCTAAGCTCTTAGGAAAATAAGTGGATTTCACAATCTGTTGTGGTTGTTTACTCGGTCAGTCACGTCTGACTCTTTGTGACCTCATGGACTGTAGCCCACCAGGCTCCTCTGTCCATGAGACTCTTGGCAAGAATACAAGAGTGGGTTACCGTTTCCTTCTCCAGGGGATATTCCTGACCCAGAGACTGAACTCCTACATTGGCAGGAGGATTCTTTACCGCTGAGCCACCAGGGAAGCCCTTTACAATCTAGGTATCATCCCTGCTGCACTGGGTCCATGTGCTCACCCTTCACTGAAAATCTGAGGAAGATGAGTGACATCAAGTCATCAGACACTGCTCATCAAAAGCATCAGCTGAATCTCCAGAAGCCAGCTGCTGGAAAGAAAGCAATAGCTTAAGAGATGACTGTCCTGCATTTCACTGTGCAGATTCAAACATGGATGAGCGACTAATGAAGGACAGAGGTTCTTAGTCTTCCTCCAACACCGAGAGTCTCAGAATGGAACATGACCAGAGATAGCAGTTACTGCAAGGTTCTGAAGCTTCAGTCATGATTTCTCCATATTTGCTCACTACCTGGACTTCTTTTTCTTGAGCTTGAATTTTTCACTTACAAGATATTTTCATATGTATTTTTTAAAAAGAAAGTATACTCAGTTCAGTTCAGTTGCTCAGTCTTGTCCAACTCTTTGCGACCCCATGAACTGCAGCACGCCAGGCCTCCCTGTCCATCAACCAACTCCCGGAGTTCACTCAGACTCACGTCCATCGAGTTGGCGATGCCACCCAGCCATCTCATCCTCTGTTGTCCCCTTCTCCTCCCATCCCAATCCCTCCCAGCATCAGAGTCTTTTCCAATGAGTCAACTCTTCGCATGAGGCGGCCAAAGTACTGGAGTTTCAGCTTTAGCATCATTCCTTCCAAAGAACACCCAGTTTACTAGCGTGTGAGATGAGTGCCTGCAATAATTAGAAGGAACCTATAAAAAGAAGTACAATGAAATAAACAAAACACCGTGACTAAATCAGAACCAGATACTGTTGCCTAGCTAACATCCTGAGCCCATGGCTTGCTCTTTTTTGTTTGTTTGTTTAAGAAAAGAAAGAAAGAGAAGGAAAGAAGAGAAGAAGGCAGGGAGGAAGAGAGGGAGCATTGAAGGAAGGAAATAAACTAGTAAGGGATAACTAGTAAGGGGTAGAGTGGTGTTGAAAACATACTTTCATCAAAATGAGACTCTCTCCTTTTAACTAGAAAGACAGAAAAAAATAAAAAGGGAAAAAGTTAACTATGTGATTCGATGTTCCCTAGGGTCCTATTTCTCCATTTACTTTATAAAACATCTTATAGACAAGATTCGTGTTGGGGAAAATGCAGATCCAGCCCGTCACCGTGCACATGAGACTGAGGTCTGGTCTGAGCACCCTCAACTTGAGTCGCTGCACAGACATGAGCCTGGCATCCTCTCTGCTCCCTTCTCCCGCCTGCCCTGAAGCCCGGATATGGAGCTTCTCTCATTTCTGCCTGTGTCACCCCGTAATCATTTATTGGCAACTCTGGAGCCTGGAGGTAAAAGTCTTTTCATTATTTATAGAAGCATGACTTTTACTGTAAAAGTAACATAACCACAGCACTGAACGAAACCAATGAAAAGAGGAAAACGTTCCTCACCACTACCCTGTCACTTTGGTATCTCTTCTGTCAGTATTTCTTTCATGCATTTATTTACATAATTGCAATCACAATATGCATACTCCCCCCAATTGGCTTTGAATGTTTTTTTCTCCTGAAGGATGTAAACTGTCACCTCAAGCTATATAATTGGTGGGGTGTCCATGAAATGCCTTGGGAAAGATGTGTTTCCTCTGTGATTAATTTCAAGTCCTCCATCCTTCAGTTTCTTCACTTGCAAAAGTGGGGATAATTCTAGTGTATTTACTCACAGAGCAGTTGTGAGAATTCAATGACATGACATATGTAAAACATTTAGAACAGGGAGTTACTTGTAAAAGGAGCTCACCCTAAGTTTCTCCCATATTGTTCGTACCTAGTTTACATTACCTGGGCCAAAGCTGGAACTGGCCAGGCGTCAGGAGTTGTCTGCAAGGACCTAGGGCTGATGTTTGAAGGTTGAGATGAATTCCGTTCTTCCTCAAAGATCTTCAGCCCTTGACCTTCCTCTAGCACCCCAGTCCTTCAGGGGCCTATTCACGCCCACCTTTCTCACACCATCTCCAGCAGTTCGTTCCTGGCTGTCAGCATGTTGTTTCATTCATCATTCCAGAAATCTCCTATTCATTTGTCAAAGCCCTATTCTGTGCTCGCCTACAGGAAAACTTGCCTGAAATTCTCTCCTAAAAGGGAATTGTGAGAATTGTCTATAGCCTATAACTGCATTTAATGCTGTGTTTAGCAAATGGACTCTAAGTATATGTGCTATATGAACACTGATTGATTAAAAAAGTTGCAGATAACTTCAAAAACTTCCGGTGTTTTTAACCACCCTTCTCAAGCCCACCAAGAAAATAACCGATTTGTTTCTACTACTGGTCTTCCAAATTAATCATCAAAGTGACGTGGGTTTATATGTCTTTTACATGCCCGTATTATACTTGATGTATTATTTTCCTCATCAGCGTGTCTCAGATACTCAAGCATATTAGGACAGGTTACCTGATTCTTTCTAACGACTGCCTAGATTCCATGGGATAAGCCTGTTGCAATTTATTTAGCTGTTGCCCAGCATACATGGTGTTGCAACCATGAACTACCTTTTCTGGGCAGTTAACATTGCTTGCTTGCTGGCAGCCTGTGAGTTTCTTGTTAGAGAAGCTGTGAGAGAATAGGGTCTAAATTTTATTCATCTCAGTAGTCACTTAACTTAGCAGAGTGTCTGTTATACACAAAATGCTCAGTGAGCAGTTGGGGAAAGAAGGAGGGAATGAACAAGTGAATGAATGAATGAAGAGAAACTCGGGATCCCTCCAGAATCCAGTAGGTGGAAAAACAAGAAGATCTCTGTATCTTTCCCTATCTGCTGACCTTGAGCATTCAGGCCCTCGGCAGTTTTCCACATGAGACATGGCCAGGGGCCCTTGGTTATTTCAGAGGAGCCCAGCTGCTTACAGTAACAGGCTGCCTGTCCCATTTTCCAATTTTTGCACAAATGCTCAGAGTCCTTTGGGCACAGGCAAACAGGGGTTTAAACAAAGCCAGGAAATAAATAAATCATTGCTTCAAAATAGCCAAATGGGATATTTCCAATAAACCATTCCTTTCCAGGAGAGAAGGAGTGTGGAGGGGAATTATGTCCAAAGTAGCAAATTGATGAAGAAGCTATAAAGTTAAGAGAAATCGGAGGTCTGTAGAGAAGTGTGCGGTTTTCACGTCCCAATTTCTGGGTACTGCTGGGGTGTTGGCTTCTTTTGTGAGGCCATCATGAAGCTGGAGATATAAACAACACTTTAAATCATTATTTAGCAAGAGGGGAGCAATTTCTTTGCTGAGGCAAGGCTGATCACAGCCGTGATAATGCCTCTTGTTCATTTGTTCTCTCCCTCCAAGAGGCTGGAGATACGGGAGCGATTGTTCCAGTCTGTGCACTTGCCATGACAGGCATTACATCAGATTATTTAATGGAGTGTTCCATTTCAGGGTTGAGACAGCAAGTCCTCTTTCCCTTGCCTGCATTTATTCACACTGCCCCTTTCACCTGGCATGCTTTCCTTCACCTCTGTCTTTCCTAGCCAACTCTGCAGACCCCTCAGGTCTCAGGCCAATATCCCCGCCTCCAGGGGGTATCCAGCACCTTGGAGAAAGACATGATGGAGGTGATAAGCACCAGCCTATGGATGCGTGCAACTGTGTGCACCTGCTTTAAACTCTGAGTCTCACTTTTGCCATTTATGAAAGAAGGAGAATTTTGGCACCTACTTCACAAAGTCCATAAACTATGTGCCAATGGCCATTGCCTAAGAAATCAGAGTCACTGTAATGCTGACTGTCATTAGACTCTGTATCACCTGCTGTAGCTCTTGCTATGCTGTTGTATAGTTATATACTTCCTTGCCTTTTTTCCTAGCTGTGATTTCCTGGAGACCTCAAAATCTGTGAAACTCCAGTAAAATTCTGGTTTTTGCCAGAGTACACGCATTTTCTCTCCTTTATCCAGTCTCACCTGACAGTAAACCTAGACATTAACCTGGGTATATTTTATGTTTTCTTTGGACAGGAGAGAAAGTGGGATTCAAAGGCGGCTGAGTGCTGTCACCAGGCCCCCCAGGTAAGGTAAAGTCCAAGTGCACAGCACACCCCTGCCATTATTTGCTAATTCACACTGCCACTCTCACTTTCGCTCGCTAATACGGTAAGAGAAATGCTTATAAAAGGCCGAGAGTGCTCTATGCAACATGATGGTTTGGAACAAGGAGGGGGAAATGAAAATAACAGTAGCAAACACTTTTACTAGGTGCTTCACAAATATTAACTCATTGCATCGCAACCCACAGGAGTAGCTATTATTAGTATCCTTACATTACAGTGATGGAACTGAGACATTAGGCAATTTATGGAAGGCTACACAGCAGAGTTTTCCTACTCTTCTGATGTCAGACCCCAGGTTAGTAGCTCCCAAGACTGATCCACAGACCTCTTCCGGCCTGTACATTTCCATATTAGATACAGACATAGCACAGGATTGATAGTGTAATCTTTTTCCAAGTCAGGACCTAAATAAGAATATGAATATGCCTATATATTGGTGTATATATAAGCCATGTAGATTCTCATATGCTCATTTGTGTGTTTACTTGGGAAAAGAGAGACTATCAATCCTATTTGCGTTAGTTCACCAACACCACCACCCCAATTAAAAACAAGGTCACTAGAGAAAAGAGTCCTTTGAATTGGCCTCTAGGAAGACCTCAGTACCACCTCTGCCTCTCTCTGAGCTCCATCCATCACCAAGGGCAAAGCGAAGAGACAGCTCAGACTCTAACAAGATCTGTGGGGACCTTTCCTCTGATGGTGGTACCCCAGTATTCTTTACTTCTCCTTCCATTTCTATACAGTCAGTCCCTGTGATTCAGGTGGGATGGACCCTCCTCACTCCCAAAAGACGTGGGTACAGACCCTAGATCCAGGCAGTCAACTGATTCCTTCCCCATCTTGTCACTGTGATGGCAAGTTAGTTCAATTAGAGGCAATGGAGGGATGGATGTTTGCTGAAACCATTGGTTTCTTTCTTCACTAGGACGGCTCATTGCTAGGACATCATCCTAGGGAGAGTCCTGCAGAGAATGGAATCTCCAAGGGAGAAAAGCAGAGCTGAGAGACAGGGAAACAAAGGGATTCTTGACAGCACCATCTGAGCCTCTAGACCCAGCCTGGCTGGATCTTCAGCAATCCTTTAATAAAGAGATAGGATAACAGAAAGGATAACCCCATGGAATATCTTCTATGAATTTGATGTGTTTAGGCTTAAGTTAACTATGTAGTAGTCAGTGGTTATCATTTCATGTGGTGGGGACATCATATATTTTTAAAATATTTCATAGAGCTAAGCTTCTCAAGTGGGCTTAAATAGGGTTGTGCATGTGCCCTCAGTTGTCTGACTCTTTGTAACCCCATGGACTGTAGCCCACCAGGCTCCTCTGTCCATGGGATTTTACAGGCGAGAATACCAGAGTGGGTGCCACTTCCTCCTCCTGGGGTTCTTTCCGACCCAGGGATCGAACTCAAGTCTCCTGAATCTACTGCACTGGCAGGTGGATTCGTTACCATNTAAAAAAAAAAAAAAGAAATATTTGAGGTTGCAATAATATGCTGCCCAGAATTTGCTTCAAGATAACAGTATTTTGTTATTTAACAAATAAATGATATCTGTCCCAAACAACATGTTATTTGCTTCCAAATAATAAAATTAAGTGGGTAAGTATATCAATGAAACAAAATGGGCCATGAAATACTAATTGTTGAAACTAGCTAATAAACATGTGGGTAATATTACATTATTCTCTCTTTGTATATGCTTAAAATTTCCCATTATAAAAACTTACTTTTCTAAAGTTCTGACAAAATGTATCCAATAATAAATATTTTGTATTCTTCCCAACTGTATTATCTCTCTGAGAATATACATTTGTAAACAGAATTTAACACTGTTTCATGATCATCAATTTGATCCATCAGTTTAGTTCAGTCGCTCAGTTGTGTCCGACTCTTTGCGACCCCATGAATCACAGCACACCAGGCCTCCCTGTCCATCACCAACTCCTAGAGTTCACTCAAACTCATATCCATCGAGTCGGTGATGCCATCCAGCCATCTCATCCTCTGTCATCCCCTTCTCCTCCTGCCCCCAATCCCTCCCAGCATCAGAGTCTTTTCCAATGAGTCAACTCTTCGCATGAGGTGGCCAAAGTATTGGAGTTTCAGCTTTAGCATCATTCCTTCCAAAGAACACCCAGGACTGATATCCTTTAAAATGGACTGGTTGGATCTCCTTGCAGTCCAAGGGACTCAAGAGTCTTGTCCAATACCACAGTTCAATTTGATCCATACTTCCCTGGAATAAAGCATCCATAGATTGGTAATGTCAATCATCACTTTCAGTGGAAACAATCAGAATGGAATGCTGGACACTGATGTCCAAGGAAAATTTACTTTCTAATCAGATGAGCACACAACCTGAGCTCACTCAGGACAAGTCCCTGTGAAGGCCACTGAGCACAGGAAGACAGAGAAGGCAGAGCACAGGGAACACTGCAGTCAGGGGCCCTTGCAAACTGGCGCTCCAGATGAGAACACCTATTGACAGGCTCACACGTTGCTGGCAGCTCACTCACTTGCCCGTAGTCAGTGTGGGAAGGGCTCCAGAAACACACTGGGAAAAGTATGCTGGGTGTGACACGAAGTGACTGCTGTGTTTCCGTCAGGGGAACTGGGGCCTGGCCAAGAGAGTCAACACCTGGCTCATAGTAGGGTTCTGAGTAGGAAGAGCAAGAATTTGTATTGGAAGTCAGAACTATGGGCTTGGAAATAGATTACAAAATTAAGTCAGAAAGGCCAGAAATTACAAACCACCTGATTCCTGATTCAAATGATGACTGTGTATGAAGCATTAGGTGTTCAGGGTACAACAAACGATCAGACAGAGTTCTTGCCCTAAAGGAGAACACATCTAGGAGAAAGACATAAAATAATAAAATGTTAAGCTCCAAGTCACCACCGAAGGCATCAAGTCCCTGGTATCCAGACCTTCCTCTGAGTCTTAGGGTCCAGTAGACGCCTTGGGGATTTTCCATGGGACAGAAGGAAGGGGTCCTGCCCTCAGCTTCAACCACAGTGGTTCCTCTTTTCATTCTTTTATATCCTGGAGTTCCCATTTCATTTGGGGAAAGAAAGAGTTCCAAAAAAACAAACGAAAAAAAGCCAAGTTCAAACACCACTAATGGAGTCTAGTCTCCTCCATCTACTTCATCTGTCAGCACATGGAAGGCCAGAGTCTCTGCAGCAACTGCATGGCGGTACAGTGACTATACCGGGTAGAGGCAGGCACCTGACATCCGTGAGCATGTGTCAGTCAGTGGGCACACAGGCACACCTCTTCTTTAGACAAAGGTAAAGTCAACACCCAGGCTTTCCGGAAGCTGGTCTTTCACAGACCCCTCGCAGGCGAAGCATCACAGCTCTAAGCCAAGCCAGGAAATAAACACAACGCACTGCACCTGTTTCTGTCTCGAGCCGAGTCCAGCCCCTTCTTCCTGTGTGGGTCGGCAGCAAGGTGACGTACGGCCCCTCTGCGGGTGAGGCTGTCAAGGGCGCTAGCACAGCCCAGAGCCCATGACCAGGACGCCCAGCCCTTGCAGCAGCCCTGGGCTCACGCTGGAAATGCTTCCTGAGGAGCTCGGGCCCTGGGGGTGGGGTGCAGAAACAGGACTGGAGCCAGGGAGGATGTTGGCAAAACAGACCATTTCTAAAGTCATTATCTGATGTGAAAAAGAAGTCATTTCCTAGTTTCAGCTATTATTGTTTTGTCTGGTTTGGGGTTTTTAAAAGACCACGTGGAGGTTTCCTTAATTAAAAGCGGAGCTGCTGGCTTCTCCTCAATACATGTACCAACATTAGCATTCAAGGGACCACTTCAAGGAGGACACAGACTAGGACAGGACAGTATTTCCTTGCAGCCTCAAGAGGATGGACTGGGTTCGCAAACATGTGCTTTACCATGCAGCTGCAGTGGGGGAAGGGTCTGTGCTTGAGTTTTGGTGTTTAGATCTTTGTTATTTTTGAAAATCTTCAAATGCTTAAATGATACTCCTGAGCAAGTTTTGGACTACAAATTTTACATTCCTGGGTTCTGATTCCAGCAGAGCCTCTACGTCCCAGCGCGGCCATTCCCAGATCTCCAGGAGTCTTTCCCACTGGACGCAGTCTAACACCAGGGGCCCCAGGAGCCCCACACAGGAGAGGCTCCTGCTCATATCTGGTCACCTCCGTGAGTCTCCCCTCCTTTCCTGCTCCTAGGACCCCGCCAGCAACCCTGAAGAGGGCAGAACAGAGCCAAGACGCAGCAGCATCCAAGAAATGAGCAAAGAGTTGGGGAAAGGCCATTCCCATGTGTGTCAAAGTTACTGCAAAAGAGTCTGTGGGTCCCCACTGGGAGCTGGAGGAGGTCACTCAGAGTGAGGTTAACCTGAAAAAGCTTTTTTTCCCCTTTATATAAGTGAGTTTAACCCAGCTTGTGAAGGAGTGGTCGGAAGCAGCACAGTTACCTTCCAAGTGAGGGTACAGTGTGCATCTACCCCAAAAGGAAGCAGGGGCAGCAAGCCACCGGGTCTCAGAGGCCCCGGGGTAGACTAGCTCACGTGTCTAGTTAATGACTAGTCCATCCGCTCTCTCCCAAGCCTCACCAAGGATGTAAGTCTTCTGAGAATCGGACCCCTGTCTGATGTGCTGACGGCCACGTACCCCACAGCAGACATGGAGTGGGGACTCGACAACAACACTGGTAAGCGGCTGGAGGAAGGGATGAAGGACAACGGTCGTGGTGCCCAGGAAGGGGCTGCTGCGGGCTGAGGACCGGAGGCTGCGGACCCTACCGCTCTCTAAGCATCTGTGCTCACCGTCCCTCCTGACTCCCCCGCTCCTGCCACCTCGCCCCTGAGAGACCCCCCGAGTGACCCCAGTCCAGGGCTTCTCTCTCCTGCCTTCTCACGTCTCTGTGCACTCCTGCGTCATGCCCAGTGCCGCCATCCACCCCCACACTCGCTGCACCCCATCCCACCCACAGCTGGGCTCAGCCCGTCTCCGCGGGCACCACAGTCCAGCCCACCAGACAGTCTCCTGCGGATCTTCTTCAGGAGGCTCCCAGGGGCTCCCTCAGAGACACAGCTGGAATCTAACCCTGCTCGTCGTCTCCCTCCCTGTCACAGCCTGACGTCAGGAATCACAGAAACTTCAGTCCAGAAGGAACCTCAGGGAGCACCTTGTTCCCAGGCCGGGAAACGGTGTGTGCCCGAGGTTCCATGCACTTTCTGCACTAGATTAGGCTGCCTCTCAGCCTCGAGGTTGATCACCACCACGACTTACACGTCACAGCACCACATGGCCTTCTGTAGAATTTTACAAACAGGACTACATAAAAGCACAGCTTCTTTGATGACTTTGGGGAACCGGGACATTAAATGAGCTGGTGGAATTCTTGCGGCTTCGCCAGTGTGGGGTCTGCATCCCACCCTGCGGTTTCCCTCCCCCCAGTCCCAGCACGTGCACAGAGCGCCCAGCACACGCTGGGGGAGGACTGGACCCAGCAGCCACTTCCCTTCCCCACCCCCCACCCCCGACTCCCACACAGGCCGCCAGCACCACAGCAGTTACTCTCACAGCTGTTTCAGAGGAGGAAACGTGCGGTCATCCCTCAAACCGTCTTCACCGTGCCATTCTCTGCGAAAAATACCCCCACGCAAACAGGCACTTGGGCACTGAAGCCTCCTGTGGCCGTAAGGCTTCTGTACTCCGGAACTCTCAGGAAGGCTTGAAAAGCAGAGTCCTGCTTTCCCTCGCTGTGTGCCTATTCGTTTAGCCGGGAAATGGAGTATACAGAACAAGCAGCAAGTACATCTTGTGACCAGGTTCTGGCTACCTCTTTCCCAACAGCTCTGAAGGTCGGCAGATTCTTGATTTTATCTTTGCAAATTATTCCTTTGTGTTGAAACTAGGTCTTTATCTGTCCAAACATGGAAGACATACAGAGAGGCGTCTGAGGCGTGGCATGCTTTCAGAGGCCAGGCTGCAGATGAAAGGCGGAAGGACCGGATAAAACGGTGACAAAGTCATCCCACTTTCTAATATCTGTCTGACTAATATACGGCTGCAAATTCCAATCACAGAGATGAACAGACTCTTCCTCTGGAAACATGAACCCTAGAAAACAAATTTAATGTGGGCAATTATGTGACAGTGCCTATCCAAACTCCGTTCCAGCTCTTCCTCACAGACCCTGGTTTTGACGGCGGCCACATGCTCAGCTAAAACACTTGCCTCCTCGAACTCCATTCCAGCTAGGGCCGGTCCTGTGACAGTTCTAGCTAGTGAGGCATAGAGCGACAGAGTTTCTAGGAGAGCTTTCTCCTATTTGATACAGGTGTCACTTCCAAAGCAGGACAGAATGGGTCCTTCAATGGCACTGGTTAGGGGGAGCTTCGCCAACTGGAACTGCCATCGTGAGACACAAATCTCTACTTGTAAGTCCCTACTAGGTTGTCCATTAACTGCAGCTGAATGGGACCCTAAGGGATTAAAAATTATAATATCATATATATATGTATTGTTGTCATTGGTTTGTTGCTCAGTTGTGTCTGACCCTTTGTGATCCCATGGACTGTAGCCCACGTGGCTCCTCTGTCCATGGGATTTCCCAGGTAAGAATACGGGAGTGGGTTGCCATTATTTTTCTCTAGGGGGTTCTTCCTGACCCAGGGATCGAACTCACATCTCCCACACTGCAATCAGATTCTTTACTGCTGAGCCACCAGGGAAGCCCATACATATGTATGTATATATGAGTGTATGTTGTTGTTCAGTTGCTCAGTCATGTCCAACTCTTTGTGACCCTATTAACTGCAGCACGCCAGGCTTCTCTGTCCTTCACTATCTCCTGGAGCTTGCTCAAACTCATGTCCATTGAGTCAATGATGCCATCCAAGCAACTCATCCTCTGTCGATCTCTTCTCCTCCTGCCCTCAATCTTTCCTGCATCAGGCTCTTTTCCAATGAGTCAACACTTCACATCAAGTGGCCAAAGTTTTGAAGCTTCAGCTTCAAACTTCAGCATCAGTCCTTCCAATGAATATTCAGGGCTGACTTCCTTTAGGATTGATTAGTTTGATCTCCTTGCTGTCCAAGGAATTCTCAAGAGTCTTCTCCAGTACCACAGTTCAAAAACATCAGTTCTTTGGTGCTCAGCATCCTTTGACTTCCCTGGTGGCTCAGACAGTAAAGCGTCTGCCTACAATGTGGGAGACCCGGGTTCGATCCCTGGGTCAGGAAGATCCTCTAGAGAAGGAAATGGCAACCCACCCCAGTACTCTTGCCTGGAAAATCCCATGGACAGAGGAGCCTGGTAGACTACAGTCCACGGGGTCACAAAGAGTCGGACACAACTGAGCGACTAAACTTTCAGCCTCCTTTATGGTCCAACTTTCACATCCATACGTGACTACTGGAAAAACCATAGCTTTAACTAGATGGACCTTTGTAGGTAAAGTAACGTCTTTGCTTTAGGTTTATCATAGCTTTTCTCCAAAGAGCAAGCGTCTTCTAATTTTTTGGCTACTGTCACTGTCCACAGTGATTTTGGAGCCCGAGAAAATTAAGTTTCCATTTTTTCCCCATCTATTTGCCATGAAGTGATGGGACCGGATGCCATGATCTTCGTTTTCTGAATGTTGAGTTTTAAACCAGTTTTTTCACTCTCTTCTTTCACCTTCATCAAGAGGCTCTTTAGTTCCTCTTTGCTTTCTGCCATTGCTGCTGCTGCTGAGTCGCTTCAGTCGTGTCCGACTCTGTGCAACCCCATAGACGGCAGCCCACCAGGCTCCCCCATCCCTGGGATTCTCCAGGCAAGAACACTGGAGTGGGTTGCCCTTTCCTTCTCCAATGCATGAAAGTGAAAAGTGAAAGTGAAGTCGCTCAGTTGTGTCCGACTCTTCATGACCCCATGGACTGCAGCCCACCAGGCTCCTCCGTCCATGGGATTTTCCAGGCAAGAGTACTGGAGTGGGGTGCCATTGCATTAGGGTGGTGTTATCTGCATATCTGAAGTTACTGATATTTCTCCCAGCAATCTTGATTCTAGCTTGTGATTAATCCAGCCTAGCATTTCGCATGAATAGTCTTGACATACTCCTTTCCCAATTTTGAACCAGTCCCTTGTTCCATGCCCAGTTCTAACTGTTGCTTCTTGACTTGCATACAGGTTTCTCAGGAAGCAGGTTAGGTGGTCTGATATTCCCATCTCTGTAAGAATTTTCCACAGTTTGTTGTGATCCGCACAGTCAAAGGCTTTAGTGTAGTCAATGAAGCAGATGTTTTTTCTGGAATTCTCTTGTTTTTTCTATGATCCACTGGATGTTGGCATTTTGATTCCTGGTTCCTCTGCCTTTTCTGAATCCAGCTTATATATCTGGAAGTTCATGGTTCACATACTGTTGAAGCCTAGAGCTTGAAGGATTGTGAGCATTACCTTGCTAGCATGTGAAATGAGTGCAACTCTGTGGCAGTCTGAACATTCTTTGGCATTGCCCTTCTTTGAGACTGGAATATAATGTATATCTTAACACTTAACAATGCAGTTTCCCACCTGATCTGCATAAGAGAACTATGGGGGGGGGGGGGACAGGTTGGGGACAAGGCTATCGTGAGTATTCCTCCCAAGCCCATCCAGCCGACTGCTTGGGCCTGGGGCCTGGACAGCACCCTCTGCCCTCTTGCTCCCAGAAAGCTAATCCCACCTTTAATCCTCCAATTCTCTCACTACACAATCTCCAACTCTGCACACTTTTTTCCATCTTTTCTGTTGCTACCCGCTACTGTGATTTCTAGGCTGGAGCAGCCTTCCAACTGGTCTCCCTTCCTCTCCTCTTGCCGAGGAATCCACTCTTTGCCTCTGAGCCACGGTTAATCATCTACATCCAACCCAATCACTGGCCATGCTGCTGCTTATCTCACAAGCCCCTCCAGGTCTGGTCCCTGATCATCCGTCCAGCTTTCTCTTTGTCACTCCTCCCCACCCTCTCTACATGTGCATCAGGCCCTGATCTCCAGGGTCTCCAGGCCTTTCCACTCCCTGCTTCACAAGGCTGGCTCTTACCTGACTTCAGGACTCAGTTCAGTCATCTAGGAGTCCAGGAAGCCTTCGCAGACACCACCACCATCCTACCCTCCAAAACGCAACTGTAGGTAAGCTTCCTGTGCCCACCTCTGGCCCCTATGCCTACCTGACTGCATTGTGCAGACCTCTTTACCTGTCTGGGTCCCTCACTAGACCACATATTCTTCAAGAACATGGCCCACAACTTATCTGTTTTTATGTCCCAGGCAGTGGCACGAGGCCTAGAATATAAGAGGGCTTGGAGGGAAAGACTGAATGAACAATCTCCATTTTACAGTTGATGAAACTAAGGCTCAAAAAGAGGGGGACGCTCAAGACATTACAGGAGGGGTCAGAAAAAAACTTCCTCTTAAAGGGCCAGATAGTAGTAGATATTTTAGACTGGTGAGCCAAATGGTCTTGTGACAACTATTTAATTCTACCACTGGTGTGCAAAAGCAGCCACAGACAATACGAAATAAATGAGTGGTGCTTTGTTCCAATAAAACTTCATTTCCATAGACTGCAGTCCGCTACTCTTTACTAGAAAGAAAAGGACTCACATTCAAGAGTCTGACATACAGTAAACATCAGAGGTAAGACTCAAACCCAGGCCCACAGGGATTCCTCCACTAGACAGAACTGCCTGTCCAGGAAACATGAATTTCGTGTATCTTCCCTGAGTTGACTTTAGGTGCTAGGCAAGTACTGATGGATAACAATATTAGCAACAAATGAAGACGTTACCAAAAATTGGGTATCATGGAGAAGACAGTAGGAAAAGTTTCATTTTTTAATGCAAATCAGAGTAATAAAACCATGTCTTCAATCTTAGCTAGAGTTACCATGATTTAGGCTGAGCAGATGACTACTAGCATGACTTCCAAAACATCACAGGGCACCATGACATACCTTAACACATTTTATCTTTTAACCAATTTTATCTAAAATGATGATTAAACTGGGGGAGGGGGTAAAATCTAGCCTTTTCTTCTCGACTTCCTCCTATAGCTTTTCTGTCTTCCTGAATAACTACAGTCTTACAAATCACCTGGTCATCCAAAGTTTAACTATTCTCAGAAGTTACCTACAAAATTGGCAGAAGTTCAAAATTAGTCATCTCTACACATAAAATTTTCAGAGGCATCCCACGGCTCTTAGGAGAGTCCAGAAGCCCAAGCCCACAGTCCAGCCCTCCCCACACTGGTCCTGGTGTGCCCCTCAGCTTGGCTCCCTGCCCACTGCCTTCCTCCTCGAGCCTCACCTCCTTCTAGTCATGGAGGGCACTGCACTGCTCTTACCTGATCATCCTCAGGTCTCAGAGAGGGTCCCCACCCACCCCAAAGCTGTGCTTAAGCCACTCATGGCCCTTGGTACCCTGTTCTTCCCTCTCATGTGATCTCACTCTTTCTTCCCTCTGCTGGACTAGAAACTCTGTGAGGGGGATCCAGGCCTGTCATGGGCATCTGCTTCCTGAATGAGTAAACACCAGAGGATGCCAACTCTAAATTCCCACACTACAGTCCCCAAACCAAATGCAGAGAGCCAAGGGGGGCTGCAGGTGTCTTCTCCGGCTCCCCAGCCTCAGCACCTCGGCTTAAAAGAAGGAAGGTTGTGTTATGAAGGGAGTGCAGGGCTACGTGCCATTCCTGTGGCTCTCCTCTCGGTCTATTGCCTGAGTCTCCCTTAGATGGAAACACTTGGTGTCCTCAGAAGAAAGGAACCAAGGCAAAGCCAGGCTCGCCTGTGCCAAATGCTACTGCCTTGAATACTGCTGGCTTCCCGGCAGGGTTTCCAAACATTTCCAGTGACTGATCCTGAGCTACGGAGATTCTTTTGATCCCAAGCTCTATAATAGTGGCTTTTTAAAAATCTCAGTCATCAATGAACAGATGTGTAAACTAAACATAGAGGGGCTTTGGCTTGAAAAGGAAGGCATCCCTTCAGCTCCTGCTATTGTTGGTGTTAAGTCATCCATGAAAATGACCTAAGAACTCTGGCTCCATAGCATTTTAACAGGTGTGAAGTACAGGGTAACTTCTCAGGTTAACCTGCTGATTGGTTAAAAACGAGGCAGGCAGTAAAACAGGAATTTGGAGGAAAAATAATTTTAAAAGTCCAAGAAGGCTTTCATTTCTAAAACTAGTCAACTTCACACGTTGCCGGGTCACCGGTAATCTACAGTAGCCTGTGTTCTCCCGAGGGAATGTCTCGAAGGTGTTAAAAAGTTCACACCACGCCTCTTTACAGGCCTGAGAACCACCCATACCAGCTATATTCCAAAGTGCACTCCTTAAGAAATGCTGGTGTGATGGCCTGGCCTTCTCACACCTTACTTCAGATCCCAGGGGCCAGCTATTTCTGGGCCTGCCCTGCTCCCTCTATGAAGAAAGAGCCACAAGTACAGCACCCCCCATCTCTACTTCCACAGTCCCTGCAGGAGCCAGGTTGGACGGTGGGCTTTGAATAACTATCCTCTTACTCTTTTTTTTTAATTAATTTATTTATTTATTTTACAATACTGTATTCATTTTGCCATACATCAACATGAATCTGCCACGAGTGCACACATATTCCCCATCCTGAACCCCCCTACCACCTCCCTCCCCACCTCTTACTCTTCCAATATGATAATTATAAACAAACAGTCATGAGAAGATCATGGGGCTTTAATTTTTTTGATATTCAAATATAAAACACACTACAACTGGCTAGGGCTTAGCATGAATTGTGGAAATGCCACAGGTCCAAGATAAAACATAACCAGAGTTTTATCATCTGGTTTAACATCTTCCCAAGAAGCATCAGCGAATCACAGTGAGAGCTCTAAGGACATCTTCCCAGTGGGCACACACATCTGTGCACAGGACTGTGGGTGTTGGTGCTTCACCTTCAGAGGGAGTAGAGAGGAGGCTGGCCCTGGGGTCAGACTGGGCTTCAGCACAATGGCTCACTACCCACTGCCCTCAGCAGTACCATCTCTTTAGAGTGCTAGGCAACAGCTTTGCCTGGCTCCTAAGGTTGTTGCTGGGCTTGAATATAGTCTGTACATGAAAGCAGAGGCCCTCAGTAACTACGGGATTGTGCTCCTCCCTAAGGGATGATCATCATTATCTTCATTCTCAGTTCTTCTGCTACACTGACTTAATACATCAAACGTCAATGCAAAAAGCCCTGACACGGGAGTCCTCCATCTCTCACCTACCTGTGTTATCTCTGGCCACGAGACCCTGAGAAAAATCTCCAGGAGTCGGGGAGGTCCTGCTGTCCCACTTTACCATGTCAAGGCTGTTGCAATATTCCCATCTCTTCTGCTGAAGTTCTTGTAACCAGTAAGTCATGAGTTGACGATTAGGGGCCTACAAGAGGGAGTGGGAAAAAGTGTTATGGTCACCAAAAGCATAAAAAGCATAAAAAAAAAATGTTTTGTGAGGACAGACTGGACACCTTGACACATGGCAGAGAGAGTTAAGAACAACTCAAAGAGGGGCTTCCCTGGGGGCTCAGTGGTAAAGAATCTGCCTGTCAGTGCAAGGGAACACAGGTTCCATCCCTGATCTGGGTAGATCCCACAAGACTCGGAGCAACTAAGCCCATGTGCCACACTACTCAAGCTCAAATGCCCTACAGCCCATGTTCCACAACAAGAGAAGCCCCTGCAATGAAAAGCCTTCACACAGCAGTTGAGAATAGCCCCCGCTTGCTGCAACTAGAGAAAAGCCCACACAGCAACAAAGATCCAGCACAGCCAAAAATGAATAAATATAAAGAATTATTTTTAAAAAGAATAACTCAAAGAAATTTCAAGATTAGTAACTTTCATTCACTACAAATGGTCAAGAAAACAGCAACTTTTACATAAAGAATTTAATCCTAACAATAAGAAATCTTTTAAAATTCTGAAATTACAGAATGATACAATTTACTGTCTTCCTCAAAAGGTTTTTGGAAGGCTTGATATTCTCAGTGCCCTTTCGTTCTGAGCACCTATGAATTCTATCTGAGGAAATCACATCTCACATAGGTATGGATGACATCCCTGCCAAATCAAATCTAATAACGGTATTTAAATCCTGTCAGCATCTAAGAAAGTGAGCAAAGGAAACTGTAGATTAAAAACTAGACGGTGGGCTTCCCAGGTCGTCCAGTGGTTAAGAATCCGCATGCCAAAACAGGGAACACAGGTTCCATTCCTGGTCCAGGAAGATTCCACATGTCGTGAGGCAACTAAACCCACGTGCCACAACTACTGAGCCTGAACTCTAGACCCTGTGTTCCAGTAAGAGAAACCATCTCAGTGAGAAGCCTGTGCACTGCAACGAGAGAGCAGCCCTTCCTCGCCGCAACTAGAGAAAGCCCACACACAGAAAAAGACTCAGTGCAGCCAAGAATAAACATAATTAATTAAAAAGAAAAAAACTAGATGGAACATCTATGACAGTGGCCATATTTTTAAACAGCAGACAATATCAATGGCTGGAAAGGGCACAGAGCAGCTAGAACTTTCCTTCCCTGCTTGTGGGGATATACAGTGGAGCAGCTTTCTGGAGAACGGGGTGGCAGTTCCTTATAAACATACACTTACCAAATGGCCTGGCAACCCCACTCCTAGGTGTTCACCCAAGAGGAATACAAAATACATATTCACACAAACCCTGCATGCAAATGCTCAGGGGCTTTATTCATAATCGCCAAAGGCTGAAAACAAGCCAAACGTCCTTTATCCAGTGAATGGATAAACAAACTGTGGAACGTTCACACCATGGAATACTATTCAGCAGAAAAAAGGAGCAAAGCACTGATTCACACAACACGGATGAACATTACACGCACATGTGAAAGAAGCCAGCCCCCAAAGGCCACATACTGTATGATCCCATTTTCAGAACATTCTGCTAAAGGCAAAGTTATAGGGACAGACGACAAGCCTGTGGTTGCCAGGGCTTGGGAGAAACGGCTGGCTGACTGCAAAGGGGCAGCACGAGAGGATCTGAGGGGGACTGACCTGCTCTGCACCGTGACTGTGGGCGCAGATACCCGACTCTACACATCTGTCGTCTCAAAGAACTACATACCACAGTGACCTTCACAATGTACATTTAAAAAAAAATCAACCAAGATATAGAGGGACCTCAAAATGATGAACCTAGCTATTAACTAACAAACTAGATGGCAAGTGTGGGTCACAGGTCTCCAGGCTGCCCCACAAAGGAGTCCCAAGGTGAAGGATGCCATGGCACAATTATGGTGGCAACCACTGGCATCCAGTAAGGGGTACAGACATCAGACATCATGGTTTTAGAACCTATAAATTCCACCTCAAGGTCAGAGGAAATCTGGACAACTGCTCTGTAGGCCTAAAGGAAGTGACAAGTTAGAGATCAAACCTCTACTGTCCACAAGCAAAGGACGACCTTCACATGCTCTGGCTAAAAGAACCTGAATTCTTTTTAGTGACACTTGTAGGCATGGCCCTGGTAAGGAAAACCACTCAGTACATGATTGCTGGGTATCCTACAGAAAATCCCTCCAACTATCAGCCAAGTCATCATTTCACCCATATATTCAACCAACATTTACTTTTAACATCTATCAGGAACCTGGAATCAGGACTTGTGAGAAAGATAGAAAAAATAAATCAGTGATTTCAGGAGTGTTTTAAGTGCAATGACAAAGGTCACAGTGGGTAAGGTGGGGCTGGTGTGACTGCAGATGCTGAAGGAAGATAATTAATCAAGCAGAGGAAATGGGACAAGGATCAGGTACTGAAAGTTTAAGAAAACTGCTACCTATAGATTCGAAAGGTTCCTATTGTTGCCTTAATGTCTTTCTTGTTCAATAAACTCTGAGATGTCTCCATTTTTCTAGCATCAAGCTCAGTGCCAGACACATTTTTGTTGAATAAGTGAGGAAATGAATGAACAAACAATCATGAAGTGATGCAGGAGCTTGGTCTTAAAGGGGAAGCAGGTGGTGGCCAGAAGGACAAGATAGAGAGAAGAGTGTGTGCAAAGGCCGAGGAGAGAGCGCACAGAGGGGAGGCTGGCAGGGGAATGGAGGGAGGGGGAGGCTGGGATAAGCAGGGGGTGGGGCCAGGGTTCAGGTAGGGGAGGAGATTAGCTCAGGCCCAGGAGCCCTAAAGCACAGCTGGAGTCTGAATGGCAATCTGGTTGCAGGGTGGACAGCGGGGGCTCAGCCTGGCTCTGAAGAGAACGCACGCGCAGCATTCCCAGAGGAGAGAGAGTGACTGGAAGAGTAAGGGGCTGGGACAAAGCCCAGTCAGAGCCCAAAGCCCACCCAGTCCCTGCCCCTCCCTCCTTTCATGGAGTCTATACGGAGCCCCTAGTCTCCCAACCTCCAGCTTAGGGGAAAGTGTGTGTGTTTTGACAGTGTGTGCATGTGTGTGCATATGCAGGTGTGTGTTCTGGTCCTCACACCAGTTCCCCTGCCTGGCCTCCAATCCTGTCCCAGGGAGAAGTCAGATTAAGCACTGACCTCTCTAGCTATTTCCTGAAACGCAGGCACCATGAGAAATATGCCTGTTACAAGAAAGCTTTGTCCCAGACTTCCCTGGTGGCACAGTGGATAGGAATCCACCTGCCGATGTAACAGTCACAGGTTCGGTCTTGCAGAACACCTAAGCCCGTGAGCCACAACTACTGACCCTGTGTGCTGCAACTACTGGGCGCACGTGCGCCAGCTATGGAAGCCGGTGCTCTGCAACGAGAGAGACCACCACAGTGAAAAGCACGCACACCGCAACCAAGAGTAGCTCCCTCTCTCCGCAACTAGAGAAAGCCTGTGCAAAATCAACGAAGACGCAGTGCAGCCAACCGAGCACTCAACTAGTTAAAGTACAAGTTTTTTTAAAAAAAGAAAAGAAAGCTGTTCCCCCTTTAAATTTCTGAGTATTAAATCTGACTGAGGAACAATTAGTAACCTCTTAATCATCTCTTACTAAATTCCTGGAGCAAAACTTTCAGATCACATGCTTTCAATGTCTGGTATATTATTCATGTTACAGAAATCTGGTCAAAAAGGCAAGCAAAATTATCTCAAGACAAAGATTAACTGGGGTTTGTTTCCTTCAAAAAAGATAAAAACTTAGAAATCAGGAAAAGCATCTTGACTTCAATCCCCAAGCAGCTGTGAAAGGCTGCTGGGGGCACATGGCTCCCAGGCATATGCCAAGATCAAGGAGGCAGAAAAGCCCCCAAAGGTCCTCCCCTCAGGGAGCTGAAACCCAAAGACAGAAGCACACACAGGTTGTAAGACAGGACAAGATTAAAAGTAAAACAGCAAAATCAGCAGAAATCCACAAAGCCTCTGTGTTTCCCCTTGATATCTTTTAAACAGACTAAACTGAGATTTGGCCTTGTTCAGTCCTAATTACATACAGAATCACAAACTAGTCTCTTCATTGCTCCAGTCTTAGTCGGTCATGCAAAGTCAGTCTGGATCCGCACCACCAACTCAGTAGCCACTAGTCACACACAGCTTGTGAGCACGTGAAATACAGCTAGTGCCACATGATGAAATATAGACATATTGGGTTAAATAAAATATATTAGTTAAAATAATTGCACCTGTTTAATATGGTTATCCAAAAACTTAAAAGTATGTAACTGGCTCACACTGTATTTGTATTGAATGGGTCTGTTCTAGATAATGATGGCAAATACCATTTGGGAGAGCCAAGGCTGGCGGGAGATCTGGCGAGGTGGGGAACCCAGCAGGTGGGAATGCCCTCGGGATGGCCATGGGCATGGGGCTCCTGACAGCGGGGCAGCCAACATTCTTCACCTCCCACAGAACTTTATGACTCAAATGCCTTTCTTCTTTAAGTACCCCCCATATCTCCAACCACCTCATGCTCTGTTAATGTCCATGGAGATGCCAACATTATTTGGAGACCTAAAAGAATGAGTCTGGCTGATCTAGCTGATGGCTCACAGTTTCAGAATCTTCCCTGCCCACTTCCAGAGGAAGGCAAGTAGGACCCTTGAAGGATCTATCTTCATTCATACAGGGCACCGCAAGGAGTCCATCACTGGAACTCCCTCCACAAAGCTATACCCACCTGGTGACAAATGAGCTGGTCAGTGCTGAGGCTTATCACCACCACCAGCATGATCCAGAGAGGATCAATCTCTGCCCCACCCTACCCAAATCACCATTTTAAATGCTTTAGTCCCACCTTCTGGAGAACCAGACAGACATTCAACCATGCTGGAAGGAGCAGAAACGAGGCGATGCTTCACAGCTCAGAACAGAATAAGAGCAGATGCCAGGCAAGCAACCAACAGGCCGCGTGCCACATCTATTGTCTGAAGGCTCACCAGGGTCATATCCTGAGTCTCCCATAACACTGGTCTCTCCATCTCCTACTCAGTTTGCAAAACCCAATTCAAAACACAAATAAGGCTTACTGACCTGAGCCTGAACATTCTCTGCACACTCAGAATGGGGAACTCAGAACACTACACAGCCCAGGACAGCTTCCCACGGCAGTGGCCCCCTCCCTGTGTGT
Organism: Neotragus moschatus; assembly: GCA_006410615.1. Lineage (NCBI taxonomy): Eukaryota > Metazoa > Chordata > Mammalia > Artiodactyla > Bovidae > Neotragus > Neotragus moschatus. The sequence goes on from SJYA01002789.1 coordinate 795,812, forward strand.
TCTCATTAGTCTAAGTTCCTTGAAGACAGAGGCAAAACCTCCTGGCCTCAATATGGTCCCAGATGCCTAGCACAGTGCCTGGAATACAGTTAAACACTCAAATATCTGACTCATTTTCTCCTACGTTCAGCTACTGCTACTGCCTCAAAACTGCTAAAATTCTAGCTCAAAAATGGCACCAATCCCAACATGAGAAATCAAGCCAAACATCTGGGAAAGCCATTCTGGTTGTCCCTACACAGCTGTAGGAATGTCCTGGGGAGCTCGGAGGGCAGACAAGGGGCTGCGTGGGCACAGGCCTCTGAGATGCCAGACATCTGCTGCATTTAGGCACCATGACCTGAGATGCCAGTTCAGAGAATGCAAGCCAGGCCATGCCTCATCCAGCTTGAGGCGGAATTCAGTCCTTGACAGCTGGCAAGGAGAACCATGTGATGCCCCAGCTGCTCCCACAAGCCTTTGTGCCCAGACCACCAACAGCCCCAAACCCAGAAGTCAACTCTTAGGGAGATGGGCCCCAGACACCTGTCCCTGCCCTTGGACCCCAGGGACTTCCCTCTCTCCAAGCCTAGCTCTTTCCTTGGTGCTCTGAAAAGTCCCACAGTAAAGTTAATTCATCTCAAGATATGTTTATTAACATATCTTCCCACTCTAGCAGGCAAGCACATTACTGGGCACAGGGGCCAGAGCTGCAATCGTGCACATACACAGAGTCAGGCCTCATCTCCTAGCTGCATTCTCACAACACCGCAAACTGACCCAAGCCCTCTTATCATCTGGGTCTCCAGTCCTTTGGTTAAGAACTTCCATCTGCCAAGACTCAGCACGTTTTAGAAGCTGTAGTAATGCTCATCTCCTTTGATCCAAAACTTCATTCCCAGGAATATACCTAAAAGAATCCAAAAGAAGAAAATACCACATACATAGAGATGTTTATTCATTCACTTGGCAAATCTTATTAAGAGCCTGACTTAGGCCAATGCAGCAGTCAACACTACGGGTAGAGTACTGGGTGAGACCTGGTCGATTCTTGGCTCTTAGACCCTCCCAGGGAGCAAATGGCTTCCTTTACACCTGCAGGAGATAGTCAGAAACACGTTCACAATACAATCAAAATGTAAAATGCGGGACTTCCCTGGTGGTCCAGTGGTTAAGACTCTAAACTTCCAGTGCAGAGGGGCACGAGTTCAATCCCTGGTCGGGGAACTAAGATCCCACATCCCACACAGTGCAGAAAAAATGTTTAAGAATTAAAAAATTTTAAAAACCAACAAAACATAAAATGCATAGGTAGATATTTAAGAAATCCTTATGTATCAATAGAAACTAAAAAAAAAAAAATCCAGCCAAAATTCTAAAAAGCTCTTCAAAGCATAGCAAAGAGATTACAAAGTTTAACCTTTGAAAATTCTGAAAAAATAAACAAGGTGTGAGGCTTTGACCTACCAAATGGGTAAACATATTATAAAGCCACAATAATTAAACCCGTACTCTACTGCCAGAGAATCAAAATACAGGGCTAAGTAGATATAAAAATATTTATACAGCATTTCAAATCAAATCAGTGGAAAAAGTATTAATTATTAAAACAAAAGCATTATGACAATTGGCTAAAATTTTGGAAAGAAAAGTATTAAGAATTATGGTCTAGGTTTGAAACCTAGGCCACAACATAAAAGAAAATAAAGTCAACGTTGATTCAAGATTTAAATGCGAAATAGAAACCATTTAAATTAGTAGATGATGCCTTTGTAATCAAAGTTAAGTTTCTGTCTCTTTCTGTATCTTGTTAACAACAGTTGTGTAGATTTCTGCCAAATTTAAAAGCCCCACAGGGATGATCTGACTTTTAATCGAGCCATCGGCATATCAGAAATTGACAAGGAAGATCTGTGCAGAGATCTCCTGAAGACCTCACATTGAAGCACAACTAGCAGCCACAACGAATGCCATGTGCCCTGACGCTGTGGACGAGGAAAACCAACGCTCTCAGGACTGAGCCCCAAGTCCTCAAAGGGCAGATCTTCAAACTGTGAGCCACACAGCTGCTTCTTGCACAGGCAACTCAAGGGACCTGACTCCAGGCTGAGCAGGAGCAGGGAGGCATTGATTTCCACAGGCTTGATTACTCACCCCAGCAACATGGAAATAATCCCTGCTGTTAACATTTCTGTTCTCTAGGAATGTAAACACCTGTCTAAACTCCAACAGAAAGACAGCAGTGAAAAGTGTCTGTGTGTCCAAAACACCATACAAAATTAAAAGACAAAATCTAAGTGAGAAAAAGACCAAACAACCTCCAAGTTGCTGAGCATAGTGTGGAGTTCCATAGCTTTGCAGGGACACCTCACTCTGTTGGCGCTTAAAGAGCTCCTGTATGCCTGGGAGTGCCTCCTTAGCTTTAAAAAATTAAAAACAAAACCCAATAACAAATGGTAGACTTTTATTTCAAATAATAACAATACCCATGTCTGCTGCGGAAAATCTGAAAAATATAGCAAAACAAAGAAGAAAATAAAATGCACATAACCACATCACCAGTAATAACCTCAGTCAGCACTTTGCAGTATATCCTTTCAGGTACTTTTCTATCCATAAATACACATGGCAATTTTCTTTACAAAAATGGAACAAAATTATATAGACTATTTCATAATGTTCATGTTCATATTACTAGCAGTATTAGATATTAAGTAAATGATTATTATGTGCCAGACATTGTACTAAACACTTAATATACTCTATCATTTAAAGCTCATAACAAAAAAATAAAGCTCATAGCAATCTCACAAGATGGTATCATCCACTTGCCCAAAGTGTTACCTACTGGATTCTGGAGCCTAACTGAGTTCAAATCCCAGCTTGGCCATTTGCTGGCTGTAATAGCCAAGCTACTTAATGTGCCTCAGATTTCTCATTGGTAAAATGTGAATAACAGGAATCTACTTCATGTTATGCTGTTACGAGAATTAAAAGAGTTAATGCGTGTTAAGCTCAGAACAGTGCTTGGCACACACTAATTACTTATTAGGCACCAACCATCCATATTGTCGTGATCACTCACAGTGTCACAGCCAGTTGGCAGAGTCAAAATTCAAACCCAGGTCTGTGTTCCCTACTATCAAGGGGAAGGAGAAGTGCACGTCCAAGAAAGTCCATCCTCTCAACATTTCGGCAGAAATCTAGAAGTTCCTCTATGTTCTTTCTCAGATACTGAAATGTTGATGACCTCAACCAACACCCAAGTTCAGTTTAAAGTGTGTTGGCAGACTTCCCTGCAGGCCTAGTGGTTAGGAGTCCGCCTTGGAGTGCAGGTGACACGCATTTAGTCCCTGGTCTGGGAAGATCCCACATGCCACGGACCAACGAAACCCCTGTGTCGCGACTGCTGAGCGTGCGCTCTAGATCCCTGGTCTGGGAAGATCCCACACGCCACGGGCCAACTAAACCCCTGTGTTACAACTGCTGAGCTCGAGGTCTAAATCCCTGGTCTGGGAAGATTCCACATACCACAGGCCAACTAAATTCCTGTGTTACAACTGCTGAGCGTGCGCTCTAAATCCCTGGTCTGGGAAGATCCCACATGCCACAGGCCAACTAAACCCGTGTGTTACAACTGCTGAGCTCGAGCTCTAAATCCCTGGTCTGGGAACATCCCACACGCCACGGGCCAACTAAACCCCTGTGTTACAACTGCTGAGCGTGCGCTCTAGATCCCTCGAGCCGCAACTACCGAGCCCACTCATCCTAGAGCCTGAGCTCCACAACATAAACCACTACAGTGAACAGCCTACGCACAGCTTACTGCAGAGTAGCCTGAACTCACTGCAAATAGAGAAAGCCTGCACGCAGCAACAAGGACCCAGTGCAGCCAAAACTAAACAAGTAAATAAAAACAAAGCTTTCCAGGTGACACAATGATAAAGAATCTGCCTACCAATGCAGGAGACGCGGATTTGACCCTGGGTTAGGAAGATCCCCTGGAGTAGGAAATGGCAACCCACTCCAGGATTCTTGCCTGGAAAATTCCATGGACAGAGGAGCCTAGAGGGCTATAGTCCTCGGGGTGGCAGAGTCAGACATGACTGAGTGAGCACACATGCACACTAAATAAAAATAGTATGTTGGTTTCTTGGATAAAGACAACTCCCACATCAGAGGCTGGGCTCTCTGACAGTACAGAAGGTCCTCAGGACATCAAAGGAATGAGTGGGGTCAGCACAGTTTCACTGGGTTGGAGAGCGCATGACCATCAATCAGCTATAAAGTTCTCCCACTAGATGCTCTGAGCCACAGTTCTGCTCTAAAGACATTTCTTTTAAAATAGACTGCAGTGAGCAATAGTAAGACTAAACATAAACAAATATGCAGAAGACAGGAACTGTTCTCCAACATAAAAGGATCACAAGGTCTCTGAGTCTGAACGACCCTCTCGTCAGTCTCTCAGACTTTCGCTCCCTGTCCTTCAGCTGGTTCTTCAACCTCGGGCCTCTGCGAGAGTATCCTAACTGGTCTTGCTGTCCTCAGTCTCCCTCCTCAAACCCTCTTACACGTAGCCAAACAAAATCACATGTCTGCCCCATGCTTAGAACCCTCTAGTGGCTCCCAAGTGCTGAGCAAGGTGGCATGGTCATCTGATCCATGCTGCCCCACACTCCACAGGACTAGACCCTTTCTTTCCCCACCCAGCAGGCACACAGAAGCCAGCTGAGCTTCAGTGACCCCTGCTCCTACTGCACTAAACCCATGCAAATGCCTACTCGCTCCTCAAGATCTAGTTCACACATCCTATCGAGGAGGCCACCTGATATCTCTTACAGAACCTATTTTGCATATGTGATGATGACACGGCACTTCAGTTACCCACTTAGGTTGTGAACTCTGGGCTCCTCCCCAAAGGGTCAGGGCCGACTGCATAACCGACAGTCACCATGGAGTCACAAGAATACAGATGGACTAAGTTTGCTAAGTCATAGCAATTGAGACTGCATGCACAGTCTGACTCAGTCATATCTTAAAAGGATATGCGATGCCTGTTCACAATGAAGGAATTTTCATTTCTTAAATCTAAAGAAGGGTATCTGGGGTCTCCCTGGCAATCCAGGGGTTAAGACTCGGCGCTTTCACTGCCATAGCCTGGGTTCAATCTCTGGTGGGGAAACTAAGATCTGGCAACCCCCAAGGTGCAGCAAAAAAAATAAAAAAACAGAAAGAAGGTTGTTTTGGATTTCCAAGGTACTTCTTCCATAAGCAATAAAAACACAAGAATATCATAAACAGCCTGATAATGCAAAACACAGCTCAGATGAAAAAAAGACCACAATCCCATATCTGATAAATAATTTTAGGTTCCAAATTTTCTTCTGAACATTTCAAAATCATGAGCTTGCAAACAATCTCAGGGATCTGGCCCACTACCAATGGGGGAAGGAAAAAAAAAAAGGAGTTTTTTTCAAAAACCCCTGGGAAGGTTTTGAAATCTTGTTTCAGCCCAGTGACAGACACTGAGAAGGGAAAGAATACTGAATCTCCTGGCTCCTTGGAAAACGAAGTGCAACTATAGGGACCTCTACTCCTCTAGTAACACCCTAAGTTCTTACTGTTTTGTCATTTTAAACTGCTATCCTGAGCTCGGCATTTTCATATAACTTATTATGCAAAATAATTACATGAATTCTAATCTACAGAACCTAGACCTCCCACCATCACTTTCCCTGAAGGGTCTGAGAGGGAGGGGGCAGCCTCTCCCCAGGAAGGTGCCCCTCCTCTCCCGCATTCTGGGAGGTGGTAGTCTGAGGAGTTTTGCCATTTCTGTCTCCAGAATCTTCTTTTAAAAAGCAAACACCGTGAGAGAACAGATACTCCTTAAACCCATCCTTAACAGTTTAACGGAGATTAAACCAAGGGCAGGGCACTAGAAGAGTGCCTACACACACACAAATGCATGTTATAGGAGAAGAGGCCAATAAAGTTAATTGGGCTTGCGAGGGGCCTGGCCTAGATGACAGATTTCACCAAGACACGAGCAAGGACAAGGCCACTCTCCGGGCCTGCTCTTCCCTGCAGGAAATGTGGAAGCCTGTCAAAACGCTTTCTGTTTCAGAGGGAAGGCGAGCATGTGGCCTCCGAGTGGCCACAGGGCTGCATTCCTACAGCTCCCTATCAGCTCTGCCATTGCACAATAAGAGAGTGCCAGGGTTTTATGAGCTCAGGATAAACAAAAACCCCTGTAGCAATGGCAAGCAAACGGGTGAACAGCCCCACGCCACCTCTGCCTGCGATGATTTCCACACACCATGCAACAATGCAATGTTCTGGCTTGATGTTTTTTAACTTAAAAGGAGGACACAGGAATGACTGACTTAATATGAAGTTTTATGACCTGGGGTTTGGGAGGGGCAGACTCCCAGGCTCCACCCATTGGAGATTACAGGGAATATGGGAGCCTGGTACCAAAAATCTGCCTGAACTTTCAGTCAATTTACTGCAGTGTTTGGGAAGCATGTTGATTCTAACAGTCTTTTTAAGATAGAGCTGGTATCTCAGGAAAGTGCTAGATGGTTCTCCTATATCAAACCCTTCTCTAGGTGAAACGCTGTAGGCTCTATAAGTCTCTTTACCAGCTACTTGGTGGTGGTGATCATTAAAACCCCCCCTCCCAGAAACACCCTAAGGATGGCCTCCGGAAGCTTCCCTCTGAATGGCCCAGAAGGAATCCTGGCACACGGTGGTGTGCCACCAACTAAGTGCCAGCATGGGGGGACAGAAATGTCAGGGCCGCTAGGGAGAGGGAGTCACAGGCCCCAAACCATTGCTCTGGAGCAAAGAAACTATGAATGCAAGGAAGGCGGGCAGATATAAACCATAGAGTGTCAACCTAAGGATAAAGGGCTCACACTTCACTGGTCTACACCCACACAGTTTAGTTATTTCTAGTCCACTCAGAAAACCATCCTCTCACAGGGCCAATCTTTACTTCATGGTCAAAGAGAACATTCATTCATGATCTAGAAGAGAGCAGTGTTTCTCGAAGAGAGGACCAGAGGTCTGCAGCAGAAGGGGCGGGACAGTGGATAAGGAAGCAGATTCCTGAGGTCCACCCTGGCCAACCAACTAAACCGGAATCTCTAGGGGGGAACCCCCACCACCTGCATTTTAGCAGGATCCCAGGAGGCTCCTTCCCTACATTAAATTTGAGAACCACAGTTCTCCAAGAGATGTCCTTTAAAGGACAGAAAGCAAAGAGAGCCTTATCAGCAGGTTACCTCCAGGACAGTAAATGTAAGAGAACTGTAAACTGTGAAGCTTAAAAAACTGGTTCACTTTTGAGGCCAGAGGGCATGGCTTACAGAGCAGCAAGAGAAAAAAACACACACCAAGCGTTCGTTTTCCTCTGCACAGAGGAAAGGCGCCAAAGAGAAGGCTCCTGAACAGGAATGTGTAAGTCTAGTCCCTGCCAGGGAAACACCACTAATGTCTCTTATCAATCAACCCCCACTGGAAGTTTATCATCTGTATTGTTCATTTCCAATCTTCATGTGGCTGAACATCTTACATCTGTACCACAGTACCTAAGAGGTAAATGTATAATTTTACAATCTGTGTCCAACAACTAAAAACAGAAGCCCAATTTCCTACCAAGGGAGTAGGATGGAAATATAAAGCAAATAGCATAAAACCACTGCATTTAAGATAGCTAAATATCACTCAGGTGTGTGTGTGTGGAGGGAGTTGGCTAGTGCCAGGGCTGCGGCTAACTAGCTATGGGACTCAGTTTCTTCCTCTGTCATACAAGGAACAAGACGGGCTGATCGGAGGATCTCGTCAGTCCTGACTCAGGGAACAAAAACACTGACAACCAACTCCACCTCACAGAGCGACTTGACGACAATGCTCTGATGACACCCAGGGATGGACAGAACAAGCTCCCCGGGCCAGAAGCAACACCTGACTCCCACTGGATAGCCATCAGGGCCTTGCCCAACCAAGGTTGGTAGGTGAATGGCCAGTGGCTACATCAGCTTTCCAAATGCAGCCCCTTCTCTGCAAGCACCTTCTTCCCTGGACATCACAGAGCTGAAAAGGGAAACGAAAACTGGGCTCACTGCCTAGAGATGATTCCCATAATCCAGGATCAACACCTCTGATAGCACTGGCCGGCCCGCCTCCAGTCTACCTCTAGGCCTGCCATCTGACACCCCGACAAGTTCGCGCCTGAAGGCAGACTGCTCAAGGAGCTTCTGCTCTTTCCAGGAGGGCTGACCTTGGAAAGGGCCAGTTGTTGGTTTAGTCCCTAAATTGTGTCCGATTCTTTCACAACCCCACAGACTGCAGCCTGCCAGGCTTCTCTGCCCACGGGATTTCCCAGGCAAGAATACTGCCGTGGGTTGCCATTCTCTTCTCCAGGGCATCTTCCCGACCCAGGGATCGAACCCGCATCTCCCACACTGGGAGGCAGATGCTTTTCCCCTGAGCAGGGAAGGAGGCCAACGGATCTCAGCTCCTGACGGCCCTCTTCTCCTCCAGATTCCAGTTCTCCCACACAATCAATCAAAAAAAAGTTAAGCAATGGCCTGGCATACAAACTCATGAAAATATGCTGATTCCCATTCAACTGGGAACACTTCTCACTCACCCAAAATGAACTAAATCTTTGAACAGCTATACAATTACACCAAAACCTAGCCAACTACTCAGCCCAATTCTCCAGGAATCACCTCAATGTTCAGTCATACAGACCTCCCCAATTCGGCAATGCCCATGGAAATTATGGTACAACCACAGATTTCTGGCCCCGGGTGATATTCAAATCTGTACTTTACCTTCAGCCTTCCCTCCCCCTCTTCACTTACTATGGAAAGATTCCAGACCTCCCTCAGAATCAAAAAACTTGCAGACACTTGATGTTTACTCCCAGTGATGAATACTACAGACAAATATGGTTTCTCTCCAAAGTTTTTTTTCAAAGCTATCAGGTGCTAATCTATTTTTAAAGTCTCAGCACTGTAGTTTCTTAAATGGAAAATTTTCACTGCTCTGTCTGCAGAAAAAGCATGATGCTTATGACATGGTGGATGCTCAAAACTATTTTCTAAAGGGAGACATGGACATTGCAAACCTCCTTCTGACCATGCAACGCGAGCACACCACACCCTCACCCCAAAAGGAAATAAGGGTCTGAAGTGTTCATTCAATCCAACCAAATATACACAGGGCATCTAATCCATGGCTGACACTCTGCTAAGTATTAAGGCTGACGTGGTGAACTAAGAAGTGTAAGTTCTCAGGAAACCTACACTCTAGCAGGACACAGCATCAGATGCTCAGAAAACAAAACAGGACAAGACCCATTTTAGGGAGGAATGCCATCCTGAATCTGTCCATTCGGGGTTTCCTATGCTGCTTGGTGAGCTATTATTACTGGGTGATCACAAAACCCACAGCCTCTCCAGAGACTGCCTTAGCCTCCTGACTCTCGAGGCTTCCCTTGCACATACAAGTGCCCAGCGTGTTCACTTCACCAAGTTCTCTAAGTACAGTATTTGGCAGAACATTAGTCAGAAGCATCACTACTTCCTAATTCCCCCTACTGTATTCACTCTGAAAGTGAGCAAAATCCGCTGAGGACTGGGCCTGCCCGGATATAGGTAAACACCCACTCAAATGTCATCAAGACCCTACTACAGCAACCTCCAACCCTGTGGCACCAGGGGCCAGATTCTTTGGTGGAAGACAACTTTTCCCTGGACTGGGGTGGTGGCAGGGGTGTGGATGGTTCAGGCAGTAACGCGGGTGATGGGGAGCGGTGGGAAGCACCAGATGCAGTTTCACTCACCCGCCGCTCACCTCCTCTGTGCGGCCTGCTTCCTAAGAGGCTGCAGACCAGTACTGGGTCACAGACCAGGGGCTGGGGGCCCCTGCTCTACCATATAAATCTCTAAAAGAACTGAAAATTCCTAGTCAAAACCCCTTCTGCTCCCACAACTGGAGAGTCATTTCTACAATAATAGGGTTCTTTTCTTTCTTTGGACAGAGGGTTAGTATCTATATTTTGTTCTGTGGGAAGGCTGATGGGTAAAGGCAGCTGAACAAGGAGACCGTCCACCCCTCAGAAGCCTCAGTGAGATGGGAGTGCTGGTGCTCACCAGCTCTCAACCTGAATGCACACGGCCCCTCCCTCCATTTCTCAAGCAACAGTTCCCTCCATGGGGAAGGAAATTGGCAACATGCATGCCTTTGAGCTGGAGAAGGCGATGGCATCCCTCTCCAGCACTCTTGCCTGGAAAATCCCATGGATGGAGGAGCCTGGTGGGCTGCAGTCTACAGAGGCGAGAAGAGTTGGACACGACTGAGCGACTTCACTTTTACTTTTCACTTTCATGCATTGGAGAAGGAAATGGCAACCCACCCCAGTGTTCTTGCCTGGAGAATCCCAGGGACGGGGGAGCCTGGTGGGCTGCAGTCTATGGGGTCGCACAGAGTCAGACGCGACTGAAGCGGCTTAGCAGCAGCAACATGCCTATGAGCTGAGCAAGTGGGACAGGAGAGAAGGTGAGGAAGGCGGCCGTGAGGAGTGCTGGCAGCCCAGCACAGCCAGGGAGCCCTGAGCCAGCAGCCCCTGCTCACTTCTGAATGTGAACGCTGCTTAAGAAGCAACGGACTACCAGATCTTCAACTTTGCATTTATCTTCTTTAAAACCTGTCTGCTGGTGGGTAACATATTAATATTTCAACTCTTAATACACAAGATATCTTCCAACATAATTAGCTGAAAATATGGACATGATTCAACCATCAGTTTTGGAGGCAAAAAAAAGAAAACATAACTATTTGTCAAGCCCCACTGAAAAGTCTTTGCGTATTTCTACAGTGAGGGCCACAAGGCCCTCCCCTCCACCCAGCTGCCATTGGGCATTCCTTGAATCCCCTACACACTCAGACACGCCTGAGGGTCTCTGCTCCTGCCATTCCTCTCCCTAGAACACTCCACTGCTCTCTCCACTCCTCCAGTTAACATCAGTGTGCCTTTTATATCTCAGCTCAAAAGTCACTTCCTCAACAAGTCTTCCTTCTTCCCTTCAAACTAGATCCAGAGCCCCTGTTACACAGGCATCCCGTCTCTTTCCTTCTAAACTTTACAGAACTGGTTGGTGTTGGCTTTAATTAAAGCCCGTCTCTGGGCTACCCAGAAAACTCTTCAAGGACAGGAACTATGCACACCTTGTTCAATCTATACCTGCAGTGCCTAAGCACAGAATGTGAGAATGAGTGAACAAATGTATGAGAAATGCCTGGCCAGGCCTTCCTAAAACACCAGTGTCAGTGAACTATGGCTGAGGATGATATCTAGCCTAATGCCTGTCTTTACACAGTTATAAGCCAAGAATGTTTTTTACATTTTCAAATAGTTAAAAAAAAAAATAAAAAGAACTGCATTTTATGATGTGAAAATTACATGACATACATATCTCATAGTCCATAAACAAAAATGATGGGAACACATCTACACTCATCCTACAGCTGTTTCTGTACTAGAATATCAGAGCAGAGTAGTCCCAGAGTAGGCACTGGTGCAAGACCTCAAATATTTACCACGTAATTACTTACTCACTGCCACAACAATGCCCCCAGAGTCTAAGCTGCAGGCATGAAATACGAGAGACATGAAAATTAAGGACTGATGGTAATCCCCCTTCTGGATCCCTGATGCCCGTCATATTCACTGAGCATTCCCTGAACGGCAGCCACCTCCATGACACGTGGTGAGAATGTCATTTGAGACATTTGAGAATTCCGGCTGATCACTTCTAAAGGGTTGGAGCTCACACCAAAACCAAGGCTTACTGGGTAACCACCTTCTACTCATTTATTCAAGAAATGTCTACCTGGGCACCTACTTTGTGCAGGCGCTGTTCTGGGAGGTGAGGATACAAAGAGCAGCCCTTGGGGGTCCTCCTAGGCAGGAGATAGTGGGGCAACTACACTACAGTGAGGCCTGTATGACAGGCAGTGGGAGCCAGAAAGACTCTGTGATTCCACACCCACGAAACTGTACCTACTTTTAAGGAACATACTCTCTAGGAAGCCACGACAAACCCATGAAAAGTTACGTCTTGATAAAAGATTTAACTAACACTTCAAGACCCCTGAGCTTAGCAGAACCATTTAGCCAAGAATGCCGGTACACCCCCTCCATTTTGTACTGCACACACTATGATTACCGAGCTAACAAATGTTTGTCATTAAACTGAGAGCAGTTTCAACACCAGAGAATGTGCGCCCTTCCCACAAAAGTGGGTTAAGAATAGGCATGCATGATTGTTTGGTTACGTGTGGCTCAAAAACCAACACACATGTCCATTTGCGCACCACGTGCCTTCAAGAAACAGAGCAGAGGGAGCGGGGTGAATCCGCTGATGGTCTGATGATGCTCCTCACTCTGGGGACTGCAGAAATCTGGCAGGGCAGGGTCACTGAAGCTTTCCTCCCAGTCGGTCACATGCTCTCCTTCTCTACGGGACAGCTCACTCCAGGACTGACTCCTGCGTCTCAGACCCCAGGAAAGCTCAGTGAGTAGCCTCTAGCACCTCTACACACACACACCACGAGAAGCATCAGTTTCTATCTGACTGTTGTAGCAGTTTCCAAATGTCGAGTAACAAGTACCATACATCCTGGTAAAGAGTCAGTAGGTACAATGTGGCTGGTGCTTTCATTCTGTATGAAAAGGACAGAAATTTAATGCATTACGAGAAAAACCATGACATCTAATCCCAAGCCATTGAAAAAGAAGTTTTTTAAAAAAAAAAAAAAGGGAAGACTTGTCAAAACATATAAGAGAATTAGATACCTGGCATTTTGGACACTCACTGTTCCTAGAGTCTACTATCTAAGAAGGTCTCAGTCTATCTTCACGATCTCAGACAAATCACATTCCCTCTCTGGCCTCCATTCCCTCATCAGTAAAATAAGGCATGGACCACATCTCTGAGTTTAGGAACAGAAAAGTTTACTAAGAAATTCCAATATCAGCTTTCATTAAGACTCAAGCAGTAAAACATGTTGGAAAAGTTCAACAAAACCACAGCTCTTCCAGAGTAGGCAGAAAGTCACTTTAAAATAAGAACCATATGATAATACAATAAGCAAACTGATGTTTTTTTTCTTTTTAACCCATCGAAAGAAATGGTATCTATAAAATTATATACATTAGCTAAACCTTGAGTAGGGATTAATCCTCACTAACCTACAACCCCCTTAAAAATCAAGGTCTGTGCTACAGCTGAGCAGCCCTAAACCGAAGCACTGAAGTTTATGGGAATCAGTTCTTGGACGTGAAAGGTGAAAAGGAAGATAAATTGCTAGTTTCCACTTTTACCACCATAAAATTTTTACTCCCACAGCTCAGAAGGAATCACCGTACCCTAAAATTCATCTTTCTTAAAACACACTCCTTACTCTGAAACCCTGCATTCTGACTGCTCTCTTCTTTTGAAGAGCCTAGCCTGTGTTTCCATTTCCACTGTTTTTACAAAGCAGACCCTTGGCCTCAGGCACGCTCTCTTATTCTATGACTAATTCAGCTTTACATACCAAAATGTTCCATTGTCAGTAACCTACGTGAAGACCCACTTCATTTAAAAAAGAGAGAGAGAGAGAAATATTCTGAACATAGAAAAAGATAAATAGAATAATAAAACAAACACCACCTGGTGCTAGAAATAAAACATTGCAAAGACAGTGGATGCCCCCAGGCACCCATTTCCACTCACATTCCCCTCTCTTTCCAAGTGGGAACCACCAGCCTGAATGCAGGGCTCATCACCCCAATAGAGCTCTCCCATTCCCACACAGCACACGCATCTACATGATCTCAGTTTTTGCAGGAATCATACCTCTGTATGCGATCTGTAACTTTGTTTTTCTTTCTCAATTTTATGTATATGGGAGTCATCCATGTTGACACTTACTGCTCTCATTCCTATATGTTCGCTGCTGCATAATATTCCATGACACGAACATACTACATAATGGCCCAAAACACTACTTGTTGTTTCTTATGGATGCCATAAGTACTGCCTACTCCGTGCCAGCCACTTTCCAGAATTCTCAAAAGTAACCAGTGAGGACAGTTAAGATTCCCATTAGGCTGAAGAAGAAACTGGGACAGAGAGGTTGTATAATTTGCTCAATGCCTGTGAGCAGCAAATTCAAGCCAAAAGTTTAAGTCCACACAACTCTAAAGCCACACTCTTGATACTGCATTTTGTAGCCCCACTTATGTAGATATCTCCACCATTCAAAAAACTGTAATGAAAATATCTGATAGAGGGCTCTGAGAAAATCTGAAACAGGATGCTCTATTTTCTGTTTTAACAAACAATTCTACAGGAAATTCAGCTGTACAAAGGGACAGTCCATGATAGTGAGGACGAGTCTTTCTTTGACAAAAAGTCCCTGTGTACTTGCTAGGGTTACTCCGAAGTTTACACAATGCTTCTAAGTAAACCCCAGTTGAACTACAACTCTGCTTGGCTTCCTTTGGAGAACCAGGCTGTCTGCACCCACTTCAAGAAGGGATGGAAGAATCTAAAAGGACACAAGAACACAAGTAATGAGACTCTGCTTGCAACAGCAAGAACTGAGTTGACAAAACTCTGAAAAACGACCTCAGGGAGCAGCTCCAATTGCTGCTGGCTTCGGAGATCCCGGGAACAGCCCTGTGCTTACAAGGCCAAGGGCGCTAGGCTCAGCCCACTCTGCTCTCTTCTTGGCCAGCTTTGCAGAGAGTTTTCATACAATCCAGCCCAGCCCTGCTGCTCTGGAGAAACCCAGCTTGTAATACGGAAGAGAAGAAAGACAGAGAGTGAGGGTGGAGGCTCACAGGAACCAAGCAAGGAGGGAGGTTGGGAGAGAGACCAGACTCCAGGCCAAGGCCCAGACACTCAGGTGCTGGAAGCAGGAGGGCCCCTAGGAGATGAAGGGAGCCCCCCAAGAACGAAGGGGGAGGAGGGGCTTCTGAGCACCAGGGTGATTCCTGATGCAAGTTCCATGGTTCAACACAGGAAGCATCAAATGGGCAAAGCAGGACTGGTTGAAGGAACCCTTTCCCTCCTCTCCCAGCCAAAGGAGGGAGCAAGCAAACAGGCTCTGCTACTGAGTGGCTGTGTGAACTTAGCAGCAGTGTCCCTGCCCACTCTGGAGGGGACTGCAGTGGATTCTCTCTAAAAGCCCTGCCATCTCTGACTCTCTCTGTCCATAATCTTGGATGGCATCACATTTACCAGTGGTTAGCATATATTTCACGTAATCCCAACTCCCCCAAGAAGAAGATACTACTACTATCCCCATTTTACAGATGAGGCAGCTAAAGAGAGTAATAATTTAGTCAAGGGCAGGAAGCCTACAGTCATGAATGCCTAGGAGGGTTACACAGGACATCCACAGGAAAGGGGTGAGGAGGGGAGGGGAGGTGGACAGAGAAGGACCCGAGGGAGGGCGCAGAGAGTGATAACGGGTCAAGGGGCTGAGGAGTGCCCAGCTATTCTGGTCTAAACTCAGGTGAAGAGCTTGAGATGGGGACACGGGGACAGAGTCTGAGAAAGAAACGGGGAAAGGCTGGCAGACGGGCTTTAGAAAAGGGAGGGTGGACGGAGAAAGTCAGATGAGCAGAGGAGCTAGGCTGAGCTGGGTGCCAGGGGCAGCCCCAAGGCTAAGCGGGGAACCGAAGAAGGGCATGTGCGCGCGCCCCCGGGAGGCAGGTGCTGGGCTGCAGGGGCGCGGTCCCACCTTGAGCACCGTGACGGCTCCCGCGCTATGCACCTGGAAGTGCGCGGGCGGCTCCGCGCCGGGCTCGGCCGCCTCGTCGGGGCCCGAGTAGCTGAAGCAGGCGTCTGCGATGTCCAGGTGGCCGAGGGGCAGCGCGTCCTGCGGGCTCTTGAAGTAGTAGAGGTAGCAGCGGCGCGCGTCGAACACGAACCAGCGGTTGCGGTAGCCGCGCAGCGGGCCCTTACCGGACAGCTTCTGCAGGTAGCCGCACAGCCGCGCCGGCTCCCGGCCCGGCCCGGCCCCAGGCTCCGCCGCGGCCCCCGGGGCCGCGCCCTCGCCACCGCTGCCCTCCTCCCCGCGGGCCGAGGGCCCCGGCATTGCCAGCCAGCGCGCCAACCGCCGGCGCCCGGGCCCCCAGCGCCTCGGCGCCACCGCCGCCGCCGCCGCCGCCGCGCCCCCTCCCCTGAGCCCCGCCGCTCCGCACGGCTGGCGGGCGCGCAAAGCAGCCTGGGACTTGTAGTCCC
>SJYA01002789.1:812367-857147 GCA_006410615.1 Neotragus moschatus
TCGAGATGCCCCCCGCCCGCCCCCAGAAACGCCCGCTTCGACCCGGGGCTCTCCCGCAGGCACCGCAGAGGCAGGTCAGGTAGCATCGCCGCCTGCCCTCTGTCCCTTCGTGTAACCTGGGCTCAAAAACCCGCGTTGTCAAGCTGTTCCGTTTCTTTATGGGAGTGTGAACTTGCAGTTCTCAAAAATCCATTAGTGTCCCCTTGAAATGTACATTTCTCTCTATATAAATTATAACCTCAATGCGAAACTTTGTTTTAAAATTTCTGCCCTGCCAGATTCATAGGCTAGTACTGCACAACCGAGAGAGCTTATTGCTTGGCGCCGAGTGGGTGCTCAGTAAATGTTTATAGAATTTGTGAATGAAAGCCAAAACTTTTCCCACCTCTCCAGACCTCAGTGGGTTCATGTTCTGAATTCAACAAATATGTACTGAGCCCCTTCTGTGTGCCAAGTACAGTTCCAGACGCTGGAGGACAAGAGAGTGAACAAGTTGCAAAATCATTCCCCTGCCCTCATGGAGATAATAGTCTAGTAAGGGAGAGAGAGGATACCCACATAAAAAGGCAGATAAAAGTATACTGTGTTGTCTACATGCCAGTGATGTAACTTAGAAAAGGATTACCACTTAAATAGCCCTTATTGTTACCAATGTTTTATGTATTAGCTCATTTGAACTTTCACAACAACTTCAAGAGGCAAGTGCCTTTGTTTCACAATAGTGTAAGAGGAGGGCAGGAGGGTCAGGCTGCATTTCAGAGGATCAGGGAGGCCCCACTGAGGAGGTGACCTGGAGCAGAGACCTAGATGGCGTGAGGGAATGAGTCACGCAAGTTTGTGGGGGAAATGCAAATACTAAAGCTCACTTTACTGAATGAAAAAAGGAAGGTCATAGCGATATTTGTGAAAGGGCCAGATCAAAACAATATCTCACCTTCTTTGGTTTACATGTTTTTACATAGGTGGAAAACGAACTTTCTGAGATGGATGGGGCCCTCAATTAGACTGCTTACTTGGAGGCAGGTTGGAAGAGTGAGCTCACACAGCCAGCCAACCAGCTGTGGGCCCCGTGTTACCCCACCTGTCCCCAGGCCCGCCAAGGATGTGCGTGGTTGGCTGTGGCAAGGGCGCCTCCATCTTCGCACCCTTTGGGTCTCTTTGAGTGCAATACCACATCGAGTTAAAGACTGGACTGTGAATCCAGACTAATGGAATCTGTCTCCTAGCTCTGCTACTAACCAGTGGTGTGACTTTGGGTAAGTTATGTTACCTCTCTGAGCCTCAGTCTCATCATCTATAAAATGGGGATAGTACAAGTAGTTACTTCATACCATTGTTCTTATAAAGATTTCAAGATCATGTGAAAGTGCTTAACATGGCACCTAGCATAGTAAGCACTCAGCACATCAATTATTACTGTTGTACAGTTAGCACTGATATCCTGTGAAATCAGCAGATTCTGAGAGGAGGATCTCGCATCCCCAATACATAGGAGGCCAGAGAATGCACTGCAGGAGTGGGATGGGCCACCCTCAAGAATAAAGGAACTGTGTTTCACTTGTGCCTTGCTATGATCAAGAGGGACTGTGATTAGATGACTTGTGGGCTAGGAAGCCAGAGTAGGGTGTGACCAAGAAGTCCTATGGAAAGGGGAAGAGCTGGGAGAACTGGGTCTGTACAGCTACAGTACACAGCTACACACAAGAGGTATACAGGAGGCCACAGGGCAGGAGCAGGTACAGCCCGCCTCCATCCTCTGCTCTGTCAGTGAGTTGGGCAAAAAGTAAGGATGACCGTAGCCTGCTGTCACAGAGGACAGACTAAGCCCGTGGGGTATCTGATGGTGGAAGATATCTGCTAGGCGCAAGGAAGGCGTCTTTCACAGGTGGCAGGAGTGAGCCCCTCACCCTGGGGCAAGGGTCTGGCCTGGCTGGTCGGGTCTCTGCAGCCCCTGGCAGAGCTAGAATCTGTGCTTCTCAGTGGCCTCAAGCCTGACCCTCCTGCACTTGAACTTCCACTCTCCCTGTCATTTTAACATACTCGCAGGCCCTCTTTCTCATGGAGGCCATACCCCACATCATATCAAACATATTATAATGCCCCACATTCCATAGTAAACATAGTCATAATATTTGCTCTAAAAATGTTTGAAGGAGTTTCTAGAATTATGCTCTGGATAGTATCTATGAGGAATTCTTTTTAATATACATTTGGCTACTACATCTTGGCAGATATCATGTCTATGTGGGAATCCTGGCTGAGTGAGAAAAACCCAACATATAAATTGTTTTCAAGGGAGGAACGTTTTTATGACATTTTAATGAAGCAGACATAATGTTACACTTTTCAGACATGTAATGAAATGTTTATTAATTTTGACTTTCCTCTCTTCCTGGGGTTTGCAGCTGGTACCTTTTTTTTCTAGTCTACAGACATTTCCTAGGTCCCTTGAAAGTTGGCAGATCCAGGTGCTGGTACTGGTTTAGTCGCTAAGTCGTGTCTAACTCTTGTGACTCCACGAACTGTAGTCCACCAGGCTTCTGTTTTCCATGGGATTCTCCAGGCAAGAATACTGGAGTGGGTTGCCATTTCCTTCTCCAGGGGATCTTTCCCACCCAGGAATCGAACCCGAATCTCCCGCATTGCAAGCAGAATCTTTACTCACTGAGCTACAAAGGAATCCCTGTAGTGCTGAGCCTACACTNGGGATTCTCCAGGCAAGAATACTGGAGTGGGTTGCCATTTCCTTCTCCAGGGGATCTTTCCCACCCAGGAATCGAACCCGAATCTCCCGCATTGCAAGCAGAATCTTTACTCACTGAGCTACAAAGGAATCCCTGTAGTGCTGAGCCTACACTATCTGAAAACTCTATAAACTCTCCTGGCCCTTGCCAGGCGCAGAATATGGCCCTCTCTGAGGAGGCACAGTTGCAAGCCCAGAGACCCCAGTGAGACAGGCAAAATGTGGAGGCCTCAAAACTGGGGGCAACATCTCAGTCGGGGCCTCTGGAGGGCCCCACATCTCTGCAGAGCCAAGCAGAAGTGGCCCAAGCATTCCAAGGCTCCAGCACCAACCCCAACACCCTCTGGACTCTCCAGACTTCTTCCAGGCCCCTTGCCCTGCCAGTTCTCTCTGGGTCACCCTGGGATGCTGGTTATTTCATGAACAAACCCTGCATTGTCTCACCCCACCCCCCTCTGTTCCTAAAACTAAAAGCTAAAGGGCCTAAATAGTGGACCTTCATCTTACCTCTCCTAGCAGCCCTCTCCAAATTCATTTTGGACAAATTTATATTTTATGTAAAATGCTAAACAAATGCTGCTTCATTTCCCCCCCTTTTCTAGCCAAATCATCCCCTCAAGGTCCTCCCACATGGTCATCCTGGGGCTGCCCCTGGTGGTTCCTAATTGCTTGGTGCTCTTCTTCAATGGCGTACTGACATTCTGCAGTTTCCAGTCTTGTAGTTTAAAGGTCAGTGTCCTATGGTCGGGGCTTCCCTGGTGGCTCAAGCAGTAAAAAATCCACCTGTGATATGAACCACAGNCTGGGGCTGCCCCTGGTGGTTCCTAATTGCTTGGTGCTCTTCTTCAATGGCGTACTGACATTCTGCAGTTTCCAGTCTTGTAGTTTAAAGGTCAGTGTCCTATGGTCGGGGCTTCCCTGGTGGCTCAAGCAGTAAAAAATCCACCTGTGATATGAACCACAGAAGACTCTGGTTTGATCCTTGGGTCAGGAAGATCCCCTGGAGGAGGGCGTTGCAACCCACTCCAGTATTCTTGCCTGGAGAACTCCATGGGCAAAGGAGCCTGGCAGGCAATAGTCCATGGGTTTGCAAAGAGTCAGATACCACTGAAGCAACTTAGCATGCACACATGGCCTGTGGCCAGACACCAGCTTTACACAGCCTGTGTGCCTGCCTGGTGTCCAGTACAGGCAAGCTTGGTGCCAGGAGGTCTGTCCTGCCTGTCCATGTGAGCCCCTGCTCCTCGAGCCTCTCAGGAACCCAGTGACCAGAAGGAACTGGGAAACCCAGGAGGAAGTGGCTGCTGTTTACTAAAAAGAGGAAATTTGGGCAATGAACTTGCTCCCACATGGCCAGCCTCTGGGCAAACCCCGGGGGAACACGGAGCTAGTGACTCATCCTAGTCCAGTTTCCCTAGCAGGGAACAGGGTGAAAGGCCTCTAAGAAGCACCCAGCCACTCACCGCCTTTATAATTCCCAGACCCCAGGGTATGGAGTTGGCTAAGACCCCAACCTGCCACAGAGGGAGCCCACAGTCCTGTGGGGAGCCCAGAGAGAATATAGACCTTACCACCTGATATGCTATGTGTCCGTTGGCACGTCTGTGCCCTCTCTGGGCTACAATTTCCCATCTGTTCCATGAGGGACTGGATGGCAAAGTGATCTGTAAGGGCCCTGCCTACCTGCTCAGAAATGTATCAGTGGCATAAGGCACAGCTGTGAGGGCCTTTGGTCATTCTCCCTATAGCTCCCCATACCAGCAGAGGCTCTGTTTTGTTTTTTGATCCTTCATGCTCAAAGACCTCTTGATTCTTCCAACTATTACAACTGACCTGACCCTTGCTTTTAGGACTCGGTCTCATCCTGCAAGCTTGGCCGCCCTCTCTAGTTAGTGCAAGCCTGACGACTTCACCTTTCCCCTGGCCCTGCTGGAGAAGCTGTCCTGACACAAAGGGCACCCATGGAGGCCTTCTGTGCCTGAGTCAGAGAGGACCGGCAGGGATGGCTCCACTGCTTGGGGCTAGGGGACACAGTGCAACTTTGGTGGGACTTTGTTCAACCCGGAGTACATCTGGAGGAACTTGGCCTCGATGGGGAGGAAATTGGAGTTCATGGAGCAAGGCTGGGGTACTGCAGCTGTGAATAGGCTGAGCACTGGAGGGTGGGAGAAGGAACCAGGAGAGGCAGACCATCTTCAGAGTGGAGCTGAATTGACCACTGGGAGACGCCACCGCCACCACCCAGGGAGAACGCTGTCTGCGCTTTCATACAGCTCAGCACCACGCTGCCTGCCCTGATAGAGGGTCAGTGGAGAAATGGATGGGGCCGCTGGAAGCAGTGGCAGTGGGGGAGGGGGGCTCCCAAATAAAGGAGGGGCTGATTGACTTTGGGTGGATCTCTCAGCCACCCTGTGCCCCAGTTTCCTCCTCTGTAGAACGGGACATGATAACCGCTTTACCTCCTAGAGCTGATGCGAGGCTTAAACGAGATAAATGCAAAAGTGTTTGGCACAGTCCCTGACTTGTGGTAAGGCCTCAGAATGGTAACTGATTCATTCAATAAACATCCCCAGCCCCTGCTCTTTGCTCCCACCTGATGTGTTGAGTGATGCTGAAACTCCGAAGAGTGTGGGGGAGCTTCACAGAGGGGAGCCCCACCAGGGGACCCTGTCGGCCTGGATTTGCTATCTCCAGCTTCCAGGAAGCCTCATTTCCCTACCAAATTGGCAGGCAAATCTAANTCTTTGCTCCCACCTGATGTGTTGAGTGATGCTGAAACTCCGAAGAGTGTGGGGGAGCTTCACAGAGGGGAGCCCCACCAGGGGACCCTGTCGGCCTGGATTTGCTATCTCCAGCTTCCAGGAAGCCTCATTTCCCTACCAAATTGGCAGGCAAATCTAACACACCTGTGGTTCTCTTTCCTGGAGGGAAGGCATCTGGGACGCCTGCCAAGCTCCCAGTCCCAAGGACAAAGGAGCCAGGACTCAGGAAGGTAGAGGCCTGGATGCCCTGGAGGGTGGGGTGGGAGGCTTGCAGGGGCTAGGTGCCAGGCAGCGGAGGTCCACATAGGAGTTACGGAGCCACACTGCCCAGGAAGCAGGGGAGGGCTAGATCCCCGGGAAGACAGTGGGGCTATAGCTACAGAGGTCTTGTCCTTTCCGGCCACTGTCCTGCTTCTGGGCCTGGCACTGCGCCCAGGACACTGTAAGCCTTTCTGCTTTCTCTACTCCTTTCCCAAAGGCCCTCTTGCCATCGCCTTCCCGGGACCTCCTATCCCTCAGCCAGACTTGAGCTCAGATTCTTCCTCCCTGCTCACACAAGCCCTCACTATGAGGCCCCGTCTGGGAGGTAAGGGCATTTTAACTGAAATCTTGAAGAGATGCTGTTCTAATGGTAGAAGTATAGACACCATCTTGGTAGGGCAAAGGGGTCTCCAAAGGAGTTTAAAAGGTGCTTGTGCAGGGGGTCCAGTGGGTAAGACTCCACACTCCCAACCCCCAGGGCCCAGCTTCATTCTTGGTTGGGGAACTGCATCCTACCTGCCGCAGTGGAGATTCCATGAGCTGCAACTAAGACCCAGCACAGCCAAAATAAATAAATAATTTTTTTAAAAAGGTGCCTGTGCAAGCAAAGCAATAAGGGGAAACGACCCTGGAGCAGGGGTCCCCAACACCCCCGGGTGGTGCCTGTTAGGAACCAGAGCTGCACAGCAGGAGGTGAGTGGCTGGCAAGCCAGTGCTTCATCTGCCTCTCCCATCACTCCATTACCACCTGAACCATCCCCCTCAACACCAACCGTGGAAAAACTGTCCTCCACGGAACCGTGCCGTGGTGCCAGAAAGGTTGGGCACCGCTGCCTTGGAGGGAAGACCACTATCTTGGAAGGAAGGTCCCAGAAGGCAATCAAGATGTGATACTGGGCAGTGAGGAGACCTAGAAGGAGCTGATTTGGAGAGAAGAGGAGTGCGTTTTCAGATTGGTTTTGTATTTTGGAGCTTGAATATATTAACAAAATATTCATCAATTTTGATTTAGTGCATTTTTTAGATACTTACAGAGTTTGAGTAGCAAGGGAAGGAGCCCCGGGTAGGGGAGGGGTCAAGAGCAAAGGCATAGAAGGTGGATGCAGCATATGTGAGGAAGTGGGATAGGACCCCTGCCACTGACTTACTCTTTGTTCTGAGCAGCCCGTTTTCAGCCCTGAGTCTCTGTTTCCATCTTTACAGTGGGGACAAGTGGAGACAGTAATGCTATCTCGTCTACCTGTTATAAAAGGGAAAAGCAATCACATATGTGTATTTGAAATGTTTGGCGCAGGATAGGGGCCCAACATCGTTACCGAGCTCCTATGGGTCCCCATTTTCGAGCAGTGAGGGGCAGCCCCGGATGTCCAAACTGTCAGGTGTGCCAGAACCCATGGCAGTCCCTTGGCCTCCAAGAAACTATAGAACAAGCTTTCCAACATATGATCCTCGGCCCCTGATCTTCTCAACAGGTTCCTGTATACCTGTCTCTTCTTTAGTTCTCATGAGCAAATGGCATGTAATTCTGTAGCTCTTCATTTTTGCACAGGACTCAAAACTACTCACCGGTGAAGTCAGATAATCCGTAGAGAAACTAATTTACGTCTTGTTCTTGCTGCCGAAACTGAGAGGTACAGCTAATGGGGGAGACCCTCTGATCTGAGAGGGGGGTTTACTTTCCTCTGGGACTGCCAGAAGCCCACAGGCCCAGAGCAAGGATACTCTATGGAGTGGGACCTGCCAATGTAGGAGACACAAGAGATACGGGTTTGATCCCTGGGTCAGGAAGATCCCCTGGAGTAAGAAATGGCAACTCACTCCAGTATTCTTGTCCAGAGTCCATGGACAGAAGAACCTGGCAGCTACAGTCCATGGGCCTGCAAAGAGTTGGACACAACTGAGTGTGCCTGCAAAGGTCCGGGACACTTTGGAATCTGCATCTCACTACATAGCACATAAATAAATATATACAAATATATATATATACATAATGGCATAGTCACATTTTAAATTATATACAATATAATATTAACATTTTATATTATATATAATTATAATATTAATATGACATATATATGGCATAATATTCTATATGTCATGTACAACATATATAATAATTTTTACTTTGAACTTTTTTGGAAATGATTACTTTTATAATTTTGCTTTGAAATGATTTGGCTTTGAGAATTCATTTAATTGACAATTGGTAACAATCTGTTGGCAGTTTTCCTGCACACTTGGGGATTCTCGTGAAATTAAGACAATCTGACCTCCAAACCATTTTCAGATGTGGTGAAACTTTTATGAATACTGAATGAAGTTGACGCAACGCTACATTGTATAGACATTTGCTTATACATTTGTTGTGATTTTCCAGTTTTCTTCTCTTGGATTTGGGAGCAATACTGGTAGGGTTTTTTGTTGTTATTGTTTTTTCAGGCCTCAGACATTTTAACCAACCCTTGTAAAGTTCTCAGTATTTGGCCATTGTCCTGTAAATATTACTAAAACAGAACTGCCTGTTTGTTGGGATGATTGTACCGCCCTCCCACCCCAAAAGCCATGCTCTACAGATGAGAAGATGAACTTTCTCAGGGATGTCAAAGGGGCAAAAAAAGTCAAAGTAACATCAGTGACTTCTCTGGAGCAGCCTCGGCCCCCTCCCAGTTTTTCTTGTTAGCTGCTGCTGCTGCTGCTGTTAAGTCGCTTTAGTCATGTCCAACTCTGTGCGACCCCATAGACGGCAGCCCACCAGGATCCTCTGTCCATGGGATTCCAGGCAAGAGTACTGGAGTGGGGTGCCATTGCCTTCTTGCTAGCTGGGGGCCCCCAAATGACTGAAAGCTTGGATATATTATCTATTTGTCTATTCATTCATTCGATATTTCTTGAGTGTAAATGACTATAACTCCTAAAGAAGACAATTTGGCAACATCTATCAAAATGACAATTGCAAATCCCCTTTTGATTGAGCCATCTTTCTTCTAAGAATGTGTTCCATGGTTGTACTCACCCTTGTGCTTAATCAAATCTGTATAAGGTTATCCACTGCTGCATTGTGGGAAATATAAAAACACTAGAAGCAACCCAAATGATCGTCACTAGGGGACTGGTTACAAAAATGAT
Organism: Neotragus moschatus; assembly: GCA_006410615.1. NCBI lineage: Eukaryota > Metazoa > Chordata > Mammalia > Artiodactyla > Bovidae > Neotragus > Neotragus moschatus. The sequence goes on from SJYA01002789.1 coordinate 821,260, forward strand.
GGTGCAGCCAGGTAGCTGTAACAAAAAGAATGGCATCCCTCTATGTATTCTTATGAAAGGAACTCTAAGATCTATTACTAAAGAGTTTTAGAAAACAAAGGGCAGGACACTGCATAGGATTCTACCCTTATATAACAAAGGAAGGAAAATAAGAATATACATATTTACTTGAATATGCATAAAGAAACCCAGAAAAAACATTCAAAAAATGAATAAGAGTGTTTTTTTTTGTGGGAATGAGATAGCACTGGGTGGATGGGGGTTTAATGCCTGGAGGAAAAGATTTTTAGAGATACCTGTTTTGTACTTTTTATTATTTATTTGTTTAGTTTTATTTTTGCCTGCACTGGGTCTTTGTTGCTGCGTGTAGGCTTTCTCTAGCTGCAGTGAGTGGGGGCTACTCTCTAATTGCAGTGTGGGCTTCTTGTTGTGGTGGCTTCTCTTGTTGCAGAGCATGGTCTCTAAAGCATGTGGCCTTAGTGGTTGCGATACATGGGCTTAGTTACCCCTCAGCATGTGGAATCTTCCTAGACCAGCAATGGAACCCGCCTGCATTGGCCGGTGGACTCCCAACCACTGGACCACCAGGGGAGTACTACACTTTTTATTTTTAAAAACCATGTGGATATATTACACATTTGGATGGTAATTTAAAGTATACCTATGGAGCATCTAGCTATGCTGAACATGGTTCTAGGCACAGAATACAGCAGAGAATAAGACAGACAGTCTGAGAAAAAAAGAAATAGGGTCGTTCATTCTGCACTCCCTACTATTGTGGACCAAATTCTAACGGAATAACCAACCAAGGGGCACAAACATGCAGTGTTCATAAACCAAAACAAACCTATGACTAAAATTTACTGAGAAGCCCCCTTTGGCATTCTGCAGGGAGGCTTGCTGCCAGCGGCACTTGGCCGTGTGCTAGGTTCCCACGGCACAGGCTCAACGAAGCAGGAGCGGAAGCGGCAGTGCTGGGGTGCTGGCCATACTCAGCCTCGGTCAAAAGGACTGGAAAGACGCTGCCTCTGAGCATCTTTCTGGAGAAGTCTGAGACCTTTCTGCCTGAGAAGGCACAGCGGACTGAGTACCCTCAGGAGAGAGTAGTTTACTGGATAATCAGTTACCATCTATTCATCCTATAGCAGAAGCACGGCCTTGATGGAGAACCCAGGATAAGGAAGTTTTAATGAAACAGACAGAGAATTCTGGGGACTTCCCAGTGGGGAGATGACTTGGAGCTGGGGCTGATGATTACTACATGTGCACCGTGCCTCCCGGCCCCTCCTCTGCGTCGGATCAGCTCACTGGATCCCTAAACCCTACTAGGTGCGAACTTTTTATGCGTACTTTTTATCCCTTTCATTTTTACTGATGAGAAACTGAGATACACGGAGATTAAGTACCTCCCTCAAAGTCACCAAGCCAGCAAATGGGGGAACCAGGATTGTAAGTTGCTTAATCTGGCTGCAAGAGCCTGAATCTTCTCAGTTCCTCTTCCTGCACCTCTGGGCACCCAGTGATGGAGAAGCAGGGTGGGCGCTCTGGAGTCTTCTCTCTGTCTCAGGGCCCAGCCCCCAGCAGGTGAGCCTGGCCATGAACTGAACAGTGGGTTATGGAGTACCTTCAGGGAAAACCAACCCCTCAATCTTTCACAGAGCTCACTTGATGTCTTCAAACCTGGCCTCACCCCCTCCTCACCCCCATTTCCTCTGAGTGTAAAAATAGACTCCCCTTTATTTGCCTGCCTTTGGAATCTTCATATCTGGCCCTCAGCCATCCTGGGCTCCCCCTTCCCCTACACAAAACCTTTGTTGTCTTATGCAAATAGCCAAGTTCTGCTCATAAAAGTACCCCACCTAAGAGGGAGCTGGAGAGATAACACCTCATGGAAAATTACAGAAACACATTTCTTTGTATTTGAATACTTCCAGGACTTTGTGTTGGCAGCAAACCAACTCTGGGTCTAACCCCAGCTTCCTTGGCCTTTTTTGGGCCGTGGACCTCTCTGGTATCTGATGAAGTTCATGAACTTTTTCTCAGAATAATATTTTTTAAATGCTTGAAATAAAATACATAGAATCACAATGGAAATCAATGATATTGAAATAAAGTTATTCAAAAATCTGTGATGTGGTAAATACAGTGTGTTTCTTTATTAGCATGTTAAAGAACAAGATCCAGCATTAGGCTTAGTTATTTTGAGGTAATGGTGAACAAAATTAATATCTGAAGATGTCTGCCGCAGCTGTAACGTGGTATGAGAATATCTGTGATTTCCATTGGTGACAAAGTCACAAGTTCTATGAACAAGGTTTATTCTCTGCACTTGTCATGGAAGGAAATGCTGAATTTCAGTTAGAGATTGGGGAAGATAAAGACATAATCCACTCCTGTTCCTCCCCCACTTCAACTTAGGAAATTCCAGTCCTTGCCACTTCGGGCCTGTGATTTCCATTGTGACCCCAGTGTATCCTTGGCTTACAGCTGTGACCGGAAGACAGTTTCACAAGTACATGAATCCCTCCAGGATCCCTTGGCTGGAATTGACTCCTCTCTGTCAAGGCTGGAAATTGTTTATAAAAGTGATGTTCACAGTAGCTGACCCTGGGGATCCTTGCTGTGTGCCTGTGGGCCTATCCCACGTGAAGAGCATGACCTGCCATAGCTCACTCCATCGACAGGTGAGGCAAGTAGATGTCACGCAGCCCTGTTCGCAGATGTGAGAAATGAGTTTCAGAGACAGGGACTAAGCTATTCAGGTGGAGGTTGCAGGTGTGTGTCATGCCCTGGCCTTTCCTCTAAGTTGTATGTATTACATACTTGCCATCTATCACTTTATCTTGATTTGAGGTGACCGTGATGAAATTGTAATAATAATAGTAATAATGGAAATAATTACCAGTGGGAGGGCCCACTGTATTTTAGAGTCGTTACATCATCATCAGAGCTGATCCTAATAGCTTGTGTTCCAAACTCTGTTCTAAGGACATAACTCATCTTACCTTCCAAACAACAGGTCATGCTCTTGTCCATGTTTCAAAGATGACAACACTGAAGGCCAGAAAAATTAAGTCATTTCCTCAAGGTCCCATAGCTGGTCAGCTGGGATTGGAACCAAGGAAATATGACTGCAGCATCCTCATTTTTCAGTAAGTGAGTTGTGTTTAGTAAGTGTTTTGTTGAAGTAGAACATATACATAGAAAAATGAGCCCAGAGCTCAACGAATTTTCACACAGTGAATACATTGACCTAACACAACACCCAGATCAGGAAATAAAACATGATCACCACCCGACAGCTCCTCATCCCTTCCTTATCATATACTCCCCAAGGCAAACATTATCCTAACTTCTATTGTTATTGACCAGTTCTACCAGTTTTTGAGTTTTTACATACATTTCCTCATTCTTAAGCAAAGTGAAAGTGAAAGAGGAGAGTGAAAAAATTGGCTTAAAACTCAGTATTCAGAAAATGAAGATCATGGTATCTGGCCCCATCACTTCATAGCAAATGGATGGGGAAACAATGGAAACAGTGAGAGAGTTTGTTTTCTTGGGCTCCAAAATCACTGCAGATGGTGACTGCAGCCATGAAATTAAAAGATGCTTGCTCCTTGGGAGAAAAGCTATGACAAACCTAGACAGCATATTAAAAAGCAGAGACATTACTTTGCCAACAAAGGTCCACCTAGAGAAAGCTATGGTTTTTCCAGTAGTTATGTATGGATGTGAGAGTTGGACTATAAGGAAAGCTGAGTGCTGCAGAATTGATGCTTTTGAACTGTGGCGTTGGAGAAGATGCTTGAAAGTTCCTTGGACTGCAAGGAGATCCAACCAGACAATCCTAAATGAAATCAGTCCTGAATATTCATTGGAAGGACCGATGCTAAAGCTGAAGCGCCAATACTTTGGTNTGTGAGAGTTGGACTATAAGGAAAGCTGAGTGCTGCAGAATTGATGCTTTTGAACTGTGGCGTTGGAGAAGATGCTTGAAAGTTCCTTGGACTGCAAGGAGATCCAACCAGACAATCCTAAATGAAATCAGTCCTGAATATTCATTGGAAGGACCGATGCTAAAGCTGAAGCGCCAATACTTTGGTCACCTGATGCAAAGAACTGACTCATTTGAAAAGACCCTGATGCTGGGAAAGATTGAAGGCAGGAGGAGAAGGGGACGACAAAGGATGAAACGGTTGGATGACATCACCGACTCAATGGACATGAGTTTGAGCAAGCTCCAGGAGCTGGTGATGGATAGGGAAGCCTGGTGTGCTACAGTCCATGGGTCGCAAAGAGTTGGACACAACTGAACAACTGAACTTCTTAACCATTGTGCATCTCATTTAGTTGTAATAATAGCCCTAGAGTCTAGAAAGTCACTTTTTAAAAAATCATTCCCATTCTACAGATGAAAAAACTGAGTTATCTGCAGCCACTTAGTAACTGCCTTCAGGCCCCGGCCAGTGTAATGATTCTAACCCAGATCCTTGGGGCTGGCTGTCTGCAACATTCCCTGCCTCCCCGTCACCCAAGCCTGGATTTCTGCTATGAAACTCAGAAGCACATTAAAAGTTCAAGGATATTTGCATGAACAAATATCCTGTGCCCTACCTGGTTCACTGCTTCCTCCTGGAGGCCTTATGGCAGCCCTGCTAGGGGATCAGAGAGCAGAGGCCCACTTCATAGTCTTTGTACTTGCTTTTCTCTCTTCTGGGAGCAGATCTTTTTTCCCAGCCACCAGCCTGGCCTCCTCCTTTGCTGCTTCAGTGGTACTTTCTGGACAAGGCTTCCCCCAACCCTGACCCCGCATCTAAAAAACACACCCATTCATCTTCTTCCTCTCTTTCTTGGAGTGCTTATTACACTTGACACCATATTATACATATGTATTTGTCTGTTGCCTGTCTCCTTCCACTAGAATGTATGTGCCACAAGGCAAAATGCTCTTTGGATTACTGCTTTATTCCCAGGGCCCACAAGTACGTGGCACACAGTAGACAGTAAAGTTTGAGTGGAAAGAGGAATTCACCAGACAGAACTTCACCAAAATGCAAGTGGCCTCCATGAAGGAAGGACAAGTAGAATCTAAATTCCCCACTTTGCTGAGAGTGGTAGTGCCTGGCCTTTAGCCAGAGTCAGGTCTTTAGCCGAGACAAAGACCGGAGGTTGGGGGAAGGGGCCAAAACCAGGGCTGTGCCTCATCTGCGAGCCAGGAAGTCAGGGATACCCACCCCCAGGCCTCTCTAGCTGCTAATATGACCCTCCCCCAGCGTCCCCAGCCAGCCAAGGTGCCCCGCCTCAGAGCTTCAGAGAGGGGAACCAGCCCACACATTGTCAGAGGTGACAATGGGGCTCCTGTGTGCCGAGGGCGGTTGGAGAGGGCATGGACTCAGGCAAATGAGGCGTCAGTCCATCAGGCGCACACAGATATAGAGGCGTGCGGGTGGTCTGGGATCCGCTTCCACTTCAGTGCTCACCAGAATGGAGGCCCACCTCAGGCAGCTCAGCCTGGGCAGAGGGCCCAAGGGGTCTGGGGATAGACAGGCCCTGGCTGAGCTGCAGGAGCTGGCCCTGAGCTGGTTCATGGAGACGCAAGCCCCCCTCATTCTGCAGAACGGAGCCCTGCCCCCCTGGTTTCACGGATTCATCACCCGCAAGTAAGGCTGCCCCTGTCCACACACCCAGCATGGTGAGATAGCCCCTCAGGGCGGAAAGAATGGTCTGGGACCAGATTGGTCCCTGCCTTCTCCATGGGGGAGGCAGAGACCCCAGGAGGTGGTGGGTGGGGAAGTAGACTTAGGAACACCAAGTTCTCTGATGGCTGCTTCTGTGGGCAAGGTGGGTGAAGGCATTGGCCCCCCACTATGAGTTTGCTGGGGCTGCCAGGTTGCCAGAAAAATAGAGGCAAGAGGGTGGGGGCGTCAGGCCGGATCAGAATGTATTCAGACCAGCTCTGAATATCTTGATGAATTACTAGGGATGCTGTTTCATTTATCATCCAAACCAGAACACTATTAGTAAGTGGAGAATTTACTAGGAGACCTATTTTAAGTGGGAACTGTCCCAGGCAACCCTGGATATACAGTTACTCTAGGAATAAATGCCAAAATGTGGGGGCTGGCTTTCTGATTGGGATGGGTCTCCAAGCTGCCAAAGCACTTGCTGAAGGAATGACAAATGCGGCCAGCCTTTGGATCCTCCCAGCCCAGCACTTAGCATTGAACCAGGGCCAGCCTCACCGGCATCAACTCATGTTATAACACAGGGCCCTCTGCTCAGAAGGGCCCTATTCTTGGCTGAATGCATTGCAGTCACCATGTTGAAATTCTTTTTTACTGAGAGGCTCCAGGTTTTCATTTAGTACTGAACTCTGCAAAATTTGTAGTTGATCCTACATAGAGCAGGCACTCAGTATTTGGTGAATAAGTGGGTGAGGAACTATTCGGTTTATGTACTGCCAAATCAGAAGACAGCTGGAATTTTCCACCATGCCTCCAGAATACTTGGCATTATTTAGCAGTATCCATAGCTGCCTGGGGTTGAAGGGGATGTGCAAGGGAGGAAGATGAGAACCTAAGAGTTGCTATCATGGTCAGGCTCCAGATACAATCGCACCTTCTCCCTGCAGAAACTTGTGCAGTACACATCCTGCACAACTGTGCAGCAACTGTACACATTGCTGTGCACAGCAGCCCCGAGGCAAGGATCCACAAAACTGAAAATCTCCAGCTATATGGAATCCTTCTTGCTATAGGGTCGTTCAAGTGGAAAGGGGCAGTGGCTATTGTGCTCACTGATGAGGCTGTAAGTGGGGCAATGTACGTGACTTCAGGACTCCAACCCAGTGCCAGACTGACTCTTGAATTTGCTTAACTGAGCCCAGACAGGCCACAGAACCAGCCGAAGTTCTGAGGGATTTCTCTATAAAGGTCTGGAGGTCTCTGCTCTGGGTCTGGGACATGGCTGGCAGGGACTCTGAGGTGGGTCTGACTTAGGCTACTCCTGCTGCTACTGGGGGCACCCAGCCCTGGCTAATGGCATGTCCTCTGCCCAGGCAGACAGAGCAGCTGCTCAGGGACAAAGCTCTTGGCTCCTTCCTCATCCGCCTCAGTGACCGGGCCACCGGCTACATCTTGTCCTACAGGTAAGAGAGGAAGTCCTCTGCAAAGGGCAGGCAGGCAGGCTCTGGCTCCCACAGGCCAGCCTTGCAGATAAGCTCCGAGTCTCCGCCAGCCCTCACTGCTGAGATTTCCCCCAGGCCCTCACTCCCTGACTCCCTCACTCATCCAATCATGTCCATCAGGCATTCTGAGCAGCGCCAGCCTTATACTAGGAGAAGCCTCTGCCTTCAAGGGGGTGAGTCAGAGGGGTGGGCAGGGGAGAACCTCCTCCTGATGGAAGACTGGGGAAGGTTCACAGAGATGAACTTTGAGTCCAGGATAGAAGGAAGAAAGCAACTTGCTGGGCAGGAAAGGAGGTGTGATTGGGGGTTAGGAAGGCATTTCCAGTAGATTAAACTGCAAGTGCAAGAGAAGAGAGGCAAGGCAGACTAATGTCCTGGGGAGCCCACGAGTTGCTGGGTGCAGAAGGATGCGTGGTCCCAGTGGAGCAGTGCCTGCAGAGGAGGGCAGGGGGCAGCTCACGATAGCCTCGGATGCTGTGCTGTGTCCATAGACAATGATGGGTCATCAGGTCAGACTTAGGTTTTGCAAGGAACCTGCAGGCAGCCTATGGAAGGAGGACTCAAGACAGATACTGGAGGTGTGTGGGCAGTGGGGACCACAGAGGGGTGAGGTGGGGCTTGATGATGAAATCTAGACTAGTGTAAGGCAGTGGTCCTAGAGACGAGGAGACAAGATAGGCAGGATGAAGTCAGAGGTGGTGATGTCAGAGCCTGACCCAAGAGCAAGGGGGCAAGGGGGAGGAGGCAGAAAAAGAAAGAAGTTCCCCCTGCCACCAACCCCCAGTTAGGGAAGGAGGCAGGCTGGGGCTCCAGGGAAACTCTCAAAGGTCTCAGATTCAGATTCAAAACTATCATCTGTTCTGACTGTCCCAGTTCAAATCCTGAGCTTGAGCAAGTTACTCTGCCTCTCTGCACCCATGTTTCCTCATCTGTAAAATGGTAATATTCCAGTATTTACTTCATAGAATTGTTGAATGGGTTTGATGAGTTTAGACCTTTAAAAGTGCTGATACAGTGTCCAGAACATAGTAAATAAATAAATGTTACTTGTTGCTGCTCCTGCTGCTAATTCACTTCAGTTGTGTCCAACTCTGTGTGACCCCATAGACAGCAGCCCACCAGGCTTCTCCATCCATGGGATTTTCCAGGCAAGAGTACTGGAGTGGATGCCATTGCCTTCTCCATTTGAAATATACAAACTCAGTAGTTTTCAATGTCTTTTCAACATCAGGCCTTTTATTATTATTATTATTATTAAAACATGATCTTGGGTGGAATGCCAACTCATTAAAGAGAAAAAAGTAGCATTCCTCGCAGATACACAAATAGGCCAACGAATCCAGAAACAGCCCCCCACATTTGGTTTATCTGATTTGCAACATATGTCCACATTTGGTTTACCTGATTTGCAACAAATGTCCACTGTAGTTCAGGGGTGAGGGATGGGGGTAGGCTGGTCTTTTCAACAAGTGGTGTGGGAGTAAGTAATTGGATATCCAAATGAAAAAAAAAATGACCCCCACCTCACATCATACACAGAATTTAAATAATTCTAGATGGATCACAGACTCAAGTGAGAACAGCAAAACAATACACTTATAAAGGAAAACATGGGAAACATTTTTCGTGATCTTGTGGTAGGCAAAGTTTTCTTAAACAAGACCCCAAAGTACTGACAAAGAAGCTTAACAATTGGGTTTCTTAAAATTGGGAAGTCTTATTAATGAAAAGATACCATTCTGTGAATAAAAGGACAAGCCGCAGTACCGGAGAGGTTTTGTATTGTAATACACACACCCAATAAAGGATTCATATCAAGAATATATGAAGAACTCTTGCAAATCAGTAAGACAAAGACAACACAGGCAAAATAGAGGTACCCAGAAAGGACAGTTCAGCGGCTTTAGTGATCAGGGAAATAGAAACTAAAGCCACAGTGAACTGCTAGTTACAGTAGAAAGAGGCTACAAAACAGTTTGTGAAGACACAGAGCAACTGTAACTCTCATACTTGGCAATGAGTTTAGAAAGTAATTTGGCATACTCTACTAAAGCTAAGCATAAGTGTATCCCGGACCCACCAACTCTCCGTCCTGGGATATTTTCAATAGTAGTGAATACATATATTCAGCAAAAAGCCATGTACAAGAATGTTCAGAGTAACTTCATTTATAACAGCCCAGATGTGGAAATAACCTAAATGTCCATCAGCAGAATGGGTACATTGTGGATATTTAAATTAAATGGAATACTACCTATCAGTGGGGGGAGGGGGGAAGATAATCTACATGGACATGAAAAAAATATGATTCTATTTATGTGAATTTCCATAATGAGAAAAATTGATCTGTGACAATGGGAGTCAGGGTGATGGCTACTCTGGAAGGGGCCATAAGGGAATCTTCTGGGGAGCTGGAAATATTGTCTGTTTTCCTCTAGGTGGTGGTTACATGGGAAATACATTGAGCGGCACAATTAGGATGTGTGCTTTACACTTGTTTAGTTACTAAGTCGTGTCTGCCTCTTTGTGAGCCCATGGACATTTCTGGGACCCCATGCAACCCCGCCAGGCTCCTCTGTCCATGGGATTTCCCAGGCAAGAATACTGGAATGGGTTGCCGTTTCCTCTTCTAGGGATCTTCCCCACCCAGGGATTGAACCTGCAGTCTCCTGCAGATTCTTTACCACTGAGCCACCAAGGAAGCCCAATATTCTTCCATAAAAAAGGAAAATGAAGAGGGTGGGACTTTATAGGCTGCGGGAGATGGGAGCTGTAATTCCATCTTTTCCACCTGGCTGGAATTTAGGTGAAAGGAGTGAGGCCGAGGTGTGCAAGTGTGGGGTCTGACCTCATCTTTAAGACAGAGGTTTTACTTATCATGGATATTTTGGTATTAATTTTGACTTTCTAAAATAATTGCATGATTAGTTGTCCTGATGACTGGATTTCTGTCATCCCTTTACATTTTGCATCCAAGCCCCAAGCTGAGTGCCTCACTTCCCCTGCCCTTTCCTCCCTGACTGATGCTGCAGGGGAAGGGGGGTGGGGGAGGAAGGAGGAGGTGAGGGAGTGGGTTGGAACGCCACTCCCTAGCTCCCCATCACCTGCAAGGCTGGGCTTGTTGGATGTCAAGTCCTACTTTCCAGAGGGGCACGGCAAGGCCCCAGAGGGCGGCAAGGCCCCAGAGGGCAGCGTGGCCCCGCATCAGCTCCGGCCCTGGGCCAAGGCGGAGCTGCCGGTTGTCCTTGTGTTGCAGGGGCAGCGACCGCTGCCGGCATTTTGTCATCAACCAGCTCCGAAACCGGCGCTACCTCATCTCAGGGGACACCCAGAGCCACGGCACGCTGGCGGAACTCGTGCGCCATTACCAGGAGGTGCAGTTTGAGCCCTTCGGGGAGACCCTGTCTGCTGCCTGCCCCCGGGTAGGTACCCCTCTTCCTTGGGGGTGGGGTGGGGGACGGGGCAGAGTACCCAGGCCAGGGGTGTCCACTACTGGGCCACATGCCTTTCTTTGCCTTCTCTATTTTCTGCCCCCCACGGGCACTCAGTGCAGGGTCCTGGGAGAAGGATACAGTGTTCTAGCTGAGGTCTGGGACCTGGTGGGGATGTTTCTGACTCTGGCCAGCAGTCTCTGGCAGGAAGCTAGAGGCCAGCCAGGGGTGTATGACCACGCACTTGCTGTGTCTCTACCACCCCCAGATGGAGGACAATGATCTCTATGACGCCATCACCCTGGGCCTCCACCAAACTGAGCCTAGCCTGGAATACCCACCAGAGAAGGCCAGCAGCCCCCCTGCCTCTCCAAAGCACCAGGTCTCCTTCCTCCACAAAAGGAGGAGCCTGGATGCAAGTCCCTGGAATCTCTCTGAGGAAGAAAGCATGGAGGTGAGAAGGATTCTGGACCACTGAGGGTCAGGGTTGCTAGACCAGGAATGTGGGTGCCACGCCCACAGTCAGGCCTGGAGTGGCCACCCCAGCCAGCCCCTCAGGCTGCCGAGGCCAACTGCCAGGCCCTCTGGGAGAGCAGCGGCCCAGTTTGGAATCACCCAGTGGTTCACCCATGCCTGCCTCTGCTAGCTGGATTTGGTTCAAACCTTGGCTTGGCCTTTCTGGCTGAGTGACTTTGGTCAAGTCACATAACCTCTCTGAGTCTCAATTTACCAATCCTGAGGTTCCATTGAGGCTTGAATGAGGGAATGGATACACAATGTCTGAAAAAAATCCCTTTGTAAACTATAGAGTGGGGTGCCTGTGAGTCAATACTTTATTGTCCATAGCGCCTTTGCAGGAGGGACTCACGGAGACTTTAAAAAAAAAATGTATATCAGATTACAGAATGTCGAGGGCTTCTCCTCTGGTTTAAAATAAAATCTGAAAGCTTTACCAGGGTTCACAAGAGCCTCCTCCAGGGGCCCTGCTCCCTCTCCTTCTCCTCCACTTTTTTCTAACCTCACTGGCCTTTGGATCTTCCTTAAACACACCAGCCTTGTTCCCACCTCAGGGCCTTTGCACTTGCTGACCCACTGCCTGGAATACTCTTCCCACCAGATGCCCACGTGCTTGCTACCCTCGCTGCATGCCATTCTCTGCTTAAATGCCCTCTCCTCAGAAAGGACCGCCTAAACTGCGGAAAATACCCCCTCTCCCACCTGCCATTGTCCCGACCCCACTCCTCAGCTTTGTTCTTCTTCATATACCGGTCATGAGCTGACAGTATACTATCTTGTGATACACTATTATACGGGGGGCTTCCCAGGTGGCACAGAGGTAAAGAACCCGCCTGCCGACGCAGGAGACGCAAGAGAGGCGGGCTCCATCCCTGGGGCGGGAAGATGCTCTGGAGAAGGCTATGGCAGCCCCCTCCAGTATTCTTGCTGGGAAAACCTGACAGGCAGAGGAGCCTGGTGGACTACAGTCCGTAGGGTTGCAGAGAGTCAGACACGACTGAGCGACTGAGCGTGCATGCGGTTATACCATGTATTACATCAACCACATTGAACAAAAACAGCGTAGTATGTTGCCCATCTCCAGGTTAGAAGGTAAACTTCCAAGAGGTGGTCTTGCTCATTATGGAGCCCTTGGCACCCGGGACAGTGTCTACACAGTTCTTATTAAATATTTGTTGAATAAATACACAACTGATGGACTTGAGGGTGGCCCATTCTGAAGGGGAAGGGAACAGTAAGTGGGTAAATGCAGGGGTCTCTCTGGGGGGTAGGGGAGAGAGGAGCAGGACAGGATGATCTCAGGTGGGAGACAGAGCTCACGACCCCTGACCTTGAATGCCAATGTAAGGACCATACTCAGGAGTCCTAGAACATGAAGCTGGCAGGGACCCCGAATGGCCACCAACCCCTGCACATAACAGTCCAAGGCCAGGGGCCTCAGCTTCTCTGAGCGAGCTTCATTTTAGCTGAGGGCAGCCTGGTGGCAGGGTAATCTTTCAGAAGTTCTGTCCCTCTCTCCAGGCCCCTGTCAAGGCGCCCCCCCTCCCGGAGAGGAGAGCTTCCCTTCTGAGCAACTCTTTTGGAGGCTCCAATAACATCATCTATGCAGACCTGAGAAAGATGAACCAGGCCCGCCTAAGCCTGGGCACAGATGTATCTGGCTGGCAGGGGCCAGTTCCAGGTGGCAGCCAGGCCGGCTCACCAGGCAAGGAGGCCCCGAGGAGACTTTCAGATGGAAGCCAGAACCAGCCCGATGGCTCAGGACCTGCCCTCTCTGGGGTGAGCCCAGACCAGGGCCCTAGGGTGTCTCCCACTTCTTGGGGCCTCCTCCTGCCTTCCAGCTCTGAGGCCTCGGGATCCTCAGGGGCTACCTGGAGCCAAGGGTCTCCAAAACTGAGCCGTGGGGCCCAGCCCTGCTCCCAGAGCAGTTGTGCAGACACCTACGAGTCCATCGGGACAGAAGACCTCCCTGAGGACGCCAGGGATGTGCCATGCCGAGAAGGTGGCAGTGCCTATGAGCAGATTGCAGTCTGCTCGGGAGGCCCAGCCAGGACCCCCTATCCTGGGATGAGCCCTACATACAGCAAGCTTTCGGGGTTCACGGACTGTGGTTATGAGAGGATCTCGGGGGTCCCAGAGCTTCCAGAGCCCAGACACACCTATGAACAAATCCCAGGAGCAAGCAGCCAGGAGCAAGGAGGCTGGACGGACACACAAATCCAAGCAGCCAGGAGCAAGGAGGCTGGACAGACACACAAGGTGGGCTCCAGGGTGGGGCGGGGTGGCTGCCAGCCCGCAGGGAGCTGCTGGTGAAGCAGGGAACCTGTGGCCCTCAAATATGGGTGGGTCAGGTCAGCACCACACCCAGAATTTCCCAGCCCTGACTTCTGCTTGGAGAAGGTGGGAGAGACAGAGGTTAGGATGTAAGATGGGAACTTTCAGGCCCTTCTGAAGTCTTTCTCTGGGGCGGGACTCCTGCCACTGCAGGGGTCTCAAAGCCTCAGAGAGGTGGACAAGGCCCCTTGTTCCAGGTTTGACTTGCCTTGTCCCTTTTCACGGCTCAGGCACTCCCTACCCATGTGGCTTTGGGCAAAATAGTTTCCCAAGCAACTAAGATCACCAGATTCAGCAAGATAACATACAACACACCCAGTTAATCTGAATTTCAGATAAACAATGAGGAATGTTTTTTAGCATAGTTGCCAGTACTGCAATTATTCCTTGTTTATCTGAAGTTCAAACTTAGCCGGCCATCCGGTACTCTTATTTAGCATCTACCCAGGATCTAGCTCCATTTCCTCATCTGTAAAATGGGCTGGTCCTGTGCGGTGTCCCGGGGTGGCTGCCCAGGAGATGATGCTAGCCATCCCCATGTGCTCAGGATACAGCCCAGAGACAGCTGCCAATAGATAACTTATTCCTGGGGGTTTCTGGCTAAGAAAGGAGAAAGGGGGAAGCAAAGACCAGGAGGATGGAGGGAGGGGGTCAGAGTTCCCAGGGAGGCAGAGGAATCCTCCTAAGGGTTCCCCTCAGCGTACTTGTCTGCTCCTGGGGCCGATGAGCCAGGCGAGCCCCCTCCCCAAGGCAGCAGCCTCAGATCTCCAGCGTGTGCAGACCTCCTCTCCCGGCCTGAACAGTAAAACCCCGAGTTCGCAGACGAAAGGCCTCCACCAGACGCTCTGCCAGCTCCTCCCTCAGGGCAGGGTTCTACCCACAGACCCCAGGACAGGGAATTGCCCTGGTCCAAGACAGCCTCTGAGGTCCTGACTCCCAGGACCGCAGATCCTGCCTATGGACAGTCCTTCTAAGAACTCATAAGCCACATCCCCCATCTGCTCCTCCTCTGGCTGCCGAGTCCTTCTGGGTCCTGAAGGCACCACACACACCTCACCCCCCCATCCTACCCAGGGCGTGGCTGAGGCAGAGAGGGCTGGAGTGGGGACCTCCAGAGACCCAGTGAAGGAAGGGAGGAGAGAGCGAGTCCTGCATCCAAACCAGAGGGCTAGAGTTTCTGGCGCTGTGAGGGGCTGTGGAGCAACTAGCAGTCTGCATTCCAACCTGGCCTTTCTCTGGCCTTGGGCCCCAGCTCCCAGTCCCTGTGAGGGACCCTCTGAGCCTGGCTCTCCCTGCCCTGTCCTGGGGCCCAGGCTCCAGCATCCTCTCCTTCCTTGCAGCCTGACAAGCTCCGGAGGCTCTTCTTCGCAGACAAGAAGCACAAACCCTGAGGAGGCCTGGCTTCCAGCGGCCCACCAGCGGGATTCCCGGGCCCGGGGCCACACCAGGGGTTATTGGGAAGCTCTCAGCTTGCTTGCAGGCACCCCTTGGACCCTCAAACCCAACCAGCCTGCTTTGGAACCAGGCTCCAAGACAGCCTAGGTGCCCACCAGCGACAGGGTGGGAGGGGACCTTCCAGTCTCCTGCTGCTCAGGACTGAGTCCCACTCCCCACCCCAGGGCCTCCCACCCATCCAGAGGAAGTCACAGCCTGAAAGGAGGGGGGACCAAAGGCAGGGGTGAGCACCCCCTGCTTCCAAGATGAGCAAGCCAGGGGGGTGTCCTGGATGATCGATGGAGCTGGTCTCCCACCACTGAACACTTACTGAGCCCGGGACAGGCCCTGTGGCATGGCTGGCATCTTCTTAGCTGAGTGATTATCATACACTTGCTCCGGAGACCAAAACCAGTCCCCCTCATTGCGGCCCTATCAGAGAGGGGGGTGGGAAGTAGCAGCAGAGTGCCACCTCAGAGGGGATGGCTCTGGCCCTGGGGCAGCTGAGCTCCTTGGGGCCATCCCCTCTGCCCCTCTCCACCCCCACCTTTATGCGGGCCTCATAATGCAAGCTGGGCAGATCCTGGTCTGACCCTTTCGCTGCAGATGAGTGGGCGGGGTAGGGGGCAGGGATGGACAGAGAACCAGAGAGGAGCAGCAACCTGCCTGAGGCTGCAGCCAGCCAGCCTGGGCACCGCTGGGTGGTTTCTGGAGTCAGCCAGTGGGTGCTTGCTGGCCTCCCTAAATAACCAGGTCACCCTCATCTGTGCTCTGCCTCCAGCCAGTGGTGGTCTTTAGGGGTGGCTCTCAGACCCCTCCTAACGCACGCCCAAACCTGGCCGGCTGCCCGGGCTCAGCCTGGGCCCTGCTGGGTGTTTCTGGAGCCAGCCAGTGGGTGCCTGCTGGCCATCCCTATGTGACTGGTCACCATGGACCTAGCCCCGTGCCTGATACAAACGTTCGCTGGAATGGCTCTCATTATGAGGGACGTGGAGATGGTTTTTCACCCAACTTCGGCTCTTCATGGAGCTCCCTAGGATCTGGGGCACAGATATCTCTCCTCCCAAGGACACAAGCACTGAAATAAAGTCGGTGCTGAAGGTGGGAAGGCAGCGCTTAACCTCAAAAGGTGAGGTGCTCATGGGGAGATTTCAGAGAAAAGCGATCAACAGACACAGAGAATGTGAAAGTGTTTTGCTATTAGGAGTTCGCAAATCTGTGGGCAGCACACAGCACTGAGGATTCCACGTCGTCGGGGAGGGCAGATGGGGTGGTGGACAGGGGCCGAGTCCTTGCACCCATGGTTCCCACAGCTTCACGTTGGGAAGGGCCGGGGAGAAGGAACAGACGGGCCCAGGGTGCAGCCCAGCTATGGGCTCTAGAGAAAGATTGCATAGCTTGTTAAACCTTGTCCTCTTTTTGTTTTTCCATTTGCCTGGGCAACCCGGGTGCCTGCCCAGCACTTGGACAAGTCAGCACCCCAGCCCTGTCAGGGGTTCCTCCTCTCCCTCCCACTGGGGCCATTTCTGATGGGAGTAGGGAAGGTGGGGGAACAGTAGGGCCTGGGGAGGGCCCACAGGGGGACTGGGAAGGGCCCTGCTCCTCACATCCCCCCTTCCCTGGTTAAGGTGTTTTTTGTTTTTTTTGCTGAAAGGGCCAAAGAAGTGTTCGTGGGTGTAAACCGCAGAGGCCACAGCTCTGCTCCTGGGGAGCTTGGAGGTCACACTCCTGTGGGCTCCGGGCTGGATGGTCGGCTTCTGGTCGCTGTCCTCAGATCCGGATGTGGAAAGTGCTGGAAAGAAGGAAAGAGCAAGAAGGGGTGAGCGGCTCTGGACCGGGTGGGTAAAGGTCCTCACAGAAAGCCAACCAGGTCCCGCGTCCAACCCTGGACAGTCCCTCCGGGAGGATGCAGAGTTCGTGAATAATCCACACGAGGGAACGAAGGCCTGGAGGGCCAGCCGTGCCTGCACGTCCAACCCCACCCGACCAAAGGGCCCCCAGGTCTTATCCCTTCCCCGAGAGTCCGGCCCTGCTGGGGACAGCGGGCTTGCCAGGCACACACTGAAGGCAGCTGGGCCTGGAGCCTGACCTGCCTCCTGGGCCGCACGGGGCCTGCGGCGTCACTGCTCTTAGGAGCGGCGAGGGCCCTCGGCCTCGTGGGGTCTCCTGGCTGCAGCGCCCATGAGGCCCGCCCCACCCAAGCCAGCCCCTTGGAGCCACACCTGAGGAAATCCGGGGCCTTGGCGATCATGTCCTCAAAGTCTGCGAAGCCCAGCTTGCCGTCACCGTCGAGATCGGCCTCTTCGATGACCTTGTCACACACCAGTACCACCTCGTCTTCGTCCAGCTCCGACTTGGTGAGCCGGGCTAGCGTCAGCTGCAGGTCCTCCTTGCAGATAAAGTTGTCTGTGTTGAAATCTGCAGGGAGTGGGTGGGGACACTCAGGCCACTCTCCTCCAAGCTGGTCACACCAGACACCTCCCCATGCACCCTCTGTGGACACTGGATCCTGGTCTTCAGCCAACTGGGACCAAGGGGGGCTCACCCACAAGGCACCTCTGGACACCACGTTCAACAAACCCACATTCACCATCTGCACAAACTCCCAGCTCGACGGCAAGCACAGACTTAGCCTGAGACACTTGGAATGTCCAAGTCTGAGGCTTCCTGGGAACATGAGACCCAGGCCAAATGGCCCTCCTAGCTTGCCCCACAGTAGACTGCGTGTTCCCTCTAGAGCTAAAGAAACCAAGGCCCAGACAGGCCAAATGACTGAATCAAGGTCAGATGTCTGCTTGGAGGGGAAGTTGGGATGCTGACCAGGGCCTGGCTGATGCTAAGACCCACATTTTCTAAACTGCACCATGTTGCCTCTGGCCCCTAGCCAGACAAGGAGGCCAGGAGACTCAGAAGGCCCTCAGAGAAAGGCCCCATGCCTGGCTTCAAAGAGCAGGGAACGATTTGATTCTAATCCTTGGCAAAAGGCGCTACTGCTGCCCACAGCCCAGCAACATGTCCAGAGGGCCGAGCCACGCAGGCTCATAGAGGGAATGCAAACACCCTTCTGACTGCTTTTCAACCCAGCTATCAACTTTCTTCGCCTCTGCTGTTTCTTCTACCTGGAGGGCACTTCCACGTATCTGTGTAGCAGACTCCAAGTCTTAGCTCAACCCCCTCCTCCTGGTTGGCTGGGGGCCGTGGCGGGGGTGGGGGGCGGCACTGCCTAGACATAAGGGCTCCTCTTGCCAACTGGCCAAACCCTAGCATCAGTGGTAGTGATGAAGACTACAATGCTCATGTAAGCTCTTTAGGCTCCATCTCATTTAATTTTCAACACAAGCCTCTTCAGTGGGTACAATTAGAACCCCCACAATACAGATGAAGAAACAGGCTCGGAGAGGACCAATGACTTGAGGTCACATCCCTGCTCAGTGTGGGACCTCAGAGCCCAAGCTCTTGTCTGGGCACCCTCCATGGCACATCCCCACACTGGCCTATGAAGGGGCACTGGGGCAGGCACAAGATAGGATTCTTCTCTGCCCTCTGATGGTGCCTCTCTGTAGGGTTGGCAAGATGGGGAACCCTCTGCCCATTCTATATGAGGAAACTAAGGTCAAGGGTGGAGAAGGCAACGGCACCCCACTCCAGTACTCTTGCCTGGAAAATCACATGGACGGAGGAGCCTGGAAGGCTGCAGTCCATGGGGTCGTCAAGAGTCGGACACAGCTCAGCAACTTCACTTTCACTTTTCACTTTCATGCATTGGAGAAGGACATGGCAACCCACTCCAGTGTTCTTGCCTNAACTCCTTGGCTGGCTCCTCAAAAGCCCAGTCACAATGACCTCTCCAGACTTACACTGTGCTCATCCCACCACGGTCGCCTCCCCGTCAGCTCCCCAAGCCCTGTGCTGTGTGCTTCCCTGAGCTCGTTATAGGCTGCCTCTCTCCCGGGTGTGCCCACCCGCATTCTCCTGTGAACGAACTCCAGGCCCTGCTGAGAGGTCGCCACGTGTGAACTCACCTCATGCTAACTGCCCACTCTCCCTCCTCTGATCTCAGGACCCTACAGGTATCGCTCATGTACAAGTTGTCCCCTCTGGCCACCAAGCTGGACAAGCACTCTTCAAAGTGTTCTTGGTGTCTGTCCCCAGTGTCCCCAGGGTGGGAACCAGCAGTAACCAGCTGGCCTATGGAATGCCACCACCACACACAGCTTCACAGTCCCCGCTCCAGGCCTAGGTTACCGTAGATCTTGAAGGCGTAGCTGGCCTTGAGCTCGCGGGGAGCCGACTCACAGAGCACAGAAAACATGTCAACAAAGTCATTGAAGGTGAGGTTCCCCTCACCATCCTCAGAGAAAGCCTCCACGATCCTTTCCTTGAAGGGATTCTCCTGAAGAAAACAACCACAGCAGTCACCATGGATGCAGGTTCACTGGGAGGACCCTGGAGCCCATCTGTTATGCCTCTGTGACCTAACCCCTCTGGGCCTCAGTTTCCCCATCTGTAAGATGGGAATAATAATCACACCTACTTAATTGGGTTGCGAGAGGGTTAAATGAGTTAAAAATAAGGTGTTGGTACAAGGCCTGGCACATCATGAGAAATGCCAGGCTGGATGAGTTACAAGCTGGAATCAAGATAGGCATAAGAAACAAAAACAACCTCAGATATGCAGATGACACGCTAATGACAGCGAAGAGGAACTAAAGAGCCTCTTGATGAGGGTGAAGGAGAGCGAAAGGCTAAATATTAAAAAACTAAGATCATGGCATCTGGCCCCAATACTGCATGGCAAATAGAAGGGGGAAAGGTGGAAGTGGTGACAGATTTCCTCTTCTTGGGTTTCAAAGTCACTGCAGATGGTGACTGCAGCCATGAAATCAGAAGACAACTGCTTCTTGGCAGGAAAGCGATGACAAAGCTAGACAGTGTGTTGAAAAGCAGAGACATTACTCTGCCAACAAAGGTCTGGATAGTCAAGGCTATGGTCTTCCCAGTTGTACGGTTAGAGCTGGACCATAATGAAGGCAAAATGCCAAAGAATTGATGCCTTTGAACTGTGGTGCTGAAGAAGACTCCTGAAAGTCCCTTGGAAAGCAAGGAGATAAAAGCAGTCAATCAAGGGAGATCAATCTTGAATATTCACTGGAAGGACTGATGCTGAAGCTCTAGTATTTTGGCTGTCCGATGCAAACAGATGACTCATTAAAAATATCCCTGATGCTGGGAAAGACTGAGGGCAGAAAGAGAAGAGGATGTCAGAGGATGAGATGGCTGGACAGCATCACCTATGCAATGAACATGAACTTGAGCAAACTCTGGGAGATGGTGAGGGACAGGGAGGCCTGGCGTGCTGCAGTCCATGGCATCACAATGAGTCAGACACGACTGGGCAACTGAACAACAGCAGCAACAAGACCCAGCACTAGTGAGAGCTCTACAAGTGTCACGTTCTGTTATGTTGTTCAGATGAGCAGGGGGAGCTCAGCAGAGCCCAGTGTGTCCACTGGAGGCATCGCCTCTTCCAGCAGGAGCAGGGATTAGTCCCATTACCCAGGGAGTACATGGAGACTCCTGCCTTGACATGCAAGAGAAGACAATGTTCCCGAGTCCAAACTCGTACTGCTCACAGCACAAAAGGCCAGTATATCAACAGACGAGTTGCTGGGGCAAGGGCTAGCAACTTTATTCATAAAAGCAGCAAACTGAGAAGATGGCGGACTCATGTCCCAAAGAACCATCTTGCCTGAGCTGGAATTCAGGCTCCTTCTTCACCAGAGGGGGAGGGAGTAAAGTGAAACATTTCCTGGTTCCCATCAGCCTCTGGAGTGAGTGAAGTGAAGTCGCTCAGTCGTGTCCGATTCTTTGCCACCCTGTGGACTGTAGCCTACCAGGCTCCTCCGTCCATGGGATTTTCTAAGCAAGAGTACTGGAGTGGGGTGCCATTTCCTTCTCCAGGATCTTCCTGACCCAGGGGATCAAATCCAGGTGTCCCACACCGTAGGCAGACGCTTTACGGTCTGCGCCACCAGGGAAGTCCGGAGGGGAGGTGTTAATTTCTCCCTCACTGCAGTCATTCATAGTTGGGCCTGGTCAGGATGTTACCTGTGAGCGAAACGAAGATATTTTAGCTTAACGCTCACTACCTGGGAGGCAGGGTTCCCAGAGATGGGCCACTATGTATAATTTAAGCTTAGAGGCAATATCCCTTTAGAGATTAATTTGGAAGAGAATATAAAGGCTGTTCCCTACTACTACAGCTCTCAGCTCAGTCCAAGATCATGGGAGGCAGAAGTGGGGCTCCAGAGGTTGGATAACTGGGCCAGGATCAGAGAATCACTCAGATCCCAGGCCAGCAGTCACCCGACTCCTATGAATTTTCCTAGGCCAGCCCACAGGGAGGTAAGAAATTATACCAGCAACTCCTTCCTCTGATCCCAGCTCACTCAGGGCCCATCTCTCCTGGAGTCCTCTACCGNAGAGTACTGGAGTGGGGTGCCATTTCCTTCTCCAGGATCTTCCTGACCCAGGGGATCAAATCCAGGTGTCCCACACCGTAGGCAGACGCTTTACGGTCTGCGCCACCAGGGAAGTCCGGAGGGGAGGTGTTAATTTCTCCCTCACTGCAGTCATTCATAGTTGGGCCTGGTCAGGATGTTACCTGTGAGCGAAACGAAGATATTTTAGCTTAACGCTCACTACCTGGGAGGCAGGGTTCCCAGAGATGGGCCACTATGTATAATTTAAGCTTAGAGGCAATATCCCTTTAGAGATTAATTTGGAAGAGAATATAAAGGCTGTTCCCTACTACTACAGCTCTCAGCTCAGTCCAAGATCATGGGAGGCAGAAGTGGGGCTCCAGAGGTTGGATAACTGGGCCAGGATCAGAGAATCACTCAGATCCCAGGCCAGCAGTCACCCGACTCCTATGAATTTTCCTAGGCCAGCCCACAGGGAGGTAAGAAATTATACCAGCAACTCCTTCCTCTGATCCCAGCTCACTCAGGGCCCATCTCTCCTGGAGTCCTCTACCACAGCTGGGCCAGCACTGGGCCACTCCACTGTGTGCCCAGTCCAGCAGAGGGGGCTGAGAGACAACCCCACAGTTCCTCCCAAGTGCCTCCTACCCTCGAATGATCCTCTGAGCCTGGGCTCAAGCCCCTGCTCTAGGCCAGCCTGGCTGCTTGTCCAGGGCTGAGCCTGTGATTTACCACCCCTCAGGACTGAGGTCACAGCCTGGATACAGGCCCCAAGTGGATGCCACGTGGACCCCAGCTGGACTGACCCCAGAGTCACACATTTGAGACCTGGAGAGGGGCTATTTGCAAAGACACACAGCAACGTGCTCTAAAAACCCAAATGCTATTTTTACTATTGAAGTACACTTTCTGTGTATTATATTAATAAGTAAGGAACTCGGGAAATGAAACTCTTAGGTCAAGTATATAAACGGTTTGAGGACCAGCAGCATTAGCCTCATCTGGAAGCTTGTTAGAAAAACAGATCCTTGGGCCCCACCCAGATCTACTGAACCTGGACTGGGATTCAGACAAGATCTCGAGGTGATTCCTGCGCACGTTAAAAGTCTGAGGGGATGCTATGGATGACTGTGCTGTGAGAGACTACAGCCACTCAAGGAGGAGGCTGGAAGAAAGTTACCTTCAAAAGCAGACACACACAAGGTCTCCCAAGGACAGCAGCTGGGCCGCCTAACAAAGGAGTGAGCAGGTGAGTGCAGGCTAACAGCCTGCAGACCAGGGGGCAGCACCAGTCACAGCACACATGGGACTCATTTACTCAGAGTGCAGATGAGGAAACTGAGGCACAGTGGGGGTTCAGCTCAGGTCTAGGTGGCTCCGCTGCCCCGCCATCCGGAGGGGCACACCCCTCAGCTCCCAGCCTCCTCCCAAGCTCTGCCTGGCAGCAGCGGCCACTCGTGTACCCGGAGCTCCGGCATCTGGGTGATGAGGCTCATGGGCACGTGGACAACGGGGCTCTTCCTGTAGTCCATCGGGACGAGGTTGGGGGCCAGCTCATAGAACCGCGCGTGGAGCCTGCAGGGGAAGCACAGAGAAGGGGCTGGAGGGGACACAGGCCCAGGGGCCCTCAGAGGCCCAGTGCTGCCCTGCCTGCACCCTACCTCCCATACTGGAGACCCACATTGGCCAGGAGCCTGGGGAGACCATCTCCTTTGCCCACGGGGTATGGCATCTGTGAGGAAGGCAAGTTCTGCCCAGACCCATGCTGATACCCAGATTGGATCCTGGCATTCCTACTGCTGCTGCAGCCACTGGCCACCCCCACCCTCAAGGGCCTGCAGTCCCACTTATTTTCCCCTCTTTAGACTCTCGTAAGAGTCTATGTGCCAGGCATGTCACCTCTTTCATTCTCCTGCGACTGTGTGGACAGGTGCACTGTGACCACAGTTTACAGCTCAGCAAACTGAGGCCTGAAGACGTTAAGGGTGACTGGTCTACCACCACACACCTAGGAAGTCTCAGCAACTACAGCTGGAACCCAGGGCCGGAAATCCAGAGCAGAAGCTCTAATGCCCCCTCCCCACACCATTTCCACTGCTCCCCACTCCTGACCTGCTGAAGACCTGGCCCAGGTTGCTACTGCCCCAGGCTAGGCCCCGAGGGTTGCTGGGTCTCTGCAAGAGCTTCCAGAAACCCTCACAGCCTGGAAAGTCCCTGAGCCTGGGCCACCCACAGCCTCTCTCCAGCTGGGAGCTGTTGGGATGGAGCCCATTGCCCTGGGCCTGGGCCTGGGCCTGGGCCTGGGCCTGGCCCTCGTCACTGATGGGTTGGGTCCCCAGCTCCCTCCCATCCTCCCGCATGGCTGAGGAGTCCCTGGAACACAAGCCCGCCTCCATGTTGCGTGGACCCTNATTCAGATGCTTATATCTTTCCTTTTCTCCTTTGCTTTTTGCTTCTCTTTTTTTCACAGCTATTTATAAGGCCTCCCGAGAAAGCCATTTTGTCTTTTTGCATTTCTTTTTCATGGGGATAGTCTTGATCCCTGTCTCCTGTACAATGTCGTGAACCTCATTCCATAGTTCATGAGGCACTCTATCTATCAGATCTAGGCCCTTAAATCTATTTTTTTCTTCCACTGTATAATCATAAGGGATTTGATTTAGGTCATACCTGAATGGTCTAGTGGTTTTCCCTACTTTCTTCAATTTAAGTCTGAATTTGGCAATAAGGAGTTCATGATCTGAGCCACAGTCAGCTCCTGGTCTTGTTTTTGTTGACTGTATAGAGCTTTTCCATCTTTGGCTGCAAAGAATATAATCAATTTGATTTCAGTGTTGAACATCTGGTGATGTCCATATTACTCATGTTTTAATGCCATTCTCCCAAATCATCCCACCCTCTCCCTCTCCCACAAAGTCCAAAAGACTGTTCTATACATCTGTGTCTCTTTTGCTGTCTCACATACAGGGTTATCGTTACCATCTTTCTAAATTCCATATATATGCATTAGTATACTGTATTGGTATTTTTCTTTCACTCTGAATAATAGGCTCCAGTTTCATCTATCTCATTAGAACTGATTCAAACATATTCTTTTTAATAGCTGAGTAATACTCCATTGTGTATATGTACCACAGCTTTTTTATCCATTCATCTGCTGATGGACATCTAGGTTGCTTCCATGTCCTGGCTATTATAAAGAGTGCTGCGATGAACATTGCGGTACATGTGTCTCTTTCAATACTGCTTTCCTTGGTGTATATGCCCAGCAGTGGGATTGCTGGGTCATAAGGCAGTTCATCTCACATGCTAGTAAATAATGCTCAAAATTCTCCATGCCAGACTTCAGCAATATGTGAACGGTGAACTTCCTGATGTTCAAGCTGGTTTTAGAAAAGGNTTGCGGTACATGTGTCTCTTTCAATACTGCTTTCCTTGGTGTATATGCCCAGCAGTGGGATTGCTGGGTCATAAGGCAGTTCATCTCACATGCTAGTAAATAATGCTCAAAATTCTCCATGCCAGACTTCAGCAATATGTGAACGGTGAACTTCCTGATGTTCAAGCTGGTTTTAGAAAAGGCAGAGGAACCAAAGATCAAATTGCCAACATTCGTTGGATCATGGNTCCAATTTGCCTTGATTCATGGACCTGACATTCCAGGTTCCTATGCAATATTGCTCTTTACAGCATCCTTTGTCAAACATAAACAAAAGGATACTCTATCTCAAAGCAACACCCAACATTAAACTTAAATGACAACGTAAACATTCCCATATAAGTGGGGTTCCTAAGCATCACCACTGGGGCCTCCCTGGTGGCTCAGCAGTAAAGAATCTACCTGCAATGCAGGAGACACAGGTTCAATCCTTGGGTCAGGAAGACCTCCCAGAGAAGGAAATGGCAACCACTCCAGTATTCTTGCCTGGGAAATCCGACACAGCAGCCTGGCGGGCTACAGTCCATGGGGTCGTGAAAGAGTCAGATGTGACTTAGCAACTAAACAACACCATCACCATCATTATATAACATTTCCCCCATGCGTGCCAGTCAGTGTAATTAGTCAGGAAAATAAAATAGCGTGCTTAAACTTTAGAGAGGAGGCAAATTATTATTTGCTGGAAAACCAAGAATAACCAGTTTAAAAACTTTTTGAATGAGAAAGAGCTCAATAGCTCTTCTATGCAATAGTTGTTCTATCAGTATTCACCTATTCAAAAATACTATATAAAAAAAGATCCAACTCACAATACAACCCCCCAAAAACTCAAAACAACTACACATAAAATAATATGAAGTGTATACAAGGAAAAACATGGAACTTTACCAAGGGATGTAAAATAGTTAAGGAGTTAGATAACTTTACTGATGGGAAAGACTTATTACTAGAAGATGGCAATCTTCTCTTCATTTTCCTATAAAATGAATACAGTCTTAATTGAAATCTGCAAAATATTTGAGAACTTGTCAGCCTGAATCAAAAGTCTGTTCAGAAGAATAAACGTAGGAGAGTTGTGGGGAGACCATGAAAAAAGAATAACTGGGCAGATGTTTGCCCCATTGGATGTGAAAACTGTTTAGAGCTACAATAAATAAAACCGTATGGAACAGACACTGGTGTAGAAGAGGCAACCCAAATATAGTGTAAATGAGATTAGTCCATGACAAAGAGCATTTGAAATTAGAGAGAAGATGAATTCTTCTGGAAGTCACAGATGGGTTGGTGGTCCACACTCATGACTAGCTTTCATGTAAAATAATAGTTTAAAATTTAGTTGATAACACTTACAAATTAAACTTACATGACAAACCGTGATTCCCTGATCACACTGAGGCTTGATTTCCCCAAGGTCACAACCAGCTGGGGCTTAGGAAGAGCTTTTCTGCAGATCCTGGTCCTAAAACATTCCCAGCAGGGTACACAGGTTCATTTCGTTGCAGTGTATATTGGCCCAGGCAGGTAGCAGAGTTTGAAACTCTTGGAATATTCAATAAATGACTTGGGGACAGAAGACAAGAAAGATGTAACAGCCAGTGCGATTGAGGAAGCAGGGAAATGGGGACTCAGGCATGGCTACTAAAGAGCGATTAGAAATAAAAATTCAAAAGCCTGAAAAATGTCCCCGTCTTTTGATCCAGAAATCTGTTAGAAATGTACCCTAAGGAAATAATCCCAGCAGTTTGGGTTACATGTCAAGGTGTCCCAAGAATGTTCCTTACAGTGCTAATCGTAACAGTGAAACTTTGCAAACCTGTATGTCCAACTAAATGAACTGAAGAGGTGGTGAGATCATTTTTTAAATCTTATCTATCTTCACAAGTCGCCTAAAAGGAAAAGAAATTTAAAGCAGATTACAGAACAACCTGATCAAAATTTCCAATAAACACACATACAAAGGGAGACTACTTGCACAGTATGTACCTAAAGGTTAAATATATCAACACGTTAATAGCTGTTGTTTCTGTGTGGCAGGACTGCTGATAATCTTTTGCTCTCTCTTGACTGGCTTTATTTTCTAATTTTCTACCACCATCACAAAGCACAGGTGAAATAAAAATTAAAAGTAATTAAAATAAATTATGCAGAGTTTTAAATGGTTGAGAAGATAAAACAGAAGATAAAGTAACCCACAGGCAAGCACCCCAGGTGCCAGCTGGGTCTCTGTGCTCAGGAGCACAGGTTAACTGGAGGCTGGGGGAATCACCTATGGTGAAGAAGGTGGCTGAAGGTAGGGCCGCCCAGTCAGGCTCAGCATTGGGGTGGAAGAGCTGTGCCCTGGGGAGCAACTGGATCCACCCTGGAGTGGGGGTGGGGTTGTGTATGTGAGTAGGGAGGAGTTGGGGAGGGGAGAATTCCCCGATGGGTATCTGAGACTCGGTATCACTGACCCAAGGCTGCCAGAGAGCTTGGTCCCAAGCTGCAATGAAGAACCTGCCGCTCATGTTTCCTCCTCGCCATCTGGTCACTACTCAGGGTGCAGCTCACCCAGAAACCCATCCAGGTGGGGGTGGGGATACAGCGCTGGAAGGCCCCTGCAGCCCTGGCAGCAGGACGCCTGTGATCTGGTCCCCACTGTGTGGCACCTGCTGTGTCTCAATTGCCACCTCTGCGGCGTGGGGATGAGAGTGCCCCAGCCCTATTTTTCCATGGGCCCCGGTGGCTGGGAGGGCAGGGTGACAGCGTCGTTCAGCATAACACAGGCTGTTTGGAGGGCCCTGGGCCCAGGGCCTGGCTCTGCCGCTGGCCTGGCTTGGTGTGGCTAGCCAGGGCCTCGCTCCGCGCCCTCTCTGGGCTCGGGCCTTCGGTCGTCCTGCCTGGACCTGAGATGTGAACAGTGTGGAGAGGGTGCACCTGGCAGGGGTGGTCAGTCACACCGGCTCTTGCCAGAGCTCAGAGAGAAGGCTGGAGAAAAGCCAGGGGGCTGAAGTTGAGCCATCGTGGCCACGCCTGGACAAGTAATCCCACACGCTGCCTGGCCTTACCGCCCTTCCTGAGGGTGGACGGGTGGGCAACAAAACTCCAAGCAGCCTGTGTTATGCTGAACGACGCTGTCACCCTGCCCTCCCAGCCACCGGGGCCCACGGAAAAACAGGGCCGGGGGCACTCTCATCCCCACGCCTCAGAGGTGGCAACTGAGACACAGCAGGTGCCAGACGGTGGGGACCAGATCGCAGGGGTCCTGCTGCCAGGGCTTCACCCCTCCTCCACCCCACTCGACCAGACTTTGCAGAAAAAGCACCAGGTCCGGTCCCCCCCGAGTGCTAAACAGAAGTGAGGCCGGAAGGAACCAAAGACAGAGCAGGCAGTGGGGGACTCAGCGAGGGTGTCCAGCTACCAGAAAGGGTCCCTTCCCCACTTTGTGGACCCCAGGCCTGGGCTGAACTACAGAGGCTGGTACAGAAGGATGCAGAGCTGGGTGGGCCAGGGCTGTAGCGAGCCAGGAGACCCCCTACCCCTGCTCAGACCACCTACCTGCCTGGGATTGATCATCTGCCAAGAGATCAGGGTCCCCCCACAAAAGCCTATCAGGTTGAACCCAATTCCTGGCCTGGCCCATGAACCACTCTCTTCCCCCAGGCAATGCTGCTACTCTCAGTGAGACCGCTGGGGATGGGAAAGGTAGAAGCAGGTCTGTGCCCTTGCCCCCACTGCTCCTGGCCTGGAATGTTCTCCCCTTGGCCAACCCTACCCATCCTTCATCCACACATTCTTCAAGTGCTTCCTGGTGCTGTGCCCAATGCCAGGAGTGAGGGGCCTGTCTCTCCTAGGTGGTAGGAATGGGTGTCCCCACCTACCCAGGGGACAGGCTGGAAAAGCAGCCTGGGCAAAGGAAGGAACAAGGGACACTGTCTGGGCAGAATGGTCACGGCAATGACAGATCTCATCTCCCCTGGGTAGTGTAACAGGATCGAGCCCTAGCCTGCCCATCGACCTCCAGGGAAAGCGGTCCTGAGACCATGCTAGCTTTTAGTGCCACCTAACAGTCCAGGCAGGGGGGCCTGGTATGGCCTGTGGGACCAGGTTTCCTGGCATTCTATGAGTCCTGCCCTCCATCTGGTCCTGGAACTCTGAGGCTGCCAACAACCTTCATCTCTCCTGTCTAGGCCCACCCCACCCCCAAAGAAAGGGACTGTCCTGGAAAGAGACTCTCAGTGGACAGCTCAAGGGCAGTGAGGGCATCCTGCCATGCCCCTGACTTCTGGACCTCCCAGGAACGGCAGGACATCAGAGCCTGAGCGTGGGGGCTCTTAGAGATCCCCGTCTAATGACAGGGACCTCCTAGTTGGATAAGTTTCAGCAGGGCAGTGAAATAGCGAGCAGCCTGGAGTCAGAGGCCAGGTCTTCAGTCCCTGGCTGGACGACTTTAGCCAAGCTGCTCAGCCCCATCTGTAAAGTGAGGATAAAAGGATTCTCCTGTTACAAGGGCACAGTGAGGA
The DNA here is from genome assembly GCA_006410615.1 of Neotragus moschatus. Lineage (NCBI taxonomy): Eukaryota > Metazoa > Chordata > Mammalia > Artiodactyla > Bovidae > Neotragus > Neotragus moschatus. The sequence continues at coordinate 850,581 of SJYA01002789.1, forward strand.
TTAAATGAAAATGTTCCTGAAACTGCCCACCATGGAGCCTGGCACGCACTCGGTAGACGTTCCATTCCTGGCAGAAGGATGTGGGCCAGTTCCTGAGTTCATACAGCAGCCCACATTAGAGGCAGAAAAGCTTATCCCCAGCTTGGGCGGACCCTGCACATACACCCGCCCCCAGCACCCCCCTGCCCCCAGGGTGGCCGGCCCCACCCCTAACCCCAGGGGGGTGAACAAGAGCCACACTTACTTGAGGATGTCCTTCTTATTGAAGAAGGTGCAGTCCTGTGGNGTCTTCCAAGTACAGACTTCTCTCAGCCCAGGGCGGCTTCTACGGCCTGAAGCTGCCCAGCAAGAAGGGTCAGGGTGCTTCCAATCAGCACGGTGGGATGTAAGGGATGAATGTGGAAGAGGCCGGGTACTGCTCTCTCTTCCCCTGCCCATCCTCCTCCCCTCCCCTCCCCTCTCTTTTCTCCTCTCTCTGATCCCCCTGGGTTGGAAAGGAAGTATCTGGGTCTTGATGTGTGAGTTTTATTGGCAACAGATGGGAAAGCTTCTCACATGACCCTAGTCCCTTATTGCAACTACTTCCCTCTGTCCACATCAATGGTCCTCAAGATGTGGTTCCTGGACCAGCAACATCACCATCACCTGGGGACTTAGTGGAGATTTAGATTCTTGGGCTTCTCTCCAGACCTACAATCAGCAACTTTGGGAGGGTGGGGCCCAGAAATATGCATTTAGAAAAGTTTCTTCTCATGATGCTGATGCTTGCTAAAGTGTGAGGGCCTCTGCTTTAGAGCAGAATCACTTGGGAACTGCTTAACTCCCTGCATCCTCTCCCATTACCACCAACAGACCCCAGATCAATTATGACTGAGTCCCTGAGGGTGGATCCAGGCACCAGCAGTTTACAAAGTCATCAGGTGACTGCAACGTGCAGCTGAGAACCATACCACAACCAGTCCGTGATTATCACAGGCTGGTCAGTAGGCGCTCTGAATATCCAGTTTTGTTTAGTTCTCATCACTAGCATACATGGGGCAGGGAGCAAGGCATTACCTTCCCATTTTGTAGATGGGAAAACTGAGGTTCAGCAAAGTTGAAGAGCTTGCCCTAAGTCGCACACACAGACCAAGGGCTGGGCTGGAACTCAGGCATATGTGCTTCTTGACCACTGCCCGCTGACAGGAAACAGAGCCGCAGGCCACCCAGGCCAGTCTGACACCCACCACTCCATCTCCTGCTTCCGCTGTGTATTCCCATATGACACACGGTNCGCACACACAGACCAAGGGCTGGGCTGGAACTCAGGCATATGTGCTTCTTGACCACTGCCCGCTGACAGGAAACAGAGCCGCAGGCCACCCAGGCCAGTCTGACACCCACCACTCCATCTCCTGCTTCCGCTGTGTATTCCCATATGACACACGGTGCGTGCGCAATACAGACTGGGGGAATGAATGACCAGACTTTTCCACATAAACTTTCTTTCCACAGCAGTTACATTAGCAATTCACTGGCTGGGGAATATCTCACTGAAGGCATCGGCCCTGCCTCATCTAACCTTTCTCCTCTTTCTGAACATTTAGACACGGCCATTTCTAGGTTTTTAACATAACCAATAAAGCTGCCCTGAACCTGCTCACTGAGTGATGTTTGGCTTTTTCGTCTGTTGACTTACTTCCCTGGAACACATCCCAGGGAGGCAGCTCATGGAGGAGGAACACAGCAAGTGCCTTAAAAGCTTCTCAGGGCTCTGAGCAGTCTGGCAGTGGAAAAAGGGTTAAGAGTCAGATTCAACTTCCCATCTTGCTTTGGATCCTTAGGCAAATCAGTGTCCTTTTGGAACCTCAGTGTCTGCGTCTGTAAAATGGGATACTGCCTCTCTGAAAGGGGCAGTGAGAGAAGCAAATAAGCTAAATTGCAGGATACAGGCCACAGTTTATGGGGCTTCCCTCCCCATTTTGGACACTCCATCCAGTGACCCATGTCCCAAAGGCATCCCTTCAGAGCCCGCAGCTCTGTGTCTGCTCTCACCCTGAAGACAAAACAAAAACCCTGCCCACCTCCATCTGCTCAGCTACCCAGGGAGTTAGCGCCACAGGTCTGCAGGAACTCTTCCTTGTATTCCATTGAGAACAAATGTCACTGCTTGGCCCCTGCCCTTTCACAGGGATAGGTCTTCAGGGAAGAGTTCCAGCTCAGGTTAGGGTCACAAAGGGTAGGAGTGAGGGACGGAGGGGCCTAATTCAGGTGAGGTGGGCCCTCAGGACTCGCAGCAGAAGACAGGGCAGGCCGGGCTTTCATGGTGGAAGTGCAAATGTTACAGCAGTTAAGGCTGGAGTTCCTCCTCCAAGCCTCTATTCATGCTGCTCTCCCAATCTGGACTGCATTCTCCACCTTGTCCAGCTTACCCAAATCCTTTCCATGTTCCAAAGCTCAACTCAGGAGAACTTTGCCCAGGTAGCCTCCCTGCTGGTCTACCTGTGCCAGTGGTCCCACGCCAAGCCACAGCCAGTCCCAGCTGGAGTGGGCTCTCCAGAGGGCTCTGCCAATGCAAGCCTGGGCACCGCCCAGCCGACCACCACACAGCTCAGCTGATCCCCACAAGAACCCTTGACACGAGCACAGCAGAGCTAGTATCATTCCCGTTTGAAAGCTGCAGACACCGAGACCCAGAAGAGGACAGTGGCTTACTAAAGTGTACAGAACTATAGCCCCTCCATGACTTCAAGCCAGGACTTCAGAATCGCTGGAGTTCCTTCCCTTTCTTAGAGCTATGCTTTAACAAGTATTCATCCAAACATCCTCATTCAAAGTTCTCCACTGCTTTTTCTGTACCTGAGTGGGGGACACACAGGAAATGGAATGGAGAGTAAACACTGATGACTGGGTATAAACCATTCTGTGGCCACAAGAAGGACTAGGGTGAAGGCATCAGGGAGCCTGTCTCAGAACGGTGAGGCCTGGCATGGACAGAAAGATGGATCAGACTGGGATGCTGAAGAAGTGAGGGGAGGGCACCAGGAGAACAAGGCCAGAGGTGAGGCCATGCTTGGCTAGAAGCCCTTCGGTGTGCCTGGAACTTGGGGTGCTAAGGGAGGGGTGAAGAATGACTCTGGAGGTTGGCTGACGCCAGACTAGGCCGGGGTAAGCTCTGCTCTGCACTCTGCTTAGGCTATTATCCCAGGACACTGCGGAATTCCAGGGGGAGAGGGTCACGCCCATGTTTTAGAAAGATCCAGCACATCCTTGACCCTGCACTTCTGCTCCAGGCATGCACAGCCGAGAGGTGGACAGCTCCCTAGGGCCTCCCACAGCAGTAGAGGGTTGGATAATATGTGTTCAGTGCAACTCTAGGCCCAGGAATTCTTTTTTAAAGAAAAACTTGCTTTACAACGGGGATGCATGATATGTCTGCTGAAAGAAAACGAGAAGGAGGGAAGGGAATGGCATGAGAAACTGAGGGATTGTGGTAGTAGCCTGTGGATGGAAATTACATCCTGAAACTGAGAGGCCTGGCCCCATTCCGGCTGTGGAGATGGAGGAGGGGGTCCCCAGGTGAGCCCCCAAAGAGGCTGAGTCACAGGACTTGTTCTTGACTGAAAACATGGCCTCAGCAGAGCAGAGTGTCAGATTAGCTGGAGGAGCAGTGGAGGGTCCTGGGGAAGGCAGTGGGCCCTTGGCAGTTTGAGGCATCGGCGGGAGGGGGTTGGATCTGGAAGGCGGAGAGGTGGTCTAGGGAGACACCTGAACTTTGGGGATGAGGACTGGGGAAGAGGGCAGGAAACGCTGGGGATCAGTTGGGGGAGGGGTGGCTGTTACTCGAGGTCACCCCCAGCGGCCCTGGCTGGCCCTGGCCGGCTGGAGAGTCTCAGAGAGGGAGACGCGGGGCTCTCCGGTTTCACAGCTCTCACTTTTCCCACCGAGCTCAGCCTCTGGCAAAGGATCAGAACCCAGCACTGGGCCTGACTCTGAAGGGAAACTCAATGCCAGGCTGGACTGAGTGGGAATCCAGGTTCCCCACCCCCATGAGGGGACTCTCTTGAGCGTGGCCTACCCGCTTGCTTGGCCCCACCTGCAGGTCTTTACCCAAGCAGTCCTCTCGGTCTGGAAGGCCTCTTCCGGGACCCTGATGACCAAAATCCTACTGATCTTTCAAGGGTCTGTGCAAGTGCTGTCTTATTTCCAGACCTACCATTCAAAGCAAAGCTCCCCTTCCCTCCAGGTTTCCCACTGACCCCTAGAGCCCTCCCCTAGAGCACACTCACCGCCTGGCTCTATGGAGGTAACGGTCTGTTTCTGCAGACAGCGAGGGCCTTAAGGACAGAGTACACACAGCCCCCAGCCTCAACAGAAGGACTGAGCCTTGAATTCACAAGTCAAATTCTTGTGTGATCTTTCACTGCACAGGGTACTGAATGACTCCTCAGCCTTTGTTTACTCTCCTGTAAAACAGGGCTAATAATCCTGCTCTCGGTGATGATCAAATGACTTGATGCACAGAGAGCATTCATTACCGCGCTGGGTACACCGAAGGCGCTCCATCGATGTGGCGCCCCCAACTCCTTCTAGGCCTCACGTGGAGCTGAGAAAGTACTGTCATTGATAACCAGAGCTTCCAGGAGCAAAAGGGGTGCCCACATCAAGCTTGATTCTGAAATGTTCACGAAGTCAAGGGGCAGCCACGGAGACCCTGCGGGTGTTCATCTCCCTCAGNGATGTGGCGCCCCCAACTCCTTCTAGGCCTCACGTGGAGCTGAGAAAGTACTGTCATTGATAACCAGAGCTTCCAGGAGCAAAAGGGGTGCCCACATCAAGCTTGATTCTGAAATGTTCACGAAGTCAAGGGGCAGCCACGGAGACCCTGCGGGTGTTCATCTCCCTCAGTCATGCTTCACATAGGCCATAATACTGTCTAGGCCCCTCTGCCTGGCAGAGCCTGGAAAGAAGCATCAGAGTTGGGCCTGGGAGGATAAGAGAGATCATCTGAAGCCTGAGGAGCAGCACCCCAGAGAATGTGCAAAAAGAAGCAGGAAAGCCCAGTGTGTCAAGGGAAGGAGGATAGCTCTGTGGTGGCTGCAGTGCACAGGGCAGGAAAAGAGCCTCAGCAGGCTGGCCAGGGCTCTGGGCAAGTCAGGAGTTTGGGCTCCATCCTGCAACCACAGAAAAGTTTGCACATGGGTGGGAGGGCACTGGGATATGATCTGGACAGCTCCCTAACTCTGGAAGCAGAGGGACCTAGGAGAGGTCTAAAGGGTTGGTTGCTGGGGCCTAAGGGAGCTCGGAGAGGTGACCATATAAGACTGGTACCTGGCTTGACTTCTTGTGCCAATTACTTTCATGCAGGGGGCAGAGGGAAAGATCCTAACGGGTAACAAGACATCTCCAACCCAGAATCGTATTTGGGGACTGACGCGCTTCACTTCCAACCCAGCTCATTTCTGCGGTACAGACTCACTCTCCTTGGCGGTTTCCCAGGTTTTGAGGGGTGGGAGAATCCTCCCTCCAGCCCACGTTTAAGGATTCCATCTCAGCACCAATGTGGGCTCTGGGATGAGTGGTCGGGAAGGGGTTTGGGTCCAGACTGGGGCCAAAAGCAAGAAGTCGGAATGAGAGAGAGGAAAGGGGAGCAGAAAGAGAGACGCCTGTGAGAATCTTCTAACTGGAAAGCTCTCATTCCTCGGGTGGGGAAACTGAGGCTTGGAGAAGTCACTGGCCCAAGGTCACGCGTCGAGCTGAAGGCAGAAGCAAGGTTTGAACCTGGTGAACCGGCTTTCGGGAGGCCTCGGCAAGCGACGGGAAAAAGAAGGGAGGGAGACGAAGGGCGCCGCTTCGGGATCCGGGGTCGGCCGGACTCACCTGGTAGTTGTCCAGCTGCTCTTCCGTGAAGATGGTCTGCTTGTTCCCCATGGTGGCCGCGGCGCCGTCGCTCGCCCGCCTGGGCTCCGCCTCCCATCCGCGGCCGCCGGAGCCCCGCGCCAGCGGCCCTCGCCAGCCCCGCGGCGGGCAGCTTCCGACGGCCGCCGGACCCCACTGCCCCGCCCCGCCGCACCGCGCCGCGCCCCGCCCCGTAGCCCACCGAAGGGGGCGGGGCGGGGGCCTGGGAGGCGGGGAAGCGGACCCAGAGCCCGGCGACTCCGCCCCGCGGCCGGGAGAGGGCGGGCGCCCGGCTCCCGGCTGCCGCGCGCCCCGGGCCCGCCAGGGGGCGGCCTGGCCTCGGGAGGCGCTGCCCGGCCCGTCTGGCGCCCGCGCCCGAGTCGGCTGGGCGGACCCGGGAACTTCCGGCCGCCAGGAGTCCAGGGGGCGCGGGACTGAGGGTGCCGGGCCCGGACCGATCCATTTGAGGGGTGCAGTGGGGGCAAGTGGGTAATCTTGGCGCCCCTGCAGCTGGGGTGCAGGGCGTCAGCACGGAGCAGGGGGAGAGCCCTGGACTGTGAGTGCGTGGATACAGCCAGGGCCCAGATCTGCCAGCATCTCACAGCCTGACCTTGGGCCCAGCCCCTCCGCGGTAAAGGAGGGAATCTCTCGAGATGAACTTTAAGGTCTCTCCTGGCCTGATCTGGCCTT
>SJYA01002789.1:862112-888875 GCA_006410615.1 Neotragus moschatus
TGTGACAAAGGCCAGGGCGTCTCCTGAGGCTTTTAAAGAAATGCCATCCACTGCAGCAAATGGAGTCACAGCTGACTAGTTACCTTTTATGGGTCCAGCTACCTTTCATGGGTCCAGCTCACACACTGGTTATTTCTAATCCCAGGACAGCTGATTCTGTAGGTATTATCTCCATTTTACAGGTGAGGAAACTGAGGCTGAGAATCGTTCAGTAACTTTCCCAGGGTTCCACGGCTGAGAGGTAGTAGAACCTGAGCTGGACTCCAGCACTGGCTCAGCCCACACCTGGACTTTGATGAGAAGGCCAGGACTTCACGCTTTAAAATCGGTGGTTTGTTTCATTAACCACCGAGAGCAGTGCATCAGAACCACTTGGGAGGCTCCACCCCCAGAGTGTCTTGATTTAGTTCTCCAGGGGTGAAGAAGGTGGGCGGGCAACCAGCTCCCAGGTGGTGCTGATGCTGCTGGCCCTGGCTTTGAGTTGCTAAGGCTGAAGGTCCGGGTTCCCATAGGAGCAAGGATCTAAGTTTGGCAGACAACGCCTGGTATTTCTACATTTTCCTTTTGTATCTGAGGTTCCTGGTTGGGGTTTTCTGACACGACTTTGCCACCCTCTGGTGAAAGTAGCAGCCATCAGCTAAACAGACAAGGCTCCCTGTTGATAGGGTAAGAGTCATCAGAGGCATAATCAATTGCTATCAGATGGGCAGGAAATAATTCAGAAGCCCAGGGGATGGCTGACCAGCCTTCAGAGACCGCCTCACCATCCTTCATTTATATTGGACATTTATAGTGGAGAGCTGTGGGAAAGAAGGCCGTATCTATGACCAGAGATTCAGAGAATGTGGAACTTTAGAGCAGAGACAGGCCTTTATAAGATTCTTTCCATCTGTAATTCCTCTTTCTCCCACATTAGCGTTGAGGAAACGGAAACCTTTTCTGAACCACACAATCACTATTAACAAGCATTTTAGATTCCCCTTAGCCCACCNATTCAGAGAATGTGGAACTTTAGAGCAGAGACAGGCCTTTATAAGATTCTTTCCATCTGTAATTCCTCTTTCTCCCACATTAGCGTTGAGGAAACGGAAACCTTTTCTGAACCACACAATCACTATTAACAAGCATTTTAGATTCCCCTTAGCCCACCAAGAGGCCAGAATTGTGTGTGCTCACATCCTGCTCTGATAGATTCTTTTACAGTTGTGAACATGATACGCCTTTGCATGCCAAGTATTCCTGGCAGTAAAGCCAGAACTTCTACAAAGAGGACTGTGTTTTCAGTTCTGGGAGTCCCTCCTCTCACAGGTGATAAATAGAAGCAAGCAACCTGAGGAGAATACTCCATTAAATCCTTTGTGATCACTATTTCCATTGCCCTAAAAGAGGCCCTCTCTTTTGAACTATTACAGCAATGCTGTGAGGAGGGGCATGGCATATAATTCCCTAATTACAGATGGGAAACCCAAGGCTCAGTGAGGCAAAGTGATTGGCCCAACGCCACTCAGCTGGGAAGGGGCAAAGCAGGACTCTCACCTCTTTCTCTGATTCTATATGATGCTTCTGCTGCTTCCAGCTGTTGGGTGTGGTCCCTGAAAAAACTCTGTTTGAGGGGAGGGTGGAAGGAGGGAGAAAAACTGATTACCTACTCTGCATCTAGGATTGTATTGGATACTTTACTGAATAGGATTAATCCATGAACATCTCTTAAGTCGACAGAGTTTGGCTTTATATCCCATTTCACAGAAGAAATACTCTCAGAAAAGGTAACTTGCGCAAGGTTATGCAGCTGGTGATAAAATGAAGTGAAGTCGCTCAGTCGTGTCCAACTCTTTGCGACCCCGTGGACTGTAGCCCACCAGGCTCCTCCATCCATGGGATTCTCCAGGCAAGCAGCTGGTGATGGGTGGATTTAAATCTGGGTCCTGGCTGTCTTGATCACACTGTCTAGGGGCAGGGGAACATGTGCTTACTGAAGTTTAAAGGTGCCCAAGNCAACTCTTTGCGACCCCGTGGACTGTAGCCCACCAGGCTCCTCCATCCATGGGATTCTCCAGGCAAGCAGCTGGTGATGGGTGGATTTAAATCTGGGTCCTGGCTGTCTTGATCACACTGTCTAGGGGCAGGGGAACATGTGCTTACTGAAGTTTAAAGGTGCCCAAGTCCTAGGCAATTGCAGTCTTTGTAAATGATGTAACATCAGAAGGTAGCAACAAGGAGTAGTTTAGGGATTCTTGGCACTTTGTAGAATTTGGAAGGAAAACAGGAGGGATAAATGCTACAAAATGCCCAAGGAGTAACTAGACAGGAGTTAAAGGTCTGAGTAAATACAAGAAAACATGGATTTCTTTCCTTCTTTCCAAGGTCCTTCCTCATTGACTAGCTATTCTTTGTGCTGAAATATCCTTGACCTGCAAGTTGTTAATCTATTAATAGGACTTAGAATCTAAGTGGATCTTTATGGCAGAGATGAGGTGCTCTGGGCCCAGGGCCGGGGCAAGAATATCTCCTACAGTAAATCATCCCTCTACAGTAAATATTCCCATGAGCCCAGTGAGTCACTCTCTTCTACACTCACATCTTTTGCTGCTGCTGCTAAGTCGCTTCAGTCGTGTCCAACTCTGTGCGACCCCATAGACGGCAGCCCACCAGGCTCCCCCATCCCTGGGATTCTTCAGGCAAGAACAATGGAGTGGGTTGCCATTTCCTTCTCCAATGCATGAAAGTGAAAAGTGAAAGTAAAGTCGCTCAGTCGTGTCTGACTCTGTGCAAACCCCATGGACTGCAGCCCACCAGGCTCCTCCATCCATGGGATTTTCCAGGCAAGAGTACTGGAGTTGGGTGCCATTGCCTTCTCCGAAATCCTTTGCTAGTTCAGTTGAGTTCAGTCACTAACCTACCTCTAAAATTTTTATCAGCTTTAGGCCACCTACTAGTAACTCTAACTATCTTGGCTCATCTGAGTCCTTTCTATCTTAGGGATAATTTAAACCTCATTCCTCCTGGAATCTTATCTTTGTTTAGAGAGCACTTACCTTGGCCTCTCCCCTGACATAGCTGCTGTTTCTATTCCATGAGCTGTTACTTGGTCGATCTCATCTCATACGTACACAGATGCCTTGCCTGGAAAATCCCATGGACGGAGGAGCCCGGTAGACTACAGTCCATGGGGTCGCAGAGAGTCAGACACGACTGAACGACTTCACTTCACATATTCTAGCAGTGAACAGCATGTCTTGTAACTTTCCTGTATCTCCCTCATTTTACATACAGTAGATTCTTCATGAATATTTGGTGGATGAATGCGTACATAGCTTGGGGCTATCTGTTTTGAAGGAGGGATCTGTGCTTGAGAGAAGAGTGAGGAGAGGGAGAAGAAGCATTGATTACTTACTCTGTGCCCAGGATTGTGTTGGATCTTTTATGTTTACTGAATAGGATTATTCCATGAACACTTCACAAGTCTGTAGAGTTTGCTATTATTATCCCATTTCACAGATGAAAAAATAATCTCAGAAAAGGTGATATGTCCTCTCAAATACTAAGATTCAGGAGGACTGGCACCACATTTTTCTTTTCTTTTCTTTTTTGTTCTATCCCCAGGCTCTAGGACAAGGTCCTAGTAAATACTGAATCAACTTTCTTTAAAAGAATACATTTTCTGGACCTGTTTACACACTGAATCAAAAGCTACCCAAATGTACCTGACTTGGAATAGATTTTCCTCCTGGAGGATTGACTGACCAAGCCCTTTCTTTTTGGGGGGTAGGGGGCAGGGGGCTGGCTGCACAGCATATGGGATCTTATTTTCCCAACCAGGGATTGAACTGTGCCCTCTGCGGTGGAAGCTCGGAGTCCTAACCGCTGGACCTCCAGGGAATTCCTGCCCAAGCCCTTTCATACAGAGCAAGCTGAGTGAACCCACTTTCTCCCTTCCTGAATCACCTCTTTGGACCTATTCTAGATCCTTGCCCAGAAGCTACTCTGGATGTTCCTGCATGGCTTAGAATGAGACCCCCAACCTGATGGTGACTGTCTTATTGTTGAGGGAGGAGGGGTCAGTCTCACCAACCAACCTGTTTCTCCTGCAGGCTGCCCCACTGATCTCTTTAAGTACCTTTACAATCCTTGGAGGCATCTTCGTTTCCTCTCTTCTCACACTGCACACTTGGTCCATTAGCACAGCCTATTATGTCTAGAAGCCAGCCTGTCTACAGCCAACTCTGTAGCACTTCGTTAAATCATGACCTGAGTAAGCCAGTTTATCAAAACCAGGTTCAGTGTTGCAGGAGGTTAATTATTTTTTTAAATTACTACATATTTAAAAATACTTGTAGGAGATCACATGCACATTTTAAAAACCTTTTTATTTTCTATTGGAGTAGGGCCAATCAACAATGTTGTGACAGTTTCAGATGGACAGAAAAGGGGATTCAGTAACATACAAATACATGTATCTGTTCTCCCCCAAACTCCCCTCCCATCCAGGCTTCCACACAACACTGAACAGAGTTCCCTGTGCTTAAAAAGAATGAAGAAATTCCATTTGCTTCACTTTTAATTTCTAAATGGTAAATCTTGATAACCTCTATGAACAAAATCTGGAATCCTCAATTTTTAAGATGAAAAATAGCCCTGAGACCAAAATGTTTGGGAATTGTTGTATGGTTCAGCAAATTTTTTCTGTTAAGGACCAGATGGGAAGTATTTTAGGCTTTGCAGGCCACATAGTCTCTTGTCCCTGTTCATCTACTCACCTCTGCTGTGAAAGCAGCTATACACGCAAATGAGCCTGGCAGTGTTCTAGTAACACTTTACTTATGGACACTGAAATTTGAAATTTCATATGATTTTCATGTCTCATGAAGTATTATTCTTTTGATTTTTGTCAACCATTTAGAAACATGTAAAAGCAATTCTTAGTTCACAGGCTGGCCAAAAATAGGTGGTGGGCTGAATTTTACCCCCGCCGCCCAGGTAACAATTTGCCAACCCCTCCCCATTCTGCTTCCTGGGTGGCTCAGTGGTAACGAATCCACCTGCCAAGGAAGTCTCACAATAGCTCCTTTGCATTCCCATGCAAAATTTAGAATCAGCACTGGAGAAGGAAATGGCAACCCACTCCAGTGTTCTTGCCTGGAGAGTCCCAGGGACGGGGGAGCCTAGTGGGCTGCCGTCTGTGGGGTCTCACAGAGTCGGACACGACTGAAGCAACTTAGCAGCAGCAGCAGCAGTAGTCAGGGAGCTTCCCTGGTGGCTTGGTGGTAATGAATCCACTTGCCGACTCAGGAGATTCGGGTTTGATCCTTGTGTGGGGAAGATTTCCTGGAGAAGGAAATGACAACCCACTCCAGTATTCTTGTCTGGGAAATCCCATGGATAGAGGAGCCTGGTGGCCTACAGTCCATGGGGTAGCCAAGAGTCGGACACATCTGAGCGACCGTGTATGGACACACTCCCTATTCTAGCGGGTTCAAACCTATAACAGACATATATCATGTTAGTTCAACTGGAATGTTTCCCATTGCTTTCTTTTTCAACTTTCTCATTGCTTCTGTACATGACCCCTGAAGGCTACTCTCAACACAGCAGCGAGACTGGTCATCACATCTTGGCCCTTCTCTGCTCTAAAGCCTTGAGTGACTTATCTGATTCAGTAGAGAAGCCAATGGCAACCCACTCCAGTGCTCTTGCCTGGGGAATCCCAGGGATGGCGGAGCCTGGTGAGCTGCCATCTATGGGGTTGCACAGAGTTGGACACGACTGAAGCGACTTAGCAGCAGCAGCAGCAGAGGAGTCAAAGTCCTTCTCATGGCCTGGAGCACCCTCCATGACCTGCTGCCCCATCCCTCTGACTCAACTCCTGCTGTCCCCTTCATCCTGCTCTAGCCTGTCCCTTAAAAGCTAAGCCTGCTCTTTCCTCAGGGCCTTTGTACTTTCTGTTTTCTCTGCCTGGAAGGCGCCCCCCCTCCCCCCCGCCAAGCCACTTAGCTCACTCAAATATCTGCTCAAATATCGCTTCTCAGTGAAGTCTTTCTTTTTTCATAACAGTTTTATTACTATAATTAATATACCATGCAATTCACCCATTTAAGGTATACAGTTCAGTGGGCTTTAGTATATTTACAGAACTGTGCGACCCTCATGATGGTCAGTTAGAACATTTTTCATCACCCCAAGAAGAAACCTCAGACCCATTAGCAGTCACTCCTCATTTCTCCCTGGTTTCCTCAGCCCTCACCACTTATCTATTTTCTGTCTCAGTGTATTTGCTTTTCCTGAACATTTCATGAAATTAGATGGAATGGTTAAATGGCATCAGATACTATATGCTCTTTTGTGACTGACTTCTTTCACTGAGTGTAATGTTTTCAAGATTCATGTTTTGGAACTGCATTCTTTTTTAAGGTGGAATGATATTCTCTTGAATGGACATACCACCTCAATTAAAGGACATTTGGGTGTTTCACTTCTTAGCTAATAGGAATAATGTTGCTATGAACATTCATGTACAAGTTTTTGATGGACATGTTTCCATTTCTCTTGGGTAAATACCCAAGAGGGAATTGCTGGGTCATATAGTAACTCTGTTTAACTTTTTAAGAAAGTGCTGAACTGTTTTCCAAAGTGGGTGCACCATTTTACATTTCCACAAGCAGTGTTATCGGGTTCCAATTTCCCACATCTCCTCCAACACTTGTTATTACCTGTCTTTGTGACTACAACCCTCCTAGAGGGGGATGAAGTTGTCTCTCCTTCCATTTTCTTGAGGGCTAATATAAATAAAGCCATTCTTGATCATTCTATTTTATTGTTTTAATATCATTATCATTTTTATTATTTTTTTATTTTTGACCACACTGGTCCTTTGTTGCTGTGTGTGGGCTTTTCTTTAGTTGTGGTTAGTGGGGCTACTCTCTAAGTGTAATGCATGGGCTTCCAACTGCAGTGGCTTTTCTTGTTTGTGGAGCACACACTCTAGGGCCCACAGACTTCAGTAGCTGCAGCACTCGGGCTCAGCAGTTGTGGCCTATGGGCTTAGTAGCCCCATGGCAGGTGGAATCTTCACAGAGCAGGGATTGAACNTTGTGGTTAGTGGGGCTACTCTCTAAGTGTAATGCATGGGCTTCCAACTGCAGTGGCTTTTCTTGTTTGTGGAGCACACACTCTAGGGCCCACAGACTTCAGTAGCTGCAGCACTCGGGCTCAGCAGTTGTGGCCTATGGGCTTAGTAGCCCCATGGCAGGTGGAATCTTCACAGAGCAGGGATTGAACCCATGTCCCCTGCATTAGCAGGCAGAGTCTTAACCACTGGTCCACAAGGGAAGTCCTGATAACCTATTTTAAATGTCAACCTCTCCCTCCTCCTCTGACCTGCTTCCCTGCTTTATTTTTCTAGAGCGCTTATTTCACCTGTTTATCTGCTGTCTCTCTCCTCCACAGGGGTAAACTCCAGGAGGGCATGACTTTTGTCTGTTTTGTGGTCTGCTGTATCCTCAATGCCTACAGAAGTTCTATCCAATGGACAGAGTGCAAGGCACGTATGCAATGTTAAACTTTCTATTAGCCACATTTTACTTATACATTTTTTTTTAATATAAATTTATTTAATTGGAGGCTAATTACTTTACAATATTGTAGTGGTTTTGCCATACATTGACATGAATCTGCCACGGGTATACACGTATTCCCCATCCTGAACCCCCCTCCCGCCTCCCTCCCCGTACCATCCCTCTGGATCATCCCAGTGCACCAGCTCCGAGCATCCTGTACCATGCGTCGAACCTGGACTGGCGATTCGTTTCACATATGATGTTATACACGTTTCAATGCCATTCTCCCAAATCATCCCACCCTCGCCCTCTCCCACAGAGTCCAAAAGACTGTTCTATACATCTGTGTCTCTTTTGCTGTCTTTCATACAGGGTTATTGTTACCATCTTTCTATATAAATTTCATATATGTGTGTTATTATACTGTATTGGTGTTCTTCCTTCTGTCTTACTTCACTCTGTATAATAGGCTCCAGTTTTATCCACCTCATTAGAACTGACTCAAATGTATTCTTTTTAATGGCTGAGTAATACTCCATTGTGTATATGTACCATAGCTTTCTTATCCATTCGTCTGCTGATGGATATCTAGGTTGCTGTCTTGGCTATTCTAAACAGTGCTGCGATGAACATTAGGGTACACATGTCTCTTTCAATTCTGGTTTCCTCAGTGTGTATGCCTAGCAGTGGGATTGCAGGATCGTATGGCAGTTCTATTTCCAATTTTTTAAGGAATCTCCACACTGTTCTTCATAGTTATTAGCCACATTTTAAAAAGTGAAAAAAATAAGAAACAGGTGAAGTAAATTTCAATAATAGTTTCATTTAACCAGATATATCTAAAACACTGTAATTTTAGTAATTAATATAAAAAATTACTAAGGCAATATTTTACATTTTTATTTGACTAAGCCTTTGGAATCTGGTGTGCATTTCACATTTAACATGGTTCTCAGTTTGAACTTGCTACATTTCAAGCATACCCATACATGGCCAGTGGTTTCAGCACTGAATGTGGATCTAGTACATTCATTTCTTCACTGTATGAACAACTCCCTCTTAGTGACAGTCCAAAATTAGTCACTGCCCTGGGGACAAGGAAGACTTTCACAGATATATTTATGTGTGGTTTTGCATGCAAGTGGTTGACTCAAACAGTAAAGAACTTGCCTGCAATACAGGAGATGTGGGTTTGATCCCTCAGTCAGGAAAATCCCCTGAAGTAGGAAATGGCTACCCACTCCAGCATTCTTGCCTGGAGAATTCCATGGACAGAGGAGCCTGGCAGGCTACAGTCCATGGGGTCACAAAGAGTTGAACACAACTGAGTGACTAACACACTTGCGTGTATGTGATAAGTCTAGGCTTGGGTTTCCAATTCCTATTTATTCACTGTGACCTTGGGCAAGCAATTGTCCTTCTCTGAGCATCAGCTTCTTCACCTGTGAAATAATCTTTATGGTCCCTCCCAAACTTTCAGTATCAGAGAGGGAGGTGGGGGTGTCTNACTGAGTGACTAACACACTTGCGTGTATGTGATAAGTCTAGGCTTGGGTTTCCAATTCCTATTTATTCACTGTGACCTTGGGCAAGCAATTGTCCTTCTCTGAGCATCAGCTTCTTCACCTGTGAAATAATCTTTATGGTCCCTCCCAAACTTTCAGTATCAGAGAGGGAGGTGGGGGTGTCTGTGGGGTAAAATGATGTCCAAGGGCTTTACGTCCCACACTGCTTGAAGTCAGGTTGCTTTCACTGTTGCTGTGAGGAAGGTGTAATCACATAGAAAGATGGCTCAGGAAGACCTCTTGGAAAGCCCCAGCGAGCTGTAAAGAGGCCCTGGGATGGTGGTTTATACAAAAAGAATAAAGGAATCTGTCCGGGAACCCCAACCCCTCTCAAACCTACCCTACCCTAACATGAACTGTCTCCCAGAATTCTCTGTGAAGCTACCCAGCTGATGGTACAGCCTTGAATGATCCAATATTCATTTCTGTGTTTGGAGGACTGTTTGGAAGTCTGTGTAGGAAGACTGATTTAGTTCATTTCCCTGCATTTTTCTGATTAATCCAGCAGGATGGGGGAATTCAACAGGTGTTTTGCAAATATACTAGCTTCTGCTTGTTCAAGCACATCAAAAGATGTTATAGGGTGCCACACTAATCACAGAATCTTCAGAACCCTTTGTGTGGTGAGACTGGGGATCAGGTTTGCCTGGGGATCTTGCCTTTGTTGCCCTGGCACCTTCACTGAGAGGGGCACTGTCCCTTACAAGCATTGTCCCTTACAAGTGGTCGTGAGCTCTTCTGTTCCCCGTGGGGACTGTGGGAACGGGCTTTCTGGAGCCTATGCCGTTAACCTCGCAGCCCACAGGCTGGGTTTCCTAGGTGGAGGGCTGTGCTGGGAGTCATGATCTGCTTCCAGGGAAGCTTTATCACTGTATAAATAGCTTCTCAGAACTTAACCTACAGACAGCAGATGGAGCAAACCCAGGCCCCAGAGTAAGCAAATAGGGCTAGGTCAGGTCAGTTTGGATCGATCAGCACCTGCATTTCCAGGCCTTACTTCTGCAGAAGTAAGATACTATCCCCAGAATGGGCCTCAAGGGGACAACTCTTTTGATCAGAGTTCATTAAAAAGCAATACACTTATGAGTAAAACACATCACATATGAGATGGTTCCCCTTATCCTCCCCAGAACAGAGTCCGAACTGCTTTCTGAGAAAGGTGTGAGAGGGTCTAGACCCTGCCTCTTCCACCACCTGGCCCTTTGGGCTCCAATCCTTGTGTCCCCACACCTCATAGACTGTCATTCATCTGAAGACCTTCTGCCTGGCCCCCCTTTTCCTTCCTGTCTTTCTGCCTGCAAAATTGGCCTCCCTTAAGTCTTATCTGCTTGGAGCCATCTGTCTGCTTTAAACCCACAGCTGCTGAGATACCCCAGGTTTGGCACTCCCATAGACCCTGCAATCCATATCAGAGCATGTGTTATACTGAGTTGGGATCAACTGTTCGCATATTGACCCTCTAGACCAGTGTTCCTCATGAAAGGGATACTGTTCCCCAAGGAATGCTTTAAACTGCATGGGTATTTCAGTGTA
Source organism: Neotragus moschatus (assembly GCA_006410615.1). Taxonomy (NCBI): domain Eukaryota; kingdom Metazoa; phylum Chordata; class Mammalia; order Artiodactyla; family Bovidae; genus Neotragus; species Neotragus moschatus. Next base: position 872,764 of record SJYA01002789.1, read on the forward strand.
TGCAGTGACAGGGGTCACTGGCTGGGGATGCTGGCTGTCCAGCAATACTGGGACATTCCTGCCCAGCAGAGAATGTTCCCACAGGACTTTGAGAAGTCCAACCAGATGTTCCTGTGGGTAACACATCTATTGTAGTTAACTGAGCTTGGAAATGAACTCTTTCACAAATCAACTCAGTATTTTCTTTGGCTTGGTTTTAACATATGCTGACTTTTCCAGGAATGCAACCACTGTATAAATCAAGGGGAGACCAAGATTTTCTTTGTTCAGACTTATCTTTGCTCTTTCAGACTTTGCTTTGCTCTTACCTATGATAGTAAGACTTATCACCACTTTGGAAAATCACATCCGTGATGGCAACATTACTTACGATTGAGAAGGAAGAAATTCACCCAGATGCCTGCTGACAAATCTAACTGCTTGAGGATTTTGCTTGACCATGGATGTCTGGATTTGTCTGTGTTTGTTGTAGGACTCTCTAGCTGTGGCGCAGGGCCTAGTTGCCCCACAGCATGTGGGATCTTAGTTTCCCAAACAGGGATGGGACCATATCCCCTCCCTTATAAGGTGGGTTCTCAATCACTGGATCACCAGGGAAGTCCCTGTCTTCCCTCTCTTAAGTCCAGACTTCTTTGTTCTCTGTCGGTGTAAGCACGTGACTGTTTCCGTATGTTTTCTGGTATATTTATTGTTGTCATTGTTTAGTCACTAAGTCATGTCCAACTCTTTTGTGACCCCGTAGACTGTAGCCCACCAAGCTCCTCTGTCCACGGGATTTCCAAGGCAAAATACTGGAGTGAGTTGCCATTTGCTCCAGGGGACCTTCCCAACCCAGAGATCAAACCCGTGTCTCTTGCATCTCTTCCATCTTTACCATTGTGCCACCGCCTGAGCATTTACAGATTGAAGCACATTTTATTCTCTTGCTCCTTTTATTCCCCTTTTATATTCATTATCTTATATTGATTTTTCAATATGTGTATAAGCGGGTTATATTATCTATGAATTTAAAGAGGAGAATACTAAAAATATTAATTAAAAGGGGTGGTCCTATCTGACAGTGTTGAGAACCACACTAAAGCCCTAGAGGGCAGGGATTTCACTTCCCCTGTGTCACTGCTTCCTCCCCTGTGCCTGGCAGGGACCTGGAATATAGTAACTGCATAGAGAATCTCTTTTGAATGATGAAGGGTTGAGGGTAACACCTTAGCTGAGATGGGGCACACAGAGGGGAGGGCAGTTTAGGGGAGTGAGTGATGAGTTCAGTTTTCAATGTAGCAGTTTGGAGAGCCCTGGAATTTGAGGGGCAGTGGCTCTTCAGGCCTAGACTGCTGCCACTGAAGAGCAGGAAGTACAGTTAGAGTGTCAGTTCATCTGTTTGGTGAGTTAATATTGTAAGTGGCTCCGTGGGGTGGATAGATCCGTAGGAACTGAGAGGCTCACAGTGCAGGTGTGTGTCCCCTCTGTGGCGATCTGTGTACCTGCTCCCTCGAGACAGGGGATGGGACTCCATCTCTAGTCTCCATCAGTTAGAGCAATCAGCAATGGTGCTCCTTTCTGTTTCCTAGATGGGATGCCGCTCAATTCATTCATCACTGCTGCTACTAAGTCGCTTCAGTCATGTCCAACTCTGTGCGACCCCATAGATGGCAGCCCACCAGGCTCCCCCGTCCCTGGGATTCTTCAGGCAAGAACACTGGAGTGGGTTGCCATTTCCTTCTCCAATGCATGAAAGTGAAAAGTCAAAGTGAAGTCGCTCAGTCGTGTCTCTTCGCGACCCCATGGACTGCAGCCCACCAGGCTCCTCCACCCATGGGATTTTCCAGACAAGAGTACTAGAGTGGGGTGTCATCACTTTCTCCGTTAGAGTTGATTACATCTTCAAATTTCCTCTAGCGGATTTTATATTTGGGCACTAGGGTTAGTGCTTGGAATTTTCAGCCCTGCTCCCCATTCTCTTGGGAAGGGAGAAAGGCTGGAAATGGAGTAAATGATCCATCATGCCTACATGATGACACCTCCAAACAAAGCCTGGAGGTGTAGGGATCGCAGAGTTTCCAGGTTGGTTAACACATCCATGTACCAGGAGGGTGATACACCCCAAATCTCCTGTGCTCGGGACCCTCCCAGAGCTCACCCTATATGTCTCTTCATCTGGCTGTTCAACTGTATCCTTTATCAGATCCTTTAATAGACTGGTTACTAAAGTGGTCAATTTAATAAACTGGTAGTGTTTCCTGGAGTTCTGTGAAGCCGCACCAGCAAATTAACTGAAAACGAGGAGGAGATCTTGGGAACTTCAGACTTAAAGCCCACTGGTTGGAAGCACAGGTGAAACCTGGGCTGGCGACCGTCATCTGAAGCGGGCTGGGAGCAGTCCTGTGGGACTGGCGCCACCTCCAGGTAGGTGGCATTAGAACTGAGTTAGATTGCAGAACACCCAGCTGGGGTCTCAGAGAAGGGCTTGGTGGGGGAACCTCCCCCTACATTTTGTGACCAGAAGTGTTAGAAGTGTGGGTATGGCAGTAGTGTAAGAGTTAGGAGAGGCACAGGAGGGAAAGGACTAAGGTATTTCCAGTAGACATGGATAAATCTTAAACATATTATGCTCAGTTTCTAAGTGAAAGAAGCCGATCACAAAAAGCACACAAACTGAATGATTCCATTTATATGAAATGCTCAGTGTAGGCGAAGACACAGAGACATAAAGCTGCTAGGGACTGGAATGGTAGGGGGATGAGGCATAACTGAGGGAGCAAGTCATGAGGAAGAGCATTCCAGGCACTGGGAACAGCAAGTGCAAAGGCCCTGAGGTGGGAGGAAGTGTGGTCTGATCAAAAAGCAGCAAGGAGGAAGGTGTCTCTAGAAAAGAGTGATGACAGGGACAATGCCATCAGGGAGATGAGAAAAGAGATCAGGTAGCGAAGCCCAGCAGGACCCTGTGGGGCTCCCGGGCACAGAAGCCTTTCTATGTCTCCTGCTCCTTGATTGTGGGGACTGGCCTATAGCCTCCATGACCTTCCCTGAGTTCCAAAGGGCAGGTTCGAACAGTTACTAATCAGGGAAGGAAGGGGATGCAGAGACAAGGGAGGAGCAACCCAGAAACAATGGAGCAGACTGGGGCAGGGTACTGCTACTGCCTCAAATGATTTGGGGGGGGTGGTGTTCAGTTGCTAAGTCATGTCCAACTCTTTGCAACCCCACGGACTGCAACATGCCAGGCTTCCGGTCCTTCACCATCTCCCAGAGTTTGCTCACACTCATGTCCATTGGAGAAGGAAATGGCAACCCACTCCAATGTTCTTGCCTGGAGAATCCTAGGGATGGGGGAGCCTGGAGGGCTGCCATCTCTGAGGTTGCACAGAGTCAGACACGACTGAAGCAACTTAGCAGCAGCAGCTTAGCAGCATGTCCATTGAGTCAATGATGCCATCCAACCATTTCATCCTCTGCCATACTCTTCTCCTGTCCTCGATCTTCTCCACTATCACTATCTTTTCTAGTGAGTCAGCTCTTCCCATCAGGTGGCCAAAGTATTGGAGCTTCAGCTTCAGCATCAGTCCTTGCAATGAATATTGAGGGCTGATTTCCTTTAGGATTAACTAGTTTGACCTCCTTGCTGCCCAAGGGACTCTCAAGAGTCTTCTCCAACACCACAGTTCAACAGCAACAATTCTTCAGTGCACGGCCGTCTTTATGGTCCAAGTCTCACATCTGTACATGATTGCTGGAAAAATCATAGCTTTGTCAGCACAGTGATGTCTCTGCTTTTTAATAAGCTGTCTAGGTTCATCATAGCTTTTTTTTTTTCCCCCCAAGGAGTAAGCATCTTTTAATTCCATGGCTGCAGTCACCATCTGCAGTGATTTTGAAGCCCAAGAAAATAAAGTCTGTCACTATTTCCATTTTTTTTCCCCATTTATTTGCCATGAAGTGATGGAACTAGATGCCATAATCTTAGTTTTTTGAATGTTGAGTTTTANCCCCCAAGGAGTAAGCATCTTTTAATTCCATGGCTGCAGTCACCATCTGCAGTGATTTTGAAGCCCAAGAAAATAAAGTCTGTCACTATTTCCATTTTTTTTCCCCATTTATTTGCCATGAAGTGATGGAACTAGATGCCATAATCTTAGTTTTTTGAATGTTGAGTTTTAAGCCAGCTTTTTCATTCAAACAGGAAATGGCAAGAGTGAATATCAACATTTTAGGAATCAGTGAACTAAAATGGACAGGAATGGGTGAATTTAATTTATATGACCATTACATCTACTACTGTGGGCAAGAATTCCTTACAAGAAATGGAGCAGCCCTCATAGTCAACAGGATAGTCCGAAATGCAGTATGTGTGTGCAACCTCAAACACAACAGAATGATCTCTGTCCCTTTCCAANTTTTTTTTAAAAAATTCTGTACTTTGAAATTTCTGTGGCCAAAATATAAGAAACCCAAGCTTGTTCTTAACAGCCTGATATAGTCATATTGAAGGGCATGTGATTATATATATTTTTTGTTCTGACGCTGTATTAGAGAAGCTACTCGTAGAATCCAGCAGAGAGATGCCTAAATTACACAGTAGTCTCTTTAAATTGCATAGGATGTGGTGAGATGAGAGAATTAAATATATTGAGCTCTGTTTGGGAGTAAAGAGCATAAGCTGGTAGAAAACAGGGGAAATGGGAGGATTTCTCTCCTAAAGAGGAGAGTTGAAGAGTTAGTAATTTACATACTTCACTAGTCTTGGTTTCTCAGCCTCCCAAAATAGGTCAAAATGTGTTTTTTAAAAAACAAACTTAAATTCCCCAAGAGATTTATGCAACCTCTTGTTCAGATTTGCTGTCAGTAAAATGTCCATGATCAAATGCTTCCTTAGAATCTATTGTACACATCAAGGGAAGATTTTTGGAAAGCATCCCTCCTTCCCTTTGGGGTGAGAGCATCTTGTTTTGTTTTTTGATTGGGCCTTGCTGGGTCTTTGTGGAGGCATGCTCGTGGGGTTCTCTTGTTGCAGTCCGCGGGCTTAGTTGCCCTGCGGCTCCTGGAATCTTAGTTCCCTGACCAGAGATTGAGCCCTTGGCCCCTGCGCTGGAAGGCAGGTTCTTCACCACTGGACCACCAGGGAGGTCCCAAGAAACTTGTTCGTGTTCTCACCGAGTCTCTGTGTACACTATCCAGTTAGCTTTTCCAAATCTGCCTGGGGTAGGTGGATGGTGGTAGAGCCTGTCTTACTTTGCAATGAGGAACTAAATGAAAGAGTAGCCAGGTAACTCACTCAGCCGGTGTCTCACTGAGGACTTTAAATAAAAACGTTTTTTGCTTCGGTTTAACATGTGGGTACATTTGCTTTTTCCTTTTCTCAGAGCTTGACCAAAGATTTGGGAGGCAATTCAAAATGCTCGGACTTCACAGAAGAAATCTGTCGCCGAGTAAAAGATTTAGATTAAGGCTTCTACAGATGGTATCTGCATCAGTCACTCCTAGTGGACGCCACGTCAGCCTGTGTTAGAATACTTCCCATTATGTATGCATTTATGCATTTGTTGCTTGTTTCTCGACAGAGTACATTTTTAGACCTGGCCTTTTTCTTAAAATCTGTGCAGAGAATGCAGGTAGTGTCCCTAGACCTGCTTTCAAAAGACTTCTTCCAAGTGCTTATTTTATTTATTAAATGTCTATCTGGTATACATTTTTTTGTAAACTCTCAAGTGAACTGTTATCATTTGCTGTTGTTAACCATTTTATGCTTCAGTTAAAATAGTTTTTCTTTCACTGTAAATATCATGAGACAGAAATACTAAGAAAAAACATCTAACTTTTTAAAGAAAAAGACTGATATTCCTGGTTTACAAAAAATATAATGGAGATAAAGTAGAATGTTGGCATAATAGCATGAGAGGATATTCTTATAAAACTAAATGGGCACAAGAGAAATTTCCTGGGAACGTTTACATCAAAAACAGTGAATATGGTATATTTCTTAGTGATATGGAAAGTAAAGACTAATTTGTACTTTACATGAATTACTGAGTATGAATAAAGACTTCGGATTGGAGAGATATATAATGAGAGATGTAATTTTTCTAAATAGGATACAGGTAATATATCAGGTACAAAGACACAAGTGGATTGTGTGTTCAGTTATTTTTGTTATCTTGAGATTTACTCTTCTTGGTAAGAGCTTTTAATGAAGTGAAGGAGTGGTCCTTCCTTTTCACTGAACGTATATCAAGCATGGTGCATAACACAGCCCTCGATCTCCTGTCCCTTGGTCCCTTGGGGGATCCTGACTCGGACCTGGGAGGAGTCCCTCTTCCACAGCCTGTCTGTCGCTGTCCAGAATTGGACCACACTTCCCCTGAAAGGGTTAACAGGCCTCACCATATAAATTTTGACTGCAATTGAGGAACTTGGAGTACTGGCTATTCATTTTACATTTCACTGGCTTCTCCTTCCCCAAAGCACCAAATCACTGCCCTCTGCCTCAGCACCACCAGGGAAAGAGGAGCTGCAAACTCAGCCTGAATTGATTCACAAAATTGTGCCACCCCAGGGCTTGGCTCAGCTTTTGACCTTCAGGCACCTCCCCATCCTTCCTCCAGTCCTCACCTTTAGCATGATTTGTCTTTAATCTTCAGAAACTGAGTCACTGTTTTCATGAACCCTTTGGTCCAACACCAAAGGCAACTCATGTCCTCCTTGGCCCTTGTGTAACATCTCTAACCTGTGGCTTTGTGTTGTCACAGGGGGGGTTTTAACCACAACCAATACTCCTCTCTGGGTTCTTTTTTGAAGCTCGTAACCAGACAAATAATCTTATGTGTATTTTACTCTGTTTAAACTGCTGCTGCTTATGTTTGATTGAATTGTGCTAATTATCGGTGACCCTTCGGTTTACACAAATAAAGAATTCCCAAATGAATTGAGCTGTGTGCTTTCCTCTACCCATTTAGATGCCTTGTTTCATCTTGGCTCAGCTTGCTACTAAGGATGGCTGCTCCAAGTATTCAGAGTGGGCAGAAGGGCGACAGACTAGCACCAGTTAACCACTCTCATGAGAACATTTCCCTTGACCCCTCCCTCACCTTTGCTTATCCCAGGGCACTAAAGGTCACTTGTATGCCTATAGCACACTGTCCTGTGGGCTGAATACCCACCACTCTGGACTTCTCTGTTGCTCAGTTGAAAAATCAAGTGCTTGTTGACAGCTCTGTTAAAAAGTTTAATTTCAAGTTATACATTAAATACAATCAAAAAGGCAGCAGCAGTTTTATTAAGCGTCAGAGTCAGTGGGCTTGTGCACTGATGGAATGCCTGGTAACGGGATGATGGGAGTGGCAGCATCCAAAGAGAGTGAGTCCACAGTAGGCCAGGCTGAGAGGGGTCACAGCTGAGCGCTTTCCCGTCGGCACACTTCATCCAAGCCGTCTTCCCTCTCCCCCCTCCCCTCGGCACTCAGTCTGCCTCCAGCTGGCCGGTGAAGTAAGCTAGCAGCCTGTTAAATCTATCTGAAACTAAGGTCCCAAAATGTCAGCCCTTTAGTTCGGAGAAGGAGAGCTAATCTCATTGTCACCTGAACAAAAAGCAGTACTTAAAACTGTCCACACATGAAGCTTCTCGGGATTGTCGGCTATTGCTGGTGTAAGACCTGGCAGAAAATAGGACTGTGCCTAACCTGGAGAACCTAAGAGACTTGCCAGAAATCCATGTGCCCAGACCAAAGAGAACCTGGGGGTCAGGAAGACGCTCAGCCTGCCATCTTAAGGAGAAACCAGGGAGGAATGACCCCTGCTTACTTTTTCTGCTCTTGGTAAAAGGAGTCAATGAGATCTTTGTACTTCTCCAGGACTGCGAGCCGTTTCAGTTTCATTGTGGGACCTAAGAGAAATTGGAAGAGATGAGTGAGGCCTGGGCTCTGAGATGTCTGTGAAGGTTATGTGGTAAAGCTCTAGACTCACCAAGTTCCATAACTCTGGAACTAAGCCAGACCAACGAGTAGCCGGCCTCCAAAATGGCCCATGGTGATCCCTGTATCTGGCAGTCATACCCTTGTGTGGCTCCTCCCCACACTGTCCCAGGGTTGGTCTACAAGACGTAACTAATGGGCAGATCATCCCTGCATTTTAGTGATCACAATGTTGGACATTGCGCTTTGATTGCTTGTGATGGGGGCAGAGGAAAGACTTGGCCAGGGAGGGCCTCTGCTGTGGTCTTTACGAGAGGTCTTCCTTGTATCACTTCTTGGCCTTGGTTCAGGCAAGGCTGAAAGGGCTCTGCTTTGAGTAGCTTAGATTCCATTTTGTGCTAACTCACACTTGGCTGTGTAACTGGAGACTTCAAGATCAAAGCCATTTATAGAAACTGCTTAGAGAGGACATCTATCTGGTTGACCTTACATTCAATTTGTTAGCGCCAGACAGCCAGATAAACTCAAGGTCTCTGATAGCAGCTCAGCAGTACTGTAGATAGTTGCCTCTGGGTTCAGCCTTGACGGGTTGGAGGGAGTCTCATTGAAAAAGCCGTTTCTACCTTGCCCTGTGTCATGAACACCCCAAGATGCTACAGCCAAGAGCGACTTCATCTGTCCAGCTGAGGCCACACAAGAAGTCTTTTCTGATTCTGTGGACCATTGGTCCAGAAGGGTTTCATCCCTTTACCTGTTGCATGAGCTGCCTTTACAAAAGATTATGGTGTTCTCACTCCCTGGAGCCAGGTGAAACTCTAGCCCAAACTCTTAACAGGGCCTTTGTGTCTGCTTGGTGGTCCCATTGTGATTTCAGAGGAAAACGATTCCTTAGTCAAAGCAAAGTTAAAAGTCATATGTTCAAATGAATGAGTTCCAGCACATGTACATTGAACAGGATCTACCCAAACACAAGCCCAGGCACTGAGCAGTCAATGTCCTCCCACAGGAAGGTGGTAGGTGTCACCGAAGTGCCATCAGGGACCTTCGGTTTGCCAAGGCTGCTTCCTAGTGAGCACCTCCCAGGCTCTGCCATGGCCTCTGCCCACCTGCACAGCCCCTGCAATTGTGTAAAGAAAACACCTACCCAGCTCTCCACCTGAAATGGAGAAGTCCCTCTCAAGAATGGCCCACTTCTGGATGTGGTAGGGTCGTGCAGCTGCATTCATGTTGACTCTCTGGATCCCTTCTTCGATGGCCTGATACACGGCCTCATCCTTCTTCCCCACAACCTCAGATACCGTGGTGGCTTTGCTGCCCACTCTCTGGCAGAACTCCATAGCTTGTTCCGTCAGATTATCCGTGGGCTCAGAGGTGTCAAGGTCCAGAGTGCACTGAAAAGCCAGAGACAGATCAGAACCAAGCCCCACTCCACAGGTCACGTGCCCGGGCCTTGGAGGAGGTCTCACTGCTGATAGTCACAGACATGGATCGCTGTGAGCTATTTCAGAGAGATGGTTCTAGAATGAATAGGACATGCTACTCAGACTGCTTGAGCCCCTTAGAGCAGGTGGAAGGAAGGGAGGACTGAGATTTAGATGACAGCCAATGTGATCATCTTTTAAAACAGGGGCCACAACTCTGGGCCCATCTACTACCCTAGAATCAGATACCAGGCATCAAACTGGGAGGTATCTACAGCACTTTGTACATTGGACTGTACTAGAAAACACAAGATCACCAAGACAGCACATTACTAACTCTAAAACGGGGCAGAAGGGATTCCTGTATGCCACGGCTGCCCTGTAGTACAGGAAGAACTGACTACTTATTCCAGAATACGGTTGTGACATCCGCACTGTCTTGGCCAAACGTTGCTTCTGCCTGAGGCCAGACCCACAGACCACCCACCGGCTGCTCTTTCCCCCACCCCCCAGACACACCTTCAAGGTGAGCAGCATGGACAGGAACTTCCTCTGGTCTCCAATCAGCATGGCGTTGCTGATGATTGGCAGCTCCGTCTTCACGGCCTCCTCAATGGGCACAGGGGGCACGTTCTCCCCACCAGCCGTGATGATTAACTCTGAGGAGGCAAGGCCAGGCCCCCCGCATAGGCTTTAGTCCAGGGGCTCAGGACAAGTACACCCAGACTCTGCCTGGAGAGCTGACCCTCTATGGCCAGAAGGACCCAGGTTCGATCACACACCTGCCTGCATGATTTCCAGAAAGGTATTCCCACTCACCGAGCTTCAGTTTCCCCTGGGAAATTGGGGTGTGGGGTTCCCCCAGGGATGCTGCGGGCATTGAGCAACATAAATAAAGCACCTCTTCCTCGGGGGTGTCCCCAACTTTCTTCCCTGGGGGAGCCAAGTTGCTCATGGGAAATTTGAAGTTTCATGCTTTATTTTAAATTTTATGTCCAATTTGTTTTCTACTCGGCATCATATCCATGTTTGCATATAGAAATACAAAATATTACCCCTCATGTCTCAGTAGTTAGGACTCAGTGCTTTCACTGTGGGGCCCAGGTTCAGTCCCTGGTGGGGGAACCAAGATCCTGCAAGTCGAGCAGTATGCCCCACTCTTCCCTCCCCCCAAAAATTACGTCCTCCAATTTTCTGGAAAAGCTTGCCTTGTTTACAGAGGGAGTTTGAATTCCAGCTTTGTCATTTATTAGCTGTGTGACCTTGGGCAAATTACTTAACCTCTCTGGTTGTCCTCATTAGTTAGGTTGGAGTAATAGCCGTATCTTTCCCACAGGAGACAATAGTAAGTAAAACAATGTCATTCGTTCATTGTTTTTCATTGGCCACTCATTCATTCACCTAAAAACCTTTAGCTGGCCCTACTTCTCAGCTCTGTGGCAGCCTGGCACCCACCACCTTGCTNTGTCCTCATTAGTTAGGTTGGAGTAATAGCCGTATCTTTCCCACAGGAGACAATAGTAAGTAAAACAATGTCATTCGTTCATTGTTTTTCATTGGCCACTCATTCATTCACCTAAAAACCTTTAGCTGGCCCTACTTCTCAGCTCTGTGGCAGCCTGGCACCCACCACCTTGCTGCAGCTGGGGGTGGAGAGGCCCGGAGGTGTGGTCAGAGGGAGCAGTTTCCTCCAAGCCCCGGATCAACCCCACAGGGAGTCCTGGGGTCCCCAACTTCACAAGTGTTCATCGATGGCAAGGCACGTGGCATTAACTAAGAGTTCAATACTTACAGTGGGTATAAATAGTGGTGGCAGTATAATTGCTTCCACGTCCCACCACAGCCTCGAACCCAGCTGGTGGCACTCACCTTTGAGACGCCCCGTGATATAGAGGAAGCCGTCGGCATCCAGGCGGCCAGTGTCTCCCGTGTGCAGCCAACCCTCAGTGTCGATGGCCTCACACGTCTTGTCCTCCATGTTCAGGTAGCCCATGAAGATGGTGCGCCCCCATAGGCAGATCTCCCCAATGCCCTCTGCATCCTCATTCACCAGCTTCACCCGGCAGCCTGGCACCACCTTGCCGGAACTGGGTGTAGAGGGGCCAGGAGGCATGGTCAGAGGGAGCAGTTTCCTCCAAGCCCTGGATCAGCCCCTACAGGGAGCCCTGGGGCCCCCAACCTGTCAGTGTTCATTGACAGCTAGAATGTCCCCTCCCGGGATTTTTATGTTTTAATAGGGTCCTCATAGCTAAGAGGTAGGGCCAGTTAAAGGTTTTCAGGTAAATGAATGAATGGGCAAAATCTTAATGGGATAACTTCAGGTGCTGTGATGGGCAGGTAGGGAGGGGAGATATTTAAGTACAACAGAGAATCTTTCAGCTCACTCCCCAGAGCTGACTGCTTTCCCAGTCCATCAGAGGACTGGCCCAGTCCCCCCGCAGCTCCCTTCACAGTTGGAGCCTGGGCCATCAACAATGCTGGGACACCCTCTAATACACCCTATGCTACTGGAGGGAGGGAACAAAGGGATATTCCTCCCTCAGAACCCTGCTCGGGCAGCCCCTGGGCTGCAAGGCTGTTTATATCCACAGACCCATGTGACACTGTCACAGGGACCACCCCCACAAGACTCGGGCCTGGCAAAGGGACTTGGCCCAAGATAGAGCTGTTGGCACTCAGGGATCCATGGTCCAGTGGTCTGGGCCCAGGGTCCTAATCAGCAGACAGGCACCGATAGGTATCAGCAAAGACGTTCAGGCCAGCATGTGTGCCAAAACCTGGGACATACCTGTAGAGTCGGTAGTTGTAGGGGCTGGACATGAAGTGGGGGCCTGAGGTCTCGCTGAGGCCATAGCCTGCGTATAAGCGGATGTTGAGGCCCAGGAAGAAGTGCTGTGTCTCCACAGTCATGGGGGCTGCCCCGTAGAAGTTCTTCTGACACTTGGCAAAGCCTAGCGCCTGGCGGACCTTGGCTAGCACCAGGTAATCTGCCAGTCGGGTGGTGAAGGGCTTCAGATCACTGGTGGGAGAGAGAGAATGGCTCACAGAAGACAACACATGCACACACGTGCATTAAAAGGGAGGGGGTGGTCAGTGGGTGCCCTGAATGGCAATTTCAGTTATCTACTCTGATTGATTAGTGGTGATGCTGAATCCATCACTAAATATTTTCAGTATTGGCCCTTCCTATGAGCGTGCATGCACACATGGGTGTATACATGTAGTTTTGTGCAAATACATCTTGAGCATGAAGTCAGAAAACCAGATTCAGCTGTGTATGACAACACAGATGCACAAAAGTGCACACAGAATAATATGCTCATGTAGACACTTGAAGTATGTATGCATGGACACGTGAACATGTGTGTCTGATCCCATTTGAAACCCTTGAATGAGTCATTTATACATATTTACTTTTCACATCCATGCAAATGAAATGGTACAGACATGTGTACATATCACATGTGGCACGATGCAGTTTCACAGACACACTAGTGGTGGGAAACATTTCCAAATTGGAACTGACCAGATTTACGCTGTTGACCCTCCTACAGCACTGGGTGAGAATTTAAAAGCAATCAAAAGGCTGTGGGCGGAAGATTGGGATTTTGGGAAGGCTGGAGAAGCCCCCATCGCTGTGGCCTCTACTTGAGCCACCTTCTGAAGTCAAGAGTCCCTGCAGGAGACTGCCAGAAGCTGCTCCCAGGGAGTTGAATGCTACTCCAGAGGGAGCAAGTCAGTCCTTGCAGTCAGAACCCAAAGATGGGGTTGCTGTCTCCTGTGGGATCTGGGAGAACAGGGGCTCACACCCAGCCACTGATGGGGCCTCTGCGAAGGGGTCAGGACAAGCCTGGCCTCTCAGATCCTAGGTTGTGTCCCGGGGTTATGAGCCAGCCCTGCTGCCTCCCCAGGCCTCTTCTTCCCTGGCCCCCTGTACCTGCTGGGGCAGGTGAGATTCTGCTCCAAGGTCACCGACATGGCCCAGAGCAGCATCTTGCGCCGGATGAAGCCAGACTGAGCCGCCACCTCCTGGATCCGCTCCATGATCTTTTCCCACACCCGAGGCACCCCCAGGTGGGACGTGGGCTCCACCTCCCGAAGCGTGTTCACCAGACTCCCCTGTTCACCACCAGTGAGAGACAGGTTTATGGGGGTGGAGAGCCAGCTGGGAGCCAGGGGCCTGTCCCCAGAGCCAGTGTGCACCCATGCAGGCCCCCTGCACACAGGCACTCCCACAGGTGCACACCATGCAACTCACGTCCCATACTATTGGCTAGGACTCAACAGCCATCCCTTCCCTGCTCCTCTTTGTTAAACAGAACCCTGATGCTGCTCAGGTGCCAGGGTGGCCAGTCCTGGTGGCAGTGATTTTTCTATCAGTCTAACTCGGACATGGTCACCCTATTACTCTAAGCAGTGACTGGGCTTCCCAGGTGGCGCTAGTGGTAAAGAACCCATCTGCTAAATCTGTTCAATCCCTGAGTTGGGAAGATCCCTTGGAGGAGGGCATGGCAACCCACTCCAGTGTTCTTGCCTGGAGAATCCCATGGACAGAGGAGCCTGGTGGCTTACAGTCCATAGGGTCGCAAAGAGTCAGACATGACTAAAGTGACTTAGCACAGACACACACAAGCAGTGACTAGTTGAGGAATGGACGTGGGACATGATTTGGGCCAATGCAGTGGGGGAGAAGAAGTGCTAGAGGGCTTTTGGGGATGTGCTCCTCACGGTAAAAAGAAGGAGCCCAAGCACAGGTGTAGTATATGAGACCGTGATGCAGGCCAGGGCTGTGGCCATCTGTGACCGTCCTTACACTGAGGGTGGCCTGTCCTTGCTGGTGTTGCAGACCCGCAGAACCACTCTGACTCAACTTCGCTTTACGTAATATCATTTAGTTCCCTTCTTGTTTGGTCATCTGAGTTAGGCTGTGAACACACAGGGGACCAGCAGGCTCACAAATGCTCGCACAGGGCCCACAGACACAAGCACACACATGGGCACACGTACAGGCAGAGAGGTAGACCGACCTTCAGAGCATCAGGCTCGGCAAAGCAGACCTGGGCCCCCCACTGGATGCCTGTCCACAGGTCATAGATCTGGGCGGCAATGTGGCTGAGCGGCAAGTAGCTGACCACCACCTCCTGCTGGATTTCCGCAGGTTGGATGTCACCGGCCTGGCTGCCGTACCGTGCTGTCCACGTGATCTGGAGGAGGGGCAGATGGGCCCCAGGCAGTATCTTCAAGTCAGCTCTGGAAGTGCCCACACCTGGAGCCACCCTAGGGGCTTGGGGTACTTCTTTGGAGTGTTCTTTGAACACCTTCCTGGACATCTCTGCAGGAACCCCTCTGGGCCAGGCCTTGCTCTTCCATCCCCCTCCACTTTGCTGGGCTCAGTCTGGACCACAGACTTCAGAGCCGTCGTACTTATCTCAGATCCCTGAACGCAGGGGCTGAAGGAGCCCCCTCGAGGGCTGCTGGGGCAAGGCCATTGCCCAGGTCCACCCTCAGCCCACCCCACACATCTGGGCATCCGTCCTACATTGTCCTGACTCAGCATCACACCCTTGGGGTTCCCAGTAGTGCCCGACGTGTAGACCAGTGCACAGCACTGGTTAGGCTTCTGGGCGTTGATGATGATGTCCAGGGCCTCCTCAGGCACCTCATTCCCCAGCTCCATGAGCTCCTCCATCTGCACCAGGTGGGAGAGTAGGGGCAGTCCCAGTGAGCTGGGTGGGCTCACACAGGCCCCCGCTGCCCCCTAGGCCCCTCTACGCGTACCGTGTACACGCTGGGCATCTGTGTCAGAGGAGCTTCTCTATATATCACTACTGCCTTCAGATGTGGCAGGTGTTTCCAGATCTGTGTGGACAGAGAAAATAAGTGGGGTTTCATTAAAAACAAAAGTCACTTCTTAAGAAGAGCCCCACCCCCAGGTGTCTGCCAGCCTGGCAGGCGCCTTGTGGCAAAGGTTGTTGGTCCCCAGTTCTGACCTTTGACTCAGCAGGACACCTGCCACCCTTAATGCCCAATTTCCCATCATGAGAACTTTGGAGCATCACAGGTGGAATAAACAGGCGGCAGGGAATGACTTCTATCAAAGGAAAGCCAAACAAGCTGGGGTCTGGCTGAATGGAGCAGAGGACTCTGTAACTATGGAAGATAGAAGCACAGAGGAAGAGGCAGAGGAAATCAGAACTCAGTTATCTCACTGAGTTCAGGTGTCAGAGGTCAGAGTTCAGGAACGCCGGAGTGTGTAGAATTTGTGAGATAGAATACCAGACAGGAGAGAACTGGTAGAGGAGGAGTTCGGCGAATCTTCTTTAGGTGTCTTCTTGAGTCTTTGGCAGAATATTGACTGCAGCCATGAAATTAAAAGACGCTTACTCTTTGGAAGAAAAGTTATGACCAACATAGATATGTATTGAAAAGCAGAGACATTACTTTGCCAACAAAGGTCCATCTAGTCAAGGCTATGGTTTTTCCTGTGGTCATGTATGGATGTGAGAGTTGGACTGTGAAGAAAGCTGATCATCAAAGAATTGATGCTTTTGAACTGTGGTGTTGGAAAAGACTCTTGAGAGTCCTTGGACTGCAAGGAGATCCAACCAGTCCATTCTGAAGGAGATCAGCCCTGGGATTTCTTTGGAAGGAATGATGCTAAAGCTGAAGCTCCAGTACTTTGGCCACCTCATGCGAAGAGTTGACTCATTGGAAAAGACTCTGATGCTGGGAGGGATTGGGGGCAGGAGGAGAAGGGGACAACAGAGGATGAGATGGCTGGATGACATCAC
>SJYA01002789.1:894533-904550 GCA_006410615.1 Neotragus moschatus
ATTCCTGGGTTGGGAAGATCCCCTGGCGAAGGGAAAGGCTACCCACTCTAGTATTCTGGCCTGGAGAATTCCCATGGACAGAGGAGCCCGGCAGGCTACAGTCCATAGGGTCGCAGAGAGTCAGACACAATTGAAGTGACTTGGGACATTCTGTTAAGTGAAGGGCCTGAATGCCTGGGGAGGGGAAGGAAGAGGGTGCTAAGCACGGCCCAGGCTCACCGCAGCCTCTCAGAGCAGGTCACTCCGGACCCCCTCCTCTGCACCCAGACCGCCTCTCCTCAACTCAAGCATTGATCCGAGTCAGATAGAACAGAGGCTCCCACAATGAGGGAACCCTGGAAACATGGGGTTCAGAGGAGTGGAGACAGAAAAGGTCTTCTCCACTTGAGCTGAGGGAGGCCATCTAGTCTGGCCAGTCTGGGGCTCCAGGTCCCACTGTCCCAGGAAGCTGGAGACCGCTTCTCCCAGCCTCAGGTGCAGGGGGGCACGAGGTCCAGGTGACAGCTCCAGAACCAGGGCCAAGTCAACCTGGAGGAAGCCTCTCTGAGATGCAAGGAGCCACGGAGGGCCTTGCAGGCTGTTGGGTACAGCTGGGGCACAGAGCTGTCCTCAGGCCATCAAATGCCAGCATGGTGGTCATGGCAACAGGGTCAGTCAGGAAGGGGCCTTACATGGACCAGGAGGCATCAGTGCTCCAGAAAGGTGTCAGCTGCCCCAAGAGGCACTTTTGGGCTCCTACGCTGCAGCCCTTGCTTTGGCTTGGCCCAAGCCCCACCCTGTGGCAGCCCGTACCCCTATTCCCCACCAAGACTCAGATGTGGGTGCTCACGTGTCAGTGCCCTGAACCACCCTCAGGGCACTCAACCCTTCCCTGAAGGGAAAACCATGGAGGGCCATGGGCTGGCTGGGGGGGATGAGGGGTATGTTCCTTGAGCTTCCTGGGCCTCAGTTTTCAGACCCGACAAATGGGTCAGTGGCCATTGCCCTGCCGTGCTGATGTGTGCGTGTGCCAGGGAGGGCTGCTGTTGAGGATGATGGGTGACTCTGGCAGGGAAGATGGAGGTCTGTGAGGATGCCTAGCCTGACCCCCGTGGCTGCTGCCCCCTTTCCCTCAAACCTTCAGGATCTTTTCCAGCTGCTTCTGTGTGTCGACCATGATGATGTTGGCACGGCAGTCATAGGCGATATACTGGCAGGCCTCAGGGGAGCTGGTCGTGTAGATGCCGGTGATGATGCCACTGTCAGAGACCCGGGAGGATGCGTGTCTGGGCGGGCATGGCAGCCCACCCCCTCAGCCCTGACCCCTGCCCAACACACCCATAGCCCCTGGCCCCAGAGAGCTCCCATGGCCGGCCAGGCAGCTCAGCACAGCTGCCCTGGGCAGAAGGGGACAAAAGCAGGTCTGGAGAGGGCCCCAGGGAAGAAATGGGATGTTGGGGAGGGGTTGGGGGCCCCTACAAAGAGATAACAAACCTCTCTTCACTCTCTGCCCCCCTCCAACCCACTGGAGACTCTGCCCCACCCTCAGCCACTCACCCTGCGAAGACTGCACCCACTGCTGAGAAGAACCACTCCGGGGAGTTGAAGGCGAGGATGGCCACGCTGTGGGCCCGCTCCAGGCCGAGCTTCAGGTCAAAGGTAGACAGGCCGGGTCAACCAGCAGGAAAGGGGCTTCTCATTCTCAGCAACCCCCACTTCCAGACAGCCGGGGACTCTGCTGGCCCACCTCAGGGACCACCTCCCAGGGTCAGAGTGTGCCCTGGGGGACCAGCCGCTCAACAGCCCTTGCTGCCCCTCCCAGACCTTCCCAGGGAGCCCACCCCTCAGCCCAGTGCACCAGGCTTCCCAGCCCCCCTCAAGCGGGATGACAAATGAGAAGCTCATGCCACATCCTGGCACATAGTAAGGGTCCAATGAACATAAACCCTCAGCCCCAGGCCAGAATGGACCATTAGCTCAGTGAATAGGATGGTTTTACAGTGATCCTGTCTAAGAGCTTGGCCAGTGGGGTATTGGAAGGAAGTCTGTGAAGGCCAGAACTGAGGGCAGGGCTGGGGAGCGGAAAGGTCAGGCCTTGGGCAGCTTCCTCACCTTCAGGAAGCCCTTGGCAGCTTTGCGGGCCAGCAGATAGTACTGGGTGTAGGAGATGCGTTCCCATGTGCCCTGCCGCTTGAAGCCCATAGCACTGAGGTCCCCATACTTGTCCAGAGTCGTGGAGAACATCTGATGAACAGTGCGGGGAGTCTGCGAGCAGATGGGGTCTATGCGTAGGCGGACGTGCCCGTCGGCCCGAGTCGTCCATAGCGCCTCCTCTGCAGGGAGACCACAGCTTGTATCGTGCCAGCCAGGGCTTGTCCCCAGGGGACCCCTGCTCCTTCCCTGGGCAGAGCTCCCAGGCCTCTGGTTCCCACAATGCCTTGAGCACTGAGCCACGAGGGCTGGCAGACTCGTCAGGAGGCTGCCTAGACGGGGACGCCTGACAGCTTTGAAGGATGGGCAAGGCTCTAGGGAGGCAGCAAGGAAGAGAAGGGCAGAAGGAGGCCTTGGGGACCCTAGACATTTTTCTGCTAGGGTCCATCATGCCAGCTGGAATTTGCCCCCTGAGGCTGGGCAGTCAGCAGTGGATTTGGGGGTTGCCCCCAGAAGAGCAGGACTCTCAGATCCTCTGGGGTTTCTACCCTTCCTCTGTCTCCTGAGAAGTGGTTGGGGACAGATCCAAATGGCAGAAGATCAAAACATCAAAACCAGCAACACTTCCAGGGGCTAGAGGAGACTGGAAACTAGCAAGCTCTGATCACTAGCCTGGAAAATTTCCCAGTCCCACGAAATAATCTAACCATCCCTTTGCTCATCCCTGCCAGGGCCAGGCCCCATACAAAACCCTTGAGTGGAGATCTCATCTCATCTGCACAACATGGGTCTGGTAGCCCCCTTTTGCAGACGGGGCAGCTGCAGCTCAGCGAGGCTCAGTTATTCTCCCCATGCCACACAGTGGGAAGGGCATGCCTGACACTGTCCCGGGCACCACCTACCCGTTAATTTACTGAGTTCGATAGATGAAACAGAGCTTTACCATCTAGTCCATGAGATATGGAGTGAGCTATTTGACCTCTGAGTCTGTTTTTTCAGTGGAAAGCTGAGGGTTTAGTTCTCAGGGATGTTATGAGGGTCAAAAGAATGAAAGAGCTTCAGCATGTAGTTGGTGCCCAATAAATGCACACCTTGTTCTTCCTCCCTTTTTCCAGATCATTTGCAAAAGGGATGGGTGGTCTAGACACTTGTCCATGGGGCTGCCTTCTGGGGCCAGAGCAGTCATTCTACGAAGGTGAGTCGTGGGTGAGGGAGTGAGGACCACAGGGGCTACTGCGCCCCCTGCTGGCCGACCCGCTCTGAGATGGAGAGGTCCCACTTCTTCGGACATCCATCTTGAGGCAAGACCAACGGTGAGCAGCTGTATGACAGACAGTTCTGAGGCAGCCGGCAGATGGACCTTGTCTCTTCCTTCAATACTCTAGGGTTTCATGTGAACCCTGAAGTTGGCAGAAAGAGGTGGAGGCCCTGGGGCTGGGACAGAAGAGCCCATCCTTCCTCCCATGGAAGCCAAGGATCGGGAAAAGGGGACCCACGTGCTTAGTTGCTCCATCGCGTCTGAATCTTTGGGACCCTTTGGGCTGTAGCCCGCCAGGCTCCTTTGTCCATGGAATTCTCCAGGAAAGAATACTGGAGTGGGTTGCCATTTCCTCCCCCAGGCAACCTTCCCAGCCCAGGGATTGAACCCGCGTCTCCTGTGTCTCCTGCATTGCAGATGGATTCTTTACCTGCTGAGCCATCAGAGAAGCCACTAAAGGGGGACATATCCAGGCCCAAATAGGAAAACAGAAAGTCTGGGGCAGGGGTATGGCTGCTTGGAACTGCAGGCTGGGGCAGAGAGAAGGTCACCCAGCGCCAGGCACTGTGTACTGTTGAAGGCCAAGTCCAGGCTGGCTGGCATCCACGGCTGCCTTCTCCGACAGAGGCCCGTCACCAGCCGCTGCTGGATCCCCGCGCCCCCTAGTGGAGGTTTGAGTCAGGGCCTGCTGAGGAGCCCTCTCCAATTGCCCCTTAGACTTCTCCAAGTCCCTTCTTCCAGGTTCTTCTTCCTGGAACCCCAGCCTGGCAGACCCCAGAGATCAACCTCTTTACAGTGTCCAACCCTTGCACTTTGTGCAGGTCCGCTCACATGAGCAGACCAGGGTACAGACACAGCCTGTAGAGTCAGGTCCACCTGGGTTCAAATTCCGTTCTGCCGCTCCCTGTTGTGTGACTGGCAAGTCTTTCTCCTCCCAGCTCCACTTGAATAGTCTTCAAGTGCAAAGGGCTGGCAAGAGACTGGAGCCTCACACAGGTGGGAGGAATATAAAATGGTGCAGCCATGTTGGTAGGCAGTTAGTCAGTTTCTTAAAAAGTTAAACGTGAATCTACTATACAACCCAGCAATTCCA
Organism: Neotragus moschatus; assembly: GCA_006410615.1. Taxonomy (NCBI): domain Eukaryota; kingdom Metazoa; phylum Chordata; class Mammalia; order Artiodactyla; family Bovidae; genus Neotragus; species Neotragus moschatus. The sequence goes on from SJYA01002789.1 coordinate 899,015, forward strand.
TTCTTAGGTATCTACCCACGAGAAATGAAAGTACATACCCCACAAAGACTTGCACAGGAACTTTCATAGCAGCATGAGTTACAGCAGTCAAGAGGTGGAAACAACAAACGTCCATCAGCTGGTGAGTGAACTATGGCCTCTCCATACAAGAGACCACTATTTGGCTCTACAAAGGAACAAAGTGCTGATACAGGCAACACCACGAATGAAACGCAAAACACATCTGGTGAAAGAAGCCAAAAGGACCACATATTGTCTGATTTCATTTATATGATATGTCCAGAAAAGGTGGAAATTATAGAGAGCAGATGAGAGGTAGAGAGCAGATGAGTGGGATTTGGGAATGGGGAGTGACCACAAATTTGCATCAAGGTCTTTTTGGGGTGATGGAAATGTTCTAAAAGTGAATTTCAATGACGCTGGTACATTTGCAAATTTGCTAAAAATCATTGAAAAGGTGACTTTTTTCAATGAAAAAGTGAAAAATCATTGCATTTACAAAGGGAAAATTCAATGGCATATAATGTACACCTGAATAAAACCACTTTTAAAAATGGGAGGATGGGAGGAAATGAAATTCTCTGGTGGTCTAGTGGTTAGGACTCTGCACTTTCATTGCCAAGGGCCCTGGTCTGATCCCTGGTCGGGAATCCCACAAGACATGAGGTGCAGCCAGAAAAAAAAAAAAAGGAGGAAGAATGCTAACACCACCCCCCAAATTGGCCCGAGAATTCTGTAAGGTAGGCCAACCAGAGTGCCCAGTGTCTGGCAGTCACTTTCCAGTAGCTGGCAGCTGTCTTCCCTTCCCTAGTACAGGTTCTTCTTGGTGCTTAGGACAGAAAAGGTATATTTCCTGTGGGCGTTCTAGTTGCTCAGGTTCCACTACATTTACCTGCTCCCCCAGGCTTGCCAAGATAAAGAGAGATAAGTCTTACAACTTCTTGTGAAAGTTTCCCTCAGCCAAGAGTTTTCACTTATCACTTTTTAAGTATAACCTTTTTAAAAAAAAAATTACAAAACTATATGTTTGTTCGAAGAAACAGGAAACATTAGAAGCACATAATATAAAAATGGATAGGTCTTCCTTAAGTCTAGGTAATCACTGTTGTCATTTGGTGTGTGTCCACGTATACAGGGCCTTCCTAGCTGACGCTACTGGTAAAGAACCCACCTCGCAATGCAGGAGACCTAAGAGACGTGGGTTCGATCCCAGGGTCAGGAAGATCCCCCTGGAGAAGAGAATGGCAACTCACTCCAGTATTCTTTCCTGGAGAATCCCATGGATAGAGGAGCCTGGCAGCTGCAGTCCATGGGGTTGCACAGAGTCGGACACGATTGAAGTGACTTAGCACGCACGCACGCACGCACTGTGTATACGAATATATGCACAAGGAATTTGTTTTAATTTTGTGGCTGTTGTCTTTTTATCCAAAGAGGGAAAAAAATAATCATGTTACTATTTCATTAATCAAGGGTGTTGCTGCCGGTGCTAAGTTGTTTCAGTCGTGTCTGACTCTGTGTGACCCCATAGGGGCAGGTAGGTAAAGTATCAACATCAATAATAAATAATGTATAATACTAAACAATAAATAAATGAATTGCCCCAGGATTTGCAAGTGAAACTCAGAAGCAGTCTTGCTTTTCACAAAGAAGTAGACTCCCTCTCATTTTCTTTGAGACACATGGCTCCTGTAGTCCACCTTTTGTTTCTCTGTTTTTGACAATGACAGAGACTAGTGCAATATTTCGCTAAGGGAAGCTGTAATACAAGGACAGTTACCATTGTCCTGACCCCAGACTCAGGGCCAGGGAGGTAACAGGGAGTAGCAGAAACTGGCAGGGGGATACAAGCCTCTAAAGGGGGCAGCTGCTCCTTGGCTCTAGGATTTGGTGCCCAGGAGGAATGGAAACCAAGAGCTACCTGAAATCTGGGTGTTTAAGTACAATCACTTGATTTTTTTTTAATGTTGCTCACACTTTAAAAAAATGTTATATGGACCCAATCAAGCATTATCATTATCCAAATCACCCATCTTTAGCTTTTGCGGTATTAATATCTATCTCTCGGGACTTCCCTGGTGGTCCAGTGGTTAAGAATCTGCCTTGCAATGCAGGGGATATGGGATCAATCATTGGTCAGGGAACTAAGATCCCATGTACTGCATAGCAACTGATCTGGCGAGCTGCAGCTAGAGAGTCCGTCTATCACAGTGAAATATCCCAAGGGCTGCAACTAAGAATCAGTGCAGCCAAATAAATTAATATTAAAATTTAAAAATCTAGTAAAACAAAAGATTTTAACTTAAAAAAAAATCTCTCTTTCTCTCCCTCATTGTGTGTGTGTGGCTGCATAATACGCCATCGGCCATATCAATTTCATAACATAATGTACATATCATAACAGCCTCCCCACTGAAAGATACTCAAATGATTTCCAGCTTTCAGCCCTGTTCTAGGCTTTCCTAAGGATGGATTTCTAGAAGTAGGTTTACTGCATCAGAAGAAAAAAGCACTTAAATTTTGATGGCTATTTTGGATAGAGTTCCTTTATCTGGTTTCTTTTCTCCCACAGACTACATGGTTCTGTCTTTTCGCTGCATTGGTTTTTTGTTTTGTTTTGTTTTGTTTTTTTTTAGCTCAGACGGTAAAGAATCTGCCTGCAATGCAGGAGACCTTGGTTGGATCCTTGGGTTGGAAGAATCCTCTGGAGGAGGAAATGGCAACCCACTCCAGTATTCTTGCCTGGAGAATCCCATGGACAGAGGAGCCTGGCAGGCTGCAGTCCATGGGGTCACAAAGAGTCAGACACGACTGAGCAACTAACACACACACACCTCTCTTTTTATCCATGGTGCCTATGATTCAGGGATAAGTTGTCTCACCTCCTTCTTCGAAGAAGAAAAGAAGGAACAGACAAGGGAAGGAAAGGCAGTTGGTCTGTGAGTTCAGCCTCCTCTTAGCCTGGTTGCTTTGTGACAGGGATGAGAGCCCTGGCTCCGCTGTCCGAACCCCCAGACCACCAGAAGGGGAGACTTTGATGGGAAGGGGTCTACCCTGCCCTGGCCTCCCAGAGAGAGGCCCCATCATTGTCCTTCCTATGAAGGAGTTAAAATGATCACAGCTCCCATTTACTGAGCACCCTCCTGTGCCAAGTGGGCTGTGTGCCATCTGGTTGTGAGACCTCACACTGAACAACCTTCCATATTGTGCCGTCGCTCACTCTATGACTCTCAGAAAGGCTAAGCCACAGCTGGCAGAGCTGGAATCCCCACCCACGCTGGGGTTGTAGTAGGATTCCAGGCTGACCCCAGAACCCACACCTCCCCTGGGAAAGGACTGTCCTGTCTCCTCCCCAAGTCCTGTGCTCAAGCTCAGGCTCAGTGACCTTCGGCAGTCATGATCTCTGGTCACTTCCACTTCCTACGTTCCAGAGTTTCCCAGAACCACCCTTCTTAACCCACATCTGACCTGCTCAAAGCCTCCTGCATCTCCCCTTGACCACAGGGTGATGCCCTTACCGTGGTCTCTAAGGAAGGCCCTCCCCAGAAGGGCTTGCCAGCCTTTGCCACCTTGACATGGCCAGCCCAAGCTGCTCCCAGTGCCCTGCACGCCTGGCCACCCTGTGCCTTTGCCCAGGCTGTGACTCTGCCTTGAACACCCTGCTTCCATCACATTGCCCTCTCCCGCCTTTCAGGCCCCAAGTGCAACCCCCTCACTGAGGACTTCAGTGCCCAAGCCTCACTGTGGGCCGAGTCCTGGTCAGATCTGCCTCTCCCATCAGGCTAGTGGCTCTCCAAGGCAGGTCTAACTCCTCCCTGGGTCCTGATCACAGAAGCCTGGCTCTGAGCAGAGGTCAGGGGGCCTTCAGGGAAGCAGGAGTCAGCCTCTGTCCCATCCCGATCCCAGAGGACTGGACCGAATGACTGTGCCCCTCCCTCCCCGGCTCCCTTCTCCCCAGGTGGCCTGAGGGTGGTGCAGGACACATTGCTGCCCAGGTATATAGAGAGAGGTGGGCCCCCAGAGCAGGTGCCTGCTCCAGCAGCCCATGCCAACCTAAACCTCTGTCCTGAGCGCCCCTAGGTAGGGCTGGCAAGACCCAGCCTTGCTCAGTGTCCCCCTGAGTCCACCATAGCTCTGTGGCCTTGGGCTTAGGAATGGATGGGCAGGAAGGTAGACGAGACCCCCTGCCTGAGCTCTCTCATCTGTCCTCCCTTCTCATGCTCTGTCTTCTCATGCCCATGCGTCCCGGTCTCTGGGCCTTTGCTCATNTGAGCGCCCCTAGGTAGGGCTGGCAAGACCCAGCCTTGCTCAGTGTCCCCCTGAGTCCACCATAGCTCTGTGGCCTTGGGCTTAGGAATGGATGGGCAGGAAGGTAGACGAGACCCCCTGCCTGAGCTCTCTCATCTGTCCTCCCTTCTCATGCTCTGTCTTCTCATGCCCATGCGTCCCGGTCTCTGGGCCTTTGCTCATACCATTTCCTCTCCCAGTCTCATCTCTGTCAGAGGAGAAATCTCTGGACAGCATGTTGGAAGATCCAGTCTTAGCTATCAGTGAGGTGGGCAGAGCAGTCAAAAGAGTCCCTTGCCTATGAAGCACTGACTCTTGGACCTCGGCCCCACTCCCCTGGCCTCAGCCATGAGACCAGAACCCCACACACCTGCACGGGGGCCATGAGGTCACTGCAGGGCCCTGTAGGAATGCTCCTTGTGGGGCCCTCCTGCAGAGAGAGATCATGGGGGTGGTAGGAGTCCGAGCACGGTTTAGGGAGCAGAGAGAAGCAGGTGGTTTCAGCCAGGCAGAGAGGCTGAGTTTGAGCAGTGGTGGTTGCCACTGGAGTAGGGAGCCATGGAGTCTCTTTCTTCCTGCCCCTACCCCCACATCACTGCTTTCTAAGCTCCCTTTCTTCTTGCCTGTCCTCACGGTAACCTCCACCCACTAAAGCCATCTGAACTCACCCACCTTCCTGTGTACCTGGGTTTCTCCTGAACTCAAAGAACATGAAGTAGCAAAGATTTGTAATAAATAAACAGACAAGAGTTGGCCTTTGTACTGTGGCAAGAGCACTGTGTCATGCGAAAGTGTCAATCAATTTAATAGGGGACTGGCTAAATTCGATACAGTATAGCCATATCATGGATTCATAGGCAATCATCAAAACAAAGTATTTAAACCATATTTAATAATGCAAGGAGATATTCACAATATAACTTCAAGTAAAAAAAAAGGAGCAAATAAAAAATACATAAATAAAACTGAAAAGATTTGCATCAAAGTAATATTGTTTAAAAGCTTAGCACATTTTGGCTGCTCAAGAAATAGCTCTCTGGCCTTTCTGACTAGACTCTGAACTTCTGATGCAAGCCTTGGACTTGCAATAAATGTTTGCCAAAAGAATGAATAAAACTACACATACGCTGCCCAGCAGGGATATTGACTGAGACCTCAGGGTTGGGGGGAAGGAGAGGGCGTCCTTGAGAAGTAGAGGCAGGGCACTCCTACACACAGTACACAGGAGGAGAAGGAAGGGAGTCTCAGA
>SJYA01002789.1:907154-937596 GCA_006410615.1 Neotragus moschatus
GGTAACCTCCACCCACTAAAGCCATCTGAACTCACCCACCTTCCTGTGTACCTGGGTTTCTCCTGAACTCAAAGAACATGAAGTAGCAAAGATTTGTAATAAATAAACAGACAAGAGTTGGCCTTTGTACTGTGGCAAGAGCACTGTGTCATGCGAAAGTGTCAATCAATTTAATAGGGGACTGGCTAAATTCGATACAGTATAGCCATATCATGGATTCATAGGCAATCATCAAAACAAAGTATTTAAACCATATTTAATAATGCAAGGAGATATTCACAATATAACTTCAAGTAAAAAAAAAGGAGCAAATAAAAAATACATAAATAAAACTGAAAAGATTTGCATCAAAGTAATATTGTTTAAAAGCTTAGCACATTTTGGCTGCTCAAGAAATAGCTCTCTGGCCTTTCTGACTAGACTCTGAACTTCTGATGCAAGCCTTGGACTTGCAATAAATGTTTGCCAAAAGAATGAATAAAACTACACATACGCTGCCCAGCAGGGATATTGACTGAGACCTCAGGGTTGGGGGGAAGGGGAGGGCGTCCTTGAGAAGTAGAGGCAGGGCACTCCTACACACAGTACACAGGAGGAGAAGGAAGGGAGTCTCAGAGTGGGCAAGAATGGCCAACGTTGCAGCACGTTAGGGGCAGAACTGGGACAAGGCATCAGTTCAGGAGCTAGGGAATGAGGTTTAGGCTTTGGGGGTCCATGGTCTGCTCCCTTGGGGAAGAGAAGAGTAGTGCCTGGGTCCCCCGATCCTCTGCTGCAAAGTGACCTGCCCAGAAGTGAGCAGGAGGGAGGGGTCATGAAGGGGCTCAGGGCTGCTCTGGTACCTCTCAGCCTGCCTCCCAGGAGTGGGTCCTCGGAGGATAGCAGAGATGTAAGAAATCAGAATGGGCTGCCAGACCCTTATAGTTGTCCCCATCTCCTTGCCTTGAAACTCAACAGGGGCATAGGTCTGCCCTGTGCCCAGCCAAGCTCACTGCTGTCATCATAGCCAAAACATGGCCAGGATCCAGTCAAGGTCCCTGTCACCCAGTTAGGCACCCATGAGCCAAGCCAGACCTAATTCTAGAAGGCAACCAACAGTCAGAGCAACAGCCTCAAGCACACATCCAGAGAGTGTCCGCTGAGGCTCGGGGTGGGCTTCCCCAAGGCGCAGACTGCACACTGCACGCCTTCCTCCCCTCGCCCCTCCCTCCGTCCCTCTCCTGTCGCTCCAGCTCCTCTTGGCCTGACTGGTGCTATATCTTATCAATCGCGGGTGACTGAGCAGGCAGGGAGTTGTGTTTTCTGGGGCTCTGGAACAAAGGCTTCTAAACAGCAGAGAAAGTCACTCTTAATTCACTGGGAAAGGTTGAAACCGGAGAGCAAGAGTGGAGAGGAGAAACCCAGAGTGTTTTCTGAAACCTGTGGGAAAGGCCTTAGAACGAAGCGGATTAAGCAGAAGGAGGGAAACTCTGATCCTGGATCAACCCATGTTGTTCCCCAGCCAGGAGAGATCTCTCTTCAGGGTACCGGATCCCACAGCCTCTGCTGCAAAGGCCCGTCTGGTGACCAGCACCAGGAGGATGCCCCTTCACAAACGGACCCTCTGCTAAGAGTCTTTGGAACCCATTTAGCCCTGCCAGACACTCCGGGGATATATAAGGTAAACAGGCCATGGTGGCTTCAGGACCTGCCAAGAGATTAAAGTCAAGGCCTGCTGGGCTACAGCAGTGTATCCAGCCCCAGGCACACCTATATTTGGCAGAACGGGACATTTTCATTAAGGTAGGGTTTCCACAAGTATCCTCAGAGGCTCTGCTTTTTTAGACTGGTAAGGTTAAGATTACCATGTGTTCCCATTTGCTCTGACCTCTGCGAAGTCCTTACCTTCCCCTACACCCGCTTTAGGCTGAAATGACAGCCGATCTTCTATCTCACACTGTCTCCAGGACCCCTGCCTGCCCCAACCATAGGGTCTGAGCTCCCTGAGCTCTTTCCAGCAGAAACACCGTGTCTGCCCTTGAAATGTGTGGGAGGGTAGGAGCGTGGGACACAGGGAGGCCTGGAAACCAAGCCGGGCTGAGTTCCCAGCCTCCTGACCTCCAGCTCAAAGCTCCCCTGTGGGTGTGAGAGTCGCCTAGGGAGAGTGGGTGTGGGGAATAGACCTGACCAGCACTTCTACCAGCTCCATTCCCAGCAGCTGCTCCCCCGGGAGACCCTCCCCTCCCCTCGGTCTTGACATTGCATTGCTCCAGCTGGGGTTCCTGCTCAACTTAGAAAGGGCTAGGAAAAAACGTATGTCTAGGTTCAGCACAAGGCTGCCTTTGTATGGAGGTCAGATCCCCTTAGCTCTGCAGCCTGACACAGTGGGGCTGTTCCCGGGAGAACAGCCATCTGGGCTGCTCAGAGCCCAGCCTGCGGAGCACAGCTCAAGGACTCCCCAGCCCCTTGGGAACTTGAGGAGACTCAGGTGAACACTGAATCCTGCAGGCAAGGTTCCAAGAGCTCCCCAGAGAGGCTGCAGCTCCGCAGTTAGGAGACAGGGGCTGGCCGGGGTGTGCAGGAGGGGAGGGGACCCCACCTAAACAGTTCCAAAGAGGGCTGTGCCAGTTCCAACTTTGAGACTAGATGTGACTCTGAGAAAAATCATGGAACCTCTCTGAGCTCAGTTTCCTACCAAGTGCGACCGGTAGAAGTGCCTACTCTACCGCTGCCAGGAAGAGAAGATGAGAGAACACAAGCCAGTCCCTTAGCACGGAGCCTCTGCCAAGTGGCCTCAGTCATGCCTGACTCTTTGCGACCCTGTGCACTGTAGTCCGTCAGGCTCCTCTGTCCATGGGACTCTCCAGGCAAGAATGCTGGAGTGGGTTGCCATTCCAGTCTCCAGGGGATCTTGCCAACCCAGGGCTTGTGCATCTCTTAGTCTCCTGCATTGATAGGTGAGTTCTTTACCACTGGCGCCACCCAGAAAGCCCAGCACCGAGCCTAGCAAAAGCTGCTCTTATTAATAGGGGGCAGATGTGTGGGTATTTAACCCATCTCATAATCCCCTGAAACCTTCTCCCTAACAGGTTCTGGTGCAGATAGTTGCTTTTTCTCAGTTTTATGGAAATGGCAGTTTTGAGGCCCCTCCCCATGTGTGGCTGCTCCAATATCCTCTTCCACACAGAGGCTGGGCTCTTGAAGCATCTGGGGAATTGTGAAACTAAGACCCAGGGCCAGACTGGCACCCAGTGGGCACTCAAGCCGTGGTGAATCTGGATCTTAGTGCAGCTGCATTCTAGAGCCTCCCCCTCCATACTTCAAAACCCTGGAGGCTGCACGAGATGGAGTTGGGCAGAGCATGACCGGTGGGCCAGGTTTGTGGCAGTCAGTGAGGCTGGCTTGGCACTGTCTTTGGACCCTGTGCCTGGGGTCCCTTGGGCAACTGTACCTAGAAGCTGCCTCAGTCCCTCCCAGATTGTCCCTGTCTCCTAATCCCCAGCTGTAGATGCTAAACTCCCAAGGGCAGACCACTCAGCTCAGGCCTAGGCCTAAGGGAAGTTTAAAAGTCTGAGACCAGCTAGAAATTGTCCTCATCCAAGAAGTCCACCCTGATCACTCAATTCCTAGATAGCCTTCCTTCTTCAGCCTCAGTGTGTCCTTCACCCAGAGCCTGTCTGCCCTCAGACTAGGAGCTCTTGGAGGGCAGGAAAGGAACCTATCCACCTCAGTATCCCCAGCAGCCTAGCCGTGCACTAAGGATGGGGAGTCCAGATGCACCCCCAGCCTGGCTGTCCCCACAGCTTTCGGAAGTCCTGGCAAATCTGAGTGGCCTTGCTGCCTCCCCTACTCCTACTCCTTCCCCACCCCTCCATTAAAGCTGGTAACTTGCCCCCACCTCACTCTGGNCTCAGTATCCCCAGCAGCCTAGCCGTGCACTAAGGATGGGGAGTCCAGATGCACCCCCAGCCTGGCTGTCCCCACAGCTTTCGGAAGTCCTGGCAAATCTGAGTGGCCTTGCTGCCTCCCCTACTCCTACTCCTTCCCCACCCCTCCATTAAAGCTGGTAACTTGCCCCCACCTCACTCTGGCCTGGCCCCTGGCTGCCAGCCCTCAGCCCTCACTGATGGGACCCTCTCTGGGATTCCCTACCCACCTGTTTGAAATCTGCTTAGTCTCTTTGCCCTACTGCTGCAGGGCTGCCAGGTACTAATTCAGGTTAAGCGATTACAGCCAGCAGGGTTGGAGATTACTCCTTCCTCCTTAGAAACACTCTGGGCACTGAATGCTCTGAGGACACCGAGCTTGCACCACTTTAGCTCCCTTCCTGCCCTTCAAGTTGCAAAACACTAAAGCCATCACCCACAGCCAAGACTTCTGAGCTCCAGGGCTTTGCTGTGCACATTCCCTAGGTGCTATGGCTGCTGTGTGAGCAGTGTGGAGACAGAATTATCTAGTCAGGAAAGCAAGCCTGAGCAAGCCAATGGGACCTGCCAGAGGTGAGACACAGCAAGTCAGCTAGCTGCCCTGGATCCCAGGACAAGATGCTGGAGTTGCCTGGGCCCAGCTGGCCCCTCTCCTGGGCTCTCTTGGTGCCTTTCAAATGCTTCCCCTCAAAAATCGGTCAATCTGGGGCCTCCCTGATGGTCCAGGGACTAAGACTCCGCACTCCCACTGCAGGCGGCCCGGGTTCAGTCCCTGGTTGGGGAATTAGATTCCACATGCCACCACTAAGACCTGGAGCAGTCAAATTAAAAAAAGAAGAAGAAATCAGTCAGTCCTTTCCTTGGTCCTAGTCTTTCGTCATCTCTGAGGAAGAGCAGACAGGCAGAGTACAGGAAAGTACACATTACAGGCCAGATCCCTGCCAAGGCCACTCTGAGACACCCAGCTTGGAAGAGGGGTGAGGAGAATGGCATTTGGTCCCCAGGACACCAGATAGCAGGGGAGTGAGGTATCCAGAGCCCTGGGCTGGTGTTACCACCTATTCGGTCTCAGCTTCCTCACCAACAAGGAGCATGGTGATCTGGGCCCAGTTTCTGCCTCCAGTCCATGACAGTGTTTGTGGCAGAGCAGAGAGGTCCTGATTCTGTCCCTGCCCTCACACCAGGCCTGTCCTCTCCCCAGGAAACCCAGGTCAGAAGAGAAGCTGAGGGAAGAGGCCTTGGAATAAAGGCCCCAGTCCACTTCCCCTTTCTCCTGTCCCTGATTCTGGCCTGTTTTACTGCTCCATTCGGGGACCCTTAGAACTGGCCTCCCTAGCCACCACTTCAAATGCTACCACCTGCTACCCCTAAATCCACAATCCCTGTCGGAAGGCACCAGGCGTACCCACGTTGGAGATCATCCTACAAAATACTTAACCAGTCCAAACTCTACCACCTAAAAGTCAACTTGCTATCTCCCTGACCAGCTCCCACCCAAAGCCCCGAGGGAGCCGGGGGGCCTCAGGGACCTACCCCTAACCCTGGCTTCTCTGGGGGAAGCTGGGAAAGCTCTGAGAAAACCAGCACCTCTGAGGGATCTAATCTCCCTGAGCAGCTGACACAGACCGGAGGCACGATGGCAACAATGGACCGTCCCAAGGACATCTCGGAACTGGGGAGGCAGTGACCCGCTCCCCTGGGCACTAGTCGCTTCCATTTTTTGAAACTTCCATTGTTCCTACAATATCGTTGTACAACCAATAAAAGTGAACAAAAGCCGTGTTGTTACTATCATTTTGATGACTCGCCAGGGTAAATGCCTCCCTCAAGGTGCAATTATCTGGAAGTGAACATCATTAGAAGAGCATGTGGCCTCCCAAAGCTTCAAAAACAACTCTGCCAGTACCAGCCAGCCAGCCAGCCTGCCCCTTGGCTCAGCAAGAAACTGCCTCAACCCACTTGGAAACTCCAAGACCTTGTTTATCTGGGCCTCCTCTCCTTCTTTACCAACCCTAAGCCGAGATCCCAGGTACCCAACACGCGCACCAAACAAGGCCCCAGGTGTCTTTCCATCGCTGACTTCTCTTTTCCCAAGCTTGCTAAAGAGAAAATCCTTCCTCCCACCGCCTTCCATCAAGCTTGGCCATGAAAGGAGAAGGGACGTAGTGGGGTCCCTGGGGACGTGGAGATCAGTATTTCTACCTGGCCTGTCCCCTCAAGTTTTGTCCTGTGGGTCACCTGGGTTGCTTCGTAGTGTTCTGTTAACCCCCTCCAGCACTCCCAGTACAGCTACATCCCTGTCCCTCCCGGCAGCCTCCCAGCCAGCTCACCTGGAGGATTCAACTGGGCATCTTTCACCTTCTCTGGGCTCGAGAGTTTGAGAGCATGGCTTAGGGGCTCTTTGGAGAGCGTCTGCCCATCAGTCAGGGAGCTGGAGGGGTAAGGGGAAAACAATTGTTAGAAGATGACAGGCTGGCCTGGGCTCTGGATGCCGGCTCAGATCGCGTCGAGCGTCCCTGGGGTGACACTGGCATCGCTACATCCTAGAGGGCTCGGAGGACAAGACCTTACTATCTGCAGGAGGTAACTTCACCCCCATGCTGTGCTCTCCCTTCAGTTTCTAAGGGCTCAGTAGAAAGAAAAATCAAGCCCTGCTCTGCTCTGATTTGCTGTGTGACTCTGGGAAAGCACATGACTCTCTCTGGGCTCAGTGTCCCCATCTGGACAGGAAAAAACTTGGAGTCAGGCATGCAAGGTTTGAGGGCTGGGAGGTGCCTCCAAGTCCCTCACTCCCACACCCACCAGCCCTCAGGCACTGAGAGCAGCCGTTCTTAGAAACTCATGCAGAGCTGAGGACATTCCTACAGCTCTCCTGGCTCCTAAGCTGGCTCCCAAATGAAGCCCTCTTCCCAGTGGTGTCTGTGAGGGTGCCCTGGGCCCATTCCCTGGCGGAGAGGAGAGGCACGGGACCAGGGAAACCTGGGGCTCTTGCCATCTGTCTTCCCTCCTGGTCTAGATCCCCTTGCCTTCAAGGCTTGGTGGCCCCGCACAATGAATCCTCCTCCGGTCAAACACAGCCCATGGGGTTATTGGGCCTCTGCTAGATACTCAGCCTCACTGCTCCTCCTCATGATTCCTCCTCGGAGGAATCTGGCCAGACCTCAACCTTCTGGGTGGATGAGCAGATGGGGTTCAGTACACCTCAGGGTCAAACAAGGCTATGGTGTTACTCACCTCTGGGGACAAGTGTCACAGTGGTAGGCTATATAAACAGAGCCTGGAGTTGTGCAGTGTGTAACCTGTGCAGCTGGTCTTGGCAGCCCTGAGGCAGGACCCTGGCTTGAGTCCCACCTGTCTGAGAGGTTGGAGCTGGTCCCATCCCTGCCCAGTTCCCAGGCACCTGGCTCAGTTACCTGCTTTTCACATTCGGTCTTACTTCTTGCTGGTACCGCAGGTTCAAACTGAGTTTGCGAACACACTCAGGCCCACCTGGCGGTAGTCTGTTTAAGAACCTGAGATAGGTTTGAAAGCAAAAGACATCATGAGGTTTTGAAAGGGGGAGGGTGAGGAGGAGGGAGATAAGAAGTGGGGTGCCAGGCTGGTCCCCTTCTTGGGAACTTTGTGAGCAAGGCTGGGCCACAGGGCTGGAGCAGCCCTTCTGTTGCTATGGTAACCTGCTCCAGGAGGCTGCCAGAAGGACTGAAAAGCATGCTTCTGGGATGAGGCCTGTTGTGCTAGCAGAGGAAAACAGAGGCTTCTGAAAACCATAAGACATGTCTTGTGACTTTGGATCATTGAGCACTGCCACTACTCTCTTGGGTCATTGAGTAAAAGCTGCCTCCGCTTTGGGACGAAGACTGTGATGTCACCAAATGACCCCTGAGCTCTGGGCTCAGGCAATTATAGGGCAAGCTGGGAGACACACACCCAGCTAGGCTGAGGATCCCACACTGAGAGTCTGGGGGTGGGGGATGGTACCCCGTGAACTCGGTGTAACATCCATGCTCTATCTTGGTCCCTGCCCTCAAAAGATAGGGCTGCCTGCTTAAAGTGAGCAACTTTAGAAATCACCCGCTGGGTAGCCACCCCCAAATTGGCCAAGCCCATCTCTGGCTATAATCTCCCACCATCTTAACTGCTGCCTCACAAACTTGTTTTTAAATCCCCACCATCAAAAGCTACAGGCGGCGTTTTTTGCCACCTAATCTAATTTGCATAAACCGGTTCTGGTTTTAAAATAGCTAAACAAACACTAAATGAAAGGACACCTCAGGAAGCCAAGGGCTAAGCCTAATCGTCAGATTAGAACCTTCTTCAGCCTAAGGGGAGGAGGGACAGCAGGAAGCAACTTCCTGCGAGGGCCTTTCAGGAAGCAAAGCGTCTGCTCCCCACCCCCGCCCACTGCAGCAGGAAGCCTCTGGTGACTGTCAGTCGCCTTTGCTGTCCTCTCCTCTCCCGTGTCCTGTGCTTCCCCTCCCTCAAGGAGAGGGTGGATCCTCTCCTCCTGCCTGTACTTGGTGGGACAAGAAACCCTTGAGGATGGCCCACGGAGGGTCATACTCAGCCCTCTATGGGCCTGAAGAATATTGGATGCTTAAGACAAGGCCAAAATCTAATTATCCAAATGAGTAAAGAGTACTCTGCCACTTGGCTCAAACCTTCAAGATTTAGTCCCCTTAAGGGAAGAGCACCCTTGCCCATCGACTGAAAGAGAATGTGCCGGACTTTCCTATGACTTTTTCCTGCTCACCCAGGGTCATGCTAGTAACAAAATCTCCCGGTTTGGCTTGTAACAGGAAGTGAGTCAAACTGCAGGGCGTGGAGGGCCACCCGCCCTTCCCTGCGGTGGCTGCTGCCTCACGTGCCGCTGCTGGCCCCGGTCGTCCTTAGTCTTTAATCCTCACCTGCATCACGAGTGGTCACTTCGTGGCACTGTCACTGTGCTGCTGGCCTCCAGTGACTCACCTCCCTCCTACTCTGCAGGGTTTTTCTCGGTAGCAGACTAGTAAATAAAATAGCCAAGCTTGTTACAATTGTTAAGTCAGAGGAGATGGCTTCCAAAGTGGAATTTATAATGTTTTCCTCAAAGAAAAGAGATCTGGGGAGAAATCCCTTCTGTTTTGACTCCTCAAGAGCAATTTGGGCCCCTTCTGATTCTAGCTGCTGTTCCAGAAATCACAAGTGGCTGGCAAATCATTGTGACAGGGGAAGTATGAATATTACATAGCCAACCCATGGAGCCTGTCAGAGGTGAGGAACACAGTATTTCCGTCATTCTGGAATCTTCTACTAACACCTGGAGCATGGCACTCCAGAACTTGGCTCAGTGTCACAGGAGAAAGTTCCTAAGTAGCAGAATGACAGTGACGATGAGGGAACAGCCTGGGGACTTGACTTGCCTCTGCTTTTCCATTCCTAGGAGAAAGAGGAACATCGGAAAAGGATCCCGATGAGGATACAAAGGTGGCGTTGGTGGTAAAGAACTCGCCACCCAATTCAGGAAACATAAGAGATGTGGGTTCAATCCCTGATTCGGAAAGATCCCGGAGCAACCCACTCCAGTATTCTTGCGTGCAGAATTCCATGGACAGAGGAGCCTGGTGGGCTATGGGCCATGTGGTCGAAAAGTCAGACGTGACTGAAGCGACTTAGCACAAGGATGCAAACTGCTCTCAGCCCCGGTTCACACACATGGACTGTGAGCACCCTGCCTTACTCACTTTTACAGAAGCAAAAACTCCTTCAGCATCTGCCCAATAGTAGCACGGAGAGCAAGAAACACTTGGAGGCCACGTACGAGCAGGTATATTGTGCGGTGCTGGGGGTAAGCAGAGGCATCTGGGAAGGCTTGTACTCTTCTTTCCCTGAACTGGCTCTCCTTTCTCCTAACTTTCCAGAAGATCTGATAGGAATCATTTAAAGACAGAGCCTGCCAATATCTTCCTTCAGCTCCTCCTTCGGGAAGCCCTCCTGGATGATCCCCAACACCCTCTCACCCTTGTAGCCCTCAAACACGCAGGTTTGGGCTTTGAAGGCCACTCGTAGCTTGGGAAGCTTTTTGAGAGCAGGGGTCATGCCTGATTCAACCCTGTCCTCTGGCCCTAAGTGCTCTCTGGCAGGCAGTTGGAGCTCAGTAAATGTTGGCTGGATCTAATCCTTCTCAAGTCATTGCTATGTGTGTGACATTTAAGTCAAGGGGAGCCTTCATTTTCCATGTGAACCCCTTGTGGATGGGATCCAGCTCCTATTTGTTTCTGTTGCCCTTTCTTCCCATTCAGCACTCTGCTCTGTATGCAGTAAGTACTCCATAAATGCTTTTTTGAAACAATGGTCTTCCCTGGTGGCTCAGATGGTAACACATCTGTCTATAATGTGGGAGACCCGGGTTTGTTCCCTGGGTTGGGAAGATCCCCTGGAGAAGGAAATGGCAACCCACTCCAGGACTATTGCCTGGAAAATCCCATAGACGGAGGAGCCTACTAGCTACAGTCCATGGGGTCGAAAAGAGTCGGACGTGACTGAGCGACTTCACTTGAAACAATAGGGCACNTTGGGAAGATCCCCTGGAGAAGGAAATGGCAACCCACTCCAGGACTATTGCCTGGAAAATCCCATAGACGGAGGAGCCTACTAGCTACAGTCCATGGGGTCGAAAAGAGTCGGACGTGACTGAGCGACTTCACTTGAAACAATAGGGCACTGAGATTTTCCAGAGTTGGCCTGCCTGGGTTCAAGTCACTTTACTTGTTGTACAACCTTTGGCAAGTCATGTACCTCTCTGAGCCTCAAGTTTTCTGCCTAAATCCTATAGCTATTGTGAGGATAACAGGATACATGTAGTGCTTAGGCTCTCACAAATCTTTTGGTGAATAAGCAGGAGGAAATTCTTTGGTGAGATTAGGAGGGTTACTAAGTAGGGTGAAAAGTCCCAATCCAAGTCTGGGGGTCCAGGTACCCTGCCAAGCCCAAGAACTCCCCTTCCTGGAAGGCAGTGTGGGGGCCAGGAGGTGGGAGTAGGGTAGGATCCTTGTTCCTTACACGGTCCTCAGGATGGAGCTGGCAGACCTGAGCAGGAGTACCTCTGGCATGGTCCCCGAGAGGTGGCCACACCCTGCAAGCTCACCCTGGAGAGCACGAGAACCTCAGAGAACCTGTTGAGGCGTCCCCCGGGAGAGCCGCATCAGCCCCAGAGAGGCCCAGGACCACCAAACCGCCCTGCAACAGAGACACAGAGTGAGTCACCCTGTGGCTTGGCCAGGTCTGGGGCGACTGCCTTCCTTCCAGGGCGTGACTCACTGGTTCCCTTGCAGCAGGTGGCTGCCTTGGGCCCCAGGGCCAATCAAGTGCCAGGGTGAGCAAATACATCAGATTCCCGGCCTCCTGACTCCTGCCCACTGTTAGTAAACCCCTACCACCACTACCGCCACCACCACCCTTTCCCATCCCTTTCTTGTTCTGGTTCTCACCCCTCTCTGTCCTGGGGGCAAAGGGAGAACCTGTCTTCTGCGTGCTGCAGGGCATTTTCAATCGAGGGCATTATCCAAATACTTCCCCCAAATCCTAAAACCTCCCGAGCAGGGAGGGGAGCTGTGCCTCCTTCTGATCCCACGGTCCTGGGCACACAGACTGGTCCCTCTGCACAGCTGGAGCTCTTGACAGTGGTGACTTCCTGCTGGCTTCCCTGCTGCCCCGCACAGCAGACCCCACACTCCATACTGCTGTTTAGTTGGCCTGACCTGCCTGTCTCATCTCGAAGATAAGGCTCCCCTGGCATCTCTCCTGCGATCCCTGACTCCCAGCCGGAAGACCCCCACCGAGGACTTACAGTGATGGACTGTGCACCTCCAGGGAGGGTCTGGCTGCCGCAGGGTGCTCACCTTCCTCCTTGGGGCGGGTAGGCACGGGGTACAGCATTCGCTGTGCTCCTTCAGCTAGGGCATCGAAGGTGTGGGAGCCAGTGCTGCAGGGTCCCTGACTCCAGGTGATGAGGCAGTGGGGCTGGGCGGGCGTGGGGACACGCCCCAGTCTGCCCTGGCACTGCCGGTGAGGTGTGGCCACAGATGCCTCTGACCTACCTGGCACGGGTCCTTGCTGCCCACCTGTGAGGCTCACATAAAGAGGGGCGGGAGGTGAGGGAGGAGCCTGCAGATGCCAGTGGGTGTGTTGCCTGTCATCCTTGGCAGAGACGCAGGAAGACACTGTTCCTGCTGCAGGGCTTTCTGCCTGGAGCTGGTGCTGGGCCCCAGGGGTGAGGCAGGCAACCTGA
The DNA here is from genome assembly GCA_006410615.1 of Neotragus moschatus. Lineage (NCBI taxonomy): Eukaryota > Metazoa > Chordata > Mammalia > Artiodactyla > Bovidae > Neotragus > Neotragus moschatus. The sequence continues at coordinate 919,323 of SJYA01002789.1, forward strand.
TCTTTTTTTTCTTTGTTTTTTCAAACTTTTCTTTAGTAAATACACGTATTGCACCAAGTGTTTTATGTGTGTTGGCTCGTCACGTCTTCCAACAGCCCAATGTGGATTAATGGTGCCATTTCCCAGGTGAGGCGACAGAGGCCCAGAGAGCTTTATTTTATTTTTTTTCTCCTTCCTCTTTTATCCCCCCCCCCTTTTTTTAAATGGGAGGATAATTGCTTTCCAATGTTGTGTTGGTTTCTGCCGCACAGCAACGTGAATCAGTCATAATTATACACACACACACACACACACACACACACACACACAAATAATTGTATATATACATGGGCTTCTCTTGTGGCTCAGCTGGTAAAGAATATGTCTGTAATGTGGGAGACCTGGGTTCGATCCCTGGGTTAGGAAGATCCCTTGGAGAAGGGAAAGCTTACATATATCCCCTTCCTCTTAAACCTCCCTCCTACCCCTCTAGGTCATCACAGAGCATCAGGCTGGTTTCCGTTGCTATATAGCAACGTCCCACCAACTATATATTTTACAAATGATGGTGTATATGTCAACGCTACCTGAGAGCTTTAGATATGTTCGATGTCACACGCCCAGCAAGAGGCAGAGATGTCATTTGAAATCCAGCTTTCCATAACTGACTTTGAAACCAGGACACCGTGTTAGCTGGCTCTGACCATGATTTGCATCATAAAACTCGGCTGACAGCTCCGTTTCACGTTGCCTCTAGAAGCCCCTCTTCCATGGAAACAGTATCTCTGCACGTTGCCCTTTGTCCTCTAATGCCCTCACCACCTCCGCCTCATTCCAGAGACTCGGGTTTGTGGCATTATATCTGGATCTTCTAAAAACTGGGCCCTGCTCTCTGGAAATGCCCCTGCCAATCACTGTGCTATTTCACCTTCCAACCCCCAATCCCCTTCCCACCTGCCAGTTGCCTCTGGGGTGAGCAGGTGTTGGAAGAGGTGAAGAAACAGACGCCACTGGGTGTTAGGGGAAAGTTTAAGCAAGCCCTAAACTGAAGGCTCAGAAGCAGGGCACCGCAGCAGGATGGGGCAGGGGTTAGTTATTCCAAGGCTCTCCACCCATTCAGATGGCAGATGACTCCCGGATTGCTACACTAAGCTGGCATGTCACTACCAGCACACCAACTTCAAGAGAATTCTCCCCTTTCAAATTCCAATTTCTTAACAGCTTTTTTCTTAACAGTGATCCTCGCCCACTACCACTTTGGAGCACCTGACAATTCAGGTCTGCGGTGCTACCCCTGAGCCTCTCATGGGTCAGGAGCCCCTTTGAGAACTTGCTGGAAGCCCTCCACTCGCCCCTGTCAATGTGCCCAAATGCTCTTGCAGTTTCCGGGTACCCGGGGTGCTTTGGAAATCCACACACCCCAACCCCAGTGAACCCCAGAAAGAAATGCAGATCCTTCCTCTGTCCTAAAGAGAGTGTGGGTTGCCCCACTTTTTTCCTCTTCCTCCCACTTTCCTGGTGAGGACAGAGCATTGATGTTGGAGTTGGCACTGGGGGTTGAAATTGGGGGTGATGGCGGGAGAAATGTCTTCACTTTGGGGGCTAGCAGGAATGCATGCCCAGATCCCTCAGCTCCTCCCAGGCAGCTCGAAAACTCCTCTAAATGTAGAGTTTCCAGACTGATGAGGAGGCTGAGCAAATGGGCTTATTCTAGGCAGGAGGACTTGGGAAATGTGTCATCATCCCTTTCTATCCCCTCTCAAAATCTGCAAGCTTGCCTTCCCTGGCAGATGTTTCCTACTGTTCTTCAGACCCCTCCTCGTCCAGGAAGCCCTTTGGGAAGGACCCACAGCTCTCATGCTTCTTGCTGGAGCCATGCTGGCTGTGTCCATCCCAGAGCACTTAACGTTTGGAGGCTGGGTGTTACTTTTTAAAACCAAATTGTCTACTATGAAATAAAAATCTTAAGCCCATATTCTCAGAGTTGGCAATGATCTCTGCCTGCCCCATGACTGCCAGCTCCAGGAGGCTTCTCCTCCTTGCTATAATTACTGAGTACCTCCTCTGCAGATGTTGCGGGGGGCCTTTGGGGCAGAGGCGAGCTCTTGTCTCAAAGGCAGAGCCTGGTCCCTGCCTCAAAGTCTTAGAGATGATGGAATTGACAGTTAATAAGTAAAGATGCTTTCAAGGTCACTGTGGGGTCACCAGACCAGGCTGGGGTAAGGGAACAAGAAAATTGAAGGAGGTAAGTTGGATAGGGGTGAAGGTTTACTTAACATGAGGCAGAGGACAAGTGCCCCAGGCAGTGATGGAGCAGAGGAAGCTGGTGCGGACAGCAGAGTGTCCGAGTGTCACAGACTCGGGCTGTGGACCACCCCCAGGCCTGGGACCCCAGCCCACAGAGGGAACTCGTCCAAGGCAGAGATCTTCTGGGGACACACAGTCTCTCAGAAAAGGTGAGGGCAGGGCAGGGGTGGCCCAAGACATATCTTGCCAGGTCCATCAGAAGGAACATATTCGGGGCAGGCGCCCGGGCCCTTGACTGTGACTTATCCCCAGTGCAAGGAGGATCAGCGTCTCTCCTCCATCTTTGCCTAACAGAAGTGCTTGCTGAGAGGCCAAAGGCTTGTCTCAGCTTCATCTTGGCTCCTGCCATGGTGGATGTGGGCATACCCCCAGCCAGCTGACTTCTAACCCAAGCTGCAGCACCAAATGCTCAACCTTCTCAAGCCAACCACACAGCCTACAGAGTCACACCAAGGTCCTCTGGATGGCCTAGGAGGAGTTTGGTCATGCCCTAGACAGGTCCCAGGACACTGGGACACGTGGATTCTAGTTCAAATTCCACCTCTGTTGGATAACCTTGGGAAAGTCCCTGGTCCTCTCTGGGACTCAGTTTCCCCAGGCAAGTCACAGGCAGAGGGCTTTCCAGTTTTCTGTCTATGACTGGTGATTTGGATGTCTGGGCTGGAATTCTGCTGTGCCAGGCAAGGACAAGGCTATAGGACTGGGTGCTTCTGGACTCCAAGGCCTGAGAAGCTGGGGAGAACAAGGCAAGAATAATGATGGTAATGGCTAATAACCAGCATGTTTGCACTACTAACTGTGTGCCAGGCAGGGTTCTGGGCACCTTATAGATATATTGACACATTCAGTCCTCTCAACAGCCCAATCGCTATCAACAGCTCAACAGCTCCTATCACTATCCTCACTTTACAGATGAGGAAACCGAGGTACAAGGAGATTACGCAACTTGCCAAAGGTCTTTTGGTTAGCAGAGTAGGATGCAAACTTGGGCAGGCTCAGTGTTTATGCTGTTAACAGGCTGTACTTGATAGTCTCAGGCCTGCTGGGTGATTTGAGTGGGTGGGGCAGGGGCAAAAGCAAATGAGGTGTAGAAAGTTGGGCATCCCACGGTCCTCTGAACTCCCACTCCCCAGCATTCATCATTCGACGTTTTTATTACACCCTTCCTCCAAAATTTTGAAAAATTGGGGGTAGAAGCAAGGCTTAAATCCTCAAACCATTTTCTTCTGTTGTATTGATGACTGACAGAGAGAACTGTCAACTGGTGTTTTGCATCATAGCTGGGAGGGCAGTATGAAACTTGGAGTTAACACAATTCTGACACACAGCCAAGAAGCTTGCCATCTCCCCTCACTCGCCGTTTTTATTTGAAGACCCGCAAGTCTGACTTTGGGTCACACTTTTTCTCCTGTTATGGCTTCAGTTAGTCCATCTACAAAATGAAGGGGTGGAAGGGATGGTCTCTAAATTCCAGCTCTGATGATAGGTAGTTTTCCATGTTTCTATAAGGAGATGGGGGAAGGAGGAACACTGCCATTTCTCAGGTTCTGGACCAGTTCTTAGCCAGAAAAACTTCATGGTGTCAGGATGGGGGCAAGGTTAGGGTTTAGACCTCTGCCAACAGGGGTGTTGTGCCCCTGCAGCATACGGATGTTGGCTCTCAGACTTGGTCCCTGTCCTGGAGGAACCCATGGTCTAAAGATGAGCATGAGGAGACAGGCACATATATGGCCTACACACACAAGAGACATCTGTGAGCATGGCAGGCAAGGGTGTTGTGCAGTGTGGACACAGAGCCTCGGGACACTGATCTCCTAGGAGAACATCATTTCACTTTACTAACAATGAGAGGTAATACTTACTGAACAATTAGTATGTGCCAGGCCCTGTTCCAATAATGTCATATGTGTCAACACATTTACTTATCTCAACAATCTCATAAAGCAGATACTAAATTATAATCCCCATTAAAGAGGCAAATAAAGCCCAGAGAAATGAAGTAACTTGCTAAAGTCTACAGAGCTTGTAACTAGAGTGGTTGGGATTCAGATCTAGGCAATCTGGCTCCAGATTCTATGTTATGAACCATAATGTGCACTGCCTAAAACTGAGTGAGGCTCTCCACACACTTCAGCTACATGGGATTTGGTAGGAGAAACTGACTCAGAAAGGCAGTGCTCTGTGCTTGAGACACAAATGCACATGTAATTTGAAATTCTTCAAATTAATATACTCCTGATATGTCACTACAATATCCAACATGTAATAAAAAATGATCAGACATCTGAAAAATCAGGAAATGTGGGCCAAAATCAAGGGGAGAAAATAGCCGATAGAAACATACTCAGGCGTGACACACATGTTGGAATAAGCATGCGTGCATGCCCAATTGCTCAGTCCTGTCTGACCCTTTGCGACCCTATGGACTGCAGCCCACCAGGCTTCTTTGTCCATGGAATTTCTCGGGCAAGAATTCTGGAGTGGGTTGCCATTTCTTCCCGGCCCAGGAACCGAACCCAAGTCTCCTGTGTCTCTTGCACTGGCACGCAGATTCTTTACCACTGAGCCACCTGGGAAGCCCTGAAATAAGCATACAAAGACTTTAAAACGGTTACTAACAAGTTCAATAATTCAAAGAAAAAATGATACAACTGATGAACAGGTAGAAAATCACAACATAAAAATAGAAAGTATAAGAAAAATACAATCTCTGAAATGAGAAATTTACCAGATGAGTTTGACAGCAGATGGAAAAGTTCATATACCTGAAAGTTCATTCCCCTTAAGACAGAATAATAGAAATTATTCAATCCAAAGAGCAGAGAGAAAAAGATGTTTTAATTGAAGAGAACAAACCATTGCTGAAAGAAGATGACAAAAAGCTAAGTAAATGCAAAGGCATCTCAAGATCAAGAGACTTGATATTGTAGATCCCAAATTGATCTACAGGTCAACATAATCCCTATCAAAATCCTAGCTGGTTTTTCTGCAGAAATTAACAAACTGGTATAAAATTACTATGCGATTTCAAAAGACCCAGATAGACAAAATAATCTTGAAAAAGAACAAGTTGGAGGATCCACACTTGTTGATTTCAAAACATACTATAAACCTACAGTGTCCTGCTTCCATGGTGGCTCAGCAGTAAAGAATCTGCTTGCAATGCAGGAGACGCAGTTTCAGTCGCTGAGTGGGGAAGATCTCCTGGAGGAGGGAATGGCAACCCACTCCAGGATCCTTGCCAGGAAAACCCTATGGACAAAGGAGACTGTCAGGCTACAGTCCATAGTTTCACAGAGTCAGACATAGCTGAGCGACTGAGCACGCACGCACAGTGTGTCCTTCAACAATCAGGATAAAGTGGTTCTGGCACAGCACAGACATGTAGATAAACGCAATAGAATATAGAACCCAGAAATCAGTCTTCATATTTATAGTCAATTGATTCTCAACATGCTGGAATCAAGACTGCTGGGAGAAATATCAATAACCTCAGACATGCAGATGATACCACCATTATGGCAGAAAATGAAGAAGAATTAAAGAGCCTCTTTATGAAAGTGAAAGAGGAGAGTGAAAAAGTTGGCTTAAAACTCAACATTTAGAAAACTGAGATCATGGCATCCAGTCCCATTACTTCATGGCAAATAGATGGGGAAACAGTGGAAACAGTGGCAGACTTTATTTTGAGGGGCTCCAAAATCACTGCAGATGTTGATTGCAGCCATGAAATTAAAAGATGCTCAGTCCTTGGAAGGAAAGTTATGACCAACCTAGAAAGCATATTGAAAAGCAGAGACATTACTTGCCAACAAAGGTCTGTCTAGTCAAGGCTACAGTTTTTCCAGGACTCATGTATGGATGTGAGAGTTGGACTGTAAAGAAAGCTGAGTGTCGAAAAATTGATGCTTTTGAACTGTGGTGTTGGAGAAGACTCCTGAGAGTCCCTTGGACAGCAAGGAGATCCAACCAGTCCATCCTAAAGGAAATCAGTCCTGAATATTCATTGGAAGGACTGATGTTGAAGCTGAAACTCAAATACTTTGGCCACCTGATATAAAGAGCTGACTTGTTTGAAGAGACCTTGATGCTGGGAAAGATTGAGGACGGGAGGAGAAGGGGATGACAGAGGATAAGATGGTTGGATGGCATCACCGACACAATGGACATGGGTTTGAGTAAACTCTGGGAGCTGGTGATGGACAGGGAGGCCTGACGTGCTGCAGTCCATGGGGTCGCAAAGAGTCAGACATGACTGAGCAACTGAAGTGATTCTCAACAAGGGTGCCATGACAATTCAATGTGGGAAGTATTCTTTTCAACAAGTGGTACTGGGGTGACTCAATATCCATGTGTGAAGGAGTAAAGTTGGACACTTTCCTCACACCATACACAAAAAACTAATTTGAAATGTATCAAAGACTTAAACGCAAGAGCTTAAACTGTAAAAATGCTAGAAGAAAATATAAGAATAAATCTATATAGACTTGAATTAGGTAAAACCTTCTTAGCTATGACACCAAAAGTACAACAAACAAAAGAAAAATAGACAAATTGGACTGCATCAAAATTAAATCTCTTTGTGCTTCAAAGGACATCATCAAGAAAGTGAAAAGATAACTCACAGAATGGAAGAAAATATTAACAAATCATTTATCTGATAAGAGAATTAGCAAATCATTTATCCTGATATGAGAACTCTAATAATTCAACAAAAACGAAAAATAACCCAACTGAAACTGGGCAAAGGATTTGAATAGACATTTTTCCAAAGATAAACAAATGGAGAAGAAATGTGTGATGTCCAACATTATCAGCTATTGGAAAATGCAAATCAAAATCAGAATGAGGTAACACTTCATACCCACTAGAGTGGCTGTATAAAAAATATGGATACTGGGAATTCCCTCATGGCACAATGATTAGAACTCTGCACCATCACTTCCCAGGGCATGGGTTCAGCCCCTGGTCAGAGAACTAAGATCCCACAAGTGATGATGTGGAGAAATTGGAGCTCTTGTACACTGCTGGTGGTAGGTAATGCAGCTGCTTTGAAAAACAGTCTGCTAGTTCCTAAAAAGATTATGCATGGAGTTATATGATCAAACGACTCCACTTTTACATTTATATCTGAAATAAAACATATGTTCATATAAAAACTTATACATAAATATTTATTGGAGCATCATTCATAATAGCCAGAAAAATAAAAACTCAAATGTTCATCAGCTGATAAATGGGTAAACTAAATGTGGCATGTCAATACATCGGAATTTATTTGGCCATAAAAATAATGAAGTACTGATACATGATACAACATGAATATGAGTCATGAAAACATGCTGAATAAAAGAAGCCATTCACGACAGATGATATATCACATCCGATCATTTAGGTGGAACATCCAGACTAAGCAAATCTATATAGACAAATAGTAGATTAGTGGTTGCCTAGGGCTGGGGGCTTGAGGGAAAATGGAAATGCTAATGGGTTAGGGGTTCATTTTGGGTAATGAAAATACTTTAACATAGACTGTGGTGATGTTTGCACAAATCTAGAAATATACTAAAAATCATTGAATTTTATACTTTAAATGGGTAAAATTTATGGTATGTAATTTATATCTCAATAAAGCTGTTATATTAAAAAAAATAAATGGAGCCTCAGCTACCTATAAAACATCAAATATCTTTCAAAATGAAAGTAAATATGAGATAGATACAAACAAGGACCTATTGTTGGTACAGAGGACTATATTCAATACCTTTTAATAACCCATAATGGAAAATAGTCAAAAACAGAATGTGTATATATGTATATTTTTTCATATGTATACACACACATATATGTATAACTAAATCACTTTTCTGTATACCTGAAACTCACACAACATTGTCAATCAACCATATTTCAATAATTTTTTTTAAAGTGAAACGATATCTAAATGAAATATGAGAATCTTTTCATCAGCACACTTATGTGATGACTTGAAATCATGTCTGCAAGTTCTTTACACTCTTCCCATCAATCAGTCATCTGATTCTCCTCTTCTTAAATATGAGATGGCCTTCATGACCAGCTTCTAACAAATACAATGTAGCAGAAGTGACACTGTGGTTCCCAAGGCTAGCTCATAAAAGGGAGTGCAGTTTTCACTCGATTCTCTCACAATGCACACTTTTTGTGTCCCTGACCTTCCATGTCAGGAGTCAGGCTGCCTTGACGCCACTGTGAAGGAGATCATGTGAAATTAAATAGAGGAGCTGCTGAGGCTTCCTGGTTGATCCAGACCCCAGCCTATTGAGTCTCGGGCCCTCAGGCATCAGACATATGAGTAAAGAACACTTGAGACAACCTCAGGCCCAGCCACCATTGTCATGTCAAGAAAACACTCAAGCAGACCACACTAGAGAACTCCACTGGCAGAACTACGGCCTCTGGTGAACGGCAAGTGTGGTCAGCTGAAAATGCCCCCTACCTGAATATTCATGTCCTAATCTCTCAGAACTGCATATTACCTTATATGGCCCCACCCAATAACGGGGGGTGGGTTACGGATGTGATTAAATTGAGGATCTTGAGACAAGGAGTTGATCATGGATTATCTTGGTGGGCACTAAACACAGTCCCATGAACTCCTTATTGCAAAATTCAGACTTAAACTGAAAAAGTAGGGAAAACCACTAGACCATTCAGGTATGCCTAAATCATATCCCTTACAATTATACAGTAGAAGTGACAAGTAGATGCAAGGGATTAGATCTGATAGACAGACTGCCTGAAGAACTATGAATGGAGGTTTGAGACATTGTACAGGAGGCAGTGATCAAGACCATTCCCAAGAAAAAGAAATACAAAAAGGAAAAATGGTTGTCTGAGAAGGCCTTACTAATAGCTGAGAAAAGAGAAGCTAAAGTCAAAGGAGAAAAGAAAAGATATAAGCATCTGAATGCAGAGTTCTAAAAAATAGCAAGGAGAGACCAGAAATTCTTCCTCAGTGATCAATGCAAAGAAATAGAGAAAAACAATACAATGGGAAAGAGTAGAGAGATCTCTTCAAGAAAATTAGAGGCACCAAGGGAATATTTCATGCAAAGATGGGCACAAAAAAAGACAGAAACAGTATAGATCTAACAGAAGCAGAAAATATTAAGAAGAGGTGGCAAAAATACACAGAAGAATTAGACAAAAAAGATCTTCATGACCCAGATAATCACAATGGTATGCTCACTCACCTAGAGCCAGACATTCTGGAGTGTGAAATCAAGTGGGCCTTAGGAAGCATCACTACGAACAAAACTAGTGGAGGTGATGGAATTCCAATCAGAAAAGATGATGCTGTGAAAGTGCTGCACTCAATATGCCAGCAAATTTGGAAAACTCAGCAGTGGCCACAGGACTGGAAAAGGTCAGTTTTCATTCCAATCCCAAAGAAAGGCAATGCCAAAGAATGCTCAAACAAACTACCACACAATTGCACTCATCTCACACGCTAGCAAAGTAATGCTCAAAATTCTCCAAGCCAGACTTCAACAGTACATGAACCATGCACTTCCAGATGTTCAAGCTGGATTTAGAAAAGGCAGAGGAACTAGAGATCAAATTGCCAGCATCTGCTGGATCATCGAGAAAGCCAGAGAGTTCCAGAAAAGCATCTACTTGTGCTTTATTGACTACACCAAAGCCTTTGACTGTGTGGATCACAACAAAATGTGGAAAATTCTGAAAGAGATGGGAATACCAGACCACTTGACTTGCCTCCTGAGAAATGTATGCAGGTCAAGAAGCAACAATTAGAGCCGGACATGGAACAATAGACTGGTTCCAAATCAGGAAAGGAGTATGTCAAGGGTGTATATTGTCACCTCGCTTATTTAACTTCTGTGCAGAGTACATTATGTGAAATGCCAGGCTGGATGAAGCACAAGCTAGAGTCAAGATTGCTGGGAGAAATATCAATAACCTCAGACACGCAGATGATACCACCCTTTTGACAGAAAGCAAAGAGGAACTAAAGAGCCTCCTGTTGAAAGTAAAAGAGGAGAGTGAAAAAGTTGGCTTAAAACTCAACATTCAGAAAACTAAGTTCATGGCATCCGGTCCCATCACTTCATGGCAAATAGATGGGGAAACAGTGAAAACAGTGACAGACTTTATTTTTTTGGTCTCCAAAATTACAGCAGATGGTGACTGCATCCATGAAATTAAAAGATGCTTGCCCCTTGGAAGAAAAGCTATAACCAACCTAGACAGCATATTAAAAAGCAGAGACATTGTTTTGCCAACAAAGGTCTATCTAGTCAAAGCTATGGTTTTTCTAGTAGTCATGTATGGATGTGAGAGTTGGAGTATAAAGAAAACTGAGGGCTGAAGAATTGATGCTTTGAACTGTGGTGTTGGAGAAGACTCTTGAAAGCCCCTTGGACAGCAAGGAGATCCGACAAGTCAATCCTAAAGGAAATCAGTCCTTAATATTCATTGGAAGGACTGATGCTGAAGCTGAAACTCCAATACTTTGGCCACCTGCTGTGAAGAATCGACTCATTGGAAAAGACCTTGATGCTGGGAGGGACTGGGGGCAGGAGGAGAAGGGGACGACAGAGGATGAGATGGATGGATGGCATCACCGACACAACAGACATGAGTTTGAGTAGGCTCTGGGAGTTGGTGATGGACAGGGAGGCCTGGCATGCTGCAGTCCATGGGGTTGCAATGAGTCAGACACGACTGAGCAACTGAACTGAACTGAACTGGATTGCAGTCCCATGTATCACAAGAGGGAGGCAGAGGGAGGTCTGACACAGACCCAAAAGAGAAGAAAGCAATGTGAGCATAGAGCAGAGACCGGAGTGGTATAACCGCAAGCCAAGGGTAGATGTTGGTAGAGGAAAAACAGGAAAAAGGAAAGAGGCAAAGAAGAGGAGATTCTCCCCTACAGCCTCTGAAGGGAGCACAGCCCTGTTGACACCTTGATTTTAGCCCCAAGAAACTGATTTCAACTTCTGCCCTCTAGAATTATGAAAGAAAAAATTTATTCTGTTTCAAACCACTAAGCTGACGGTGATTTGTTACAGTGGCAATAGGAAACTAACACAGCCAGTGAAGAACAGAGGTCTGCCAACAACCTTATAAATAAGCTTGAAAGAGGATCTTCCATCCAGATGAGTGTTACCCTGGCTGACATCTTGAGTGTCATGAGTCTCATGAGAGACCCTGAGCTAGAATCACTCAACTAAGTTGCTCCTGAATTACTGACCCGTTGAAACCATGAGAGATAATAAGGAATTGGGGTTGGCTTGAGGCACCACAGTTCTGAGGGACTTGTTAAGCAGCAAGAATAACCACAACATTTTCACTACAAGAAATGCTACAAGAGTTTATTCGGGGAATAATGTTTATTCAGGTTCATAATGGGAATTACACCAGATGAAAATGTGGATCTGCTAGGGGAAGCACCCTGATTGAAAGCACCCACCCTGGGCAGGCACCATAGCAACCATTTGCATGAGTTGTTTTAGGACAAGAGGTCCTCGTAAGGAACACGGAACTAATAAGCCTCCACCAACCAGAAGAGTTCAGGAAAAGTCAAAAGGAGACACCACATGTCTGATCACCTCCCAGANTGCTAGGGGAAGCACCCTGATTGAAAGCACCCACCCTGGGCAGGCACCATAGCAACCATTTGCATGAGTTGTTTTAGGACAAGAGGTCCTCGTAAGGAACACGGAACTAATAAGCCTCCACCAACCAGAAGAGTTCAGGAAAAGTCAAAAGGAGACACCACATGTCTGATCACCTCCCAGAATCCTTCTCTGTGGCATCCATCTTGGCTGAACAAGGCGTGCACCACCAGGAAGGACTCTGAGTCAGAATAATTGGCTAAAGACAACCCAGAAACTAATCCCATCACCATAAAACCCGAGACTGCGAGCCATGTGACAGCTATTCTCCTGGATTCCCTTGCCCTGCTGGTCTCCTCCCGGCGCCCTTTCCCAATAAAATCTCTCGCTTTGTCAGCACATGTGTCTCCTCGGACAATTCATTTCCTAGTGTTAGAGAAGAGCCTAGTTTCAGGCCCTGGAAGGGGTCCCCCTTCCTGCAACAGATCTACAAGAGGGAATAAAGATCACTGGAAATGCTAAATATAGTAGAAACAAGGCAAGGATATCCGCTCTTCCTGTCTCTATTCAGCATTATATTGGAGGTCCTAGTCAGTGCATAAGGCAAGACAAATTAAAAAGTGAAATGACTGGAAGCAAGTAGAAGAAATAAAGCTATCTGTTAAAATAGATGACAAATTTGTATGCATAAAAAAATCCAAAGCGATCTACCAAAAAAAAAGCACTAGAACTAACTAATGTAATTAAGCAAGACCACAGCATTCAAGGTCAATTTTTTTTTAATCAATTGTGTTTCTATACAAACAACAAATGATCAGAAAATTAATTACAAAATACAATTTACATAGTATCAAAACACATACAATTCTAAAGAACAGGTTTAGGAAAAAAGTGTGTAAGACATCTACACTGAAAACTACAATTCATAGCTGAGAGAAATCAAAGATCTAAATAAATGGAAATATATACTATGTTCATTGATGAGGAAATTCTCCCCAGTTTGAAAATAGATTCAATTTGTTCTTAGTCAAAATTTCAACAGTCTTTTTTGTTGAGACTGACTTGTTTAGTTGCTAATTCTTCTCTGACTTTTTGCGGCCCTATGGACTATAACTGGCTAGACTCCACTATACATGGGATTTCCCAGGCAAGAATACTGAAGTAGGTTGCCATTTCCTTCTCCAGGGGATCTTCCTGAACAAAGGATTGAACCTGAGTCTCCTGCATTGGCAGGCAGATTCATTATCTCTGAACCACCAGGAAAGTCCCATAACTAGATAATTCTAAATTTTGCATGAGAATACAAAGGAGCTATTGTGTGGACTTCCCTGGTGCCCCAGTGGCTGACTCGGCACTCCCAACGAAGGGGGTCCCAGATTTGATTCCTGATCAGTGAACTAGACCCCACAAGCTGAAACTATTATGGAAATGAATGGGGGCAGGGAAGGGAGAGGGTCCAGATGCTTGCCCCTCAAAAGCCAGTAAGCAGGCCAGATCGGTGGAAAGGAAAGTTTGCTTTATTTCAGGTGCTGGCAACTGTTCGGGGTGGGTGGTGGATATCTGTCCAAAGGCTGACTGCTTCTCCTGACAAGCATGGGGTGAGAGCATTTATAGACAAGAGTAGGGGATGCTGCTGTTACATGCAGAAACAACATAGTCATCTCTAACAGTCATCTTCGGTCGGTCATCAGTGGTCTGACTAGCATCATCTTGGTTGTTTTAGGCACAGTTAGTCTTCAGTTCCGGGGTGCACTTGTTCTCATTTTTTTGTGGTCAGTTTGCAGGATTGTGGCAGCTCAAGTCCTGGGCTCGGTCTGCTCATCGTGCAGTTAACTTTGCCACGTGGGGTTTTGGCATCTTTAAGACAGCTCACATGATATGACTAAGAATCCTATCTACAGCCCTTGAGAAAGAACTAAAGGTCCTTGACTTAATAATTACATCATTATTATTGAGTCTCCTTAGACTGTTTTCCTTTGTTTCAGTAACTCTCACTTCTCTGATTAAACGTATTCTTTGACTAAAGTTTTCCACAGGCAAAAGGCAGGCGAAGAACACGATGGGGGCGGTGGGGGGCAAAGACCATACAGTCCTGCTCTGTTTCAAAACTAAGAGTTCGAATGACACAACTAAAGATCCTGCCTGCCACAACTAAGATCTGGTACAGCCGAATAAATAGATAAAAATAAATATTAAACAAGCAAAGTAAAAAAACAGGAGCTATTGTGTTATTAGCCCATTATACTATGACAAGCATCCCCAAGTGTAGTGACTTTTAAAAAATAGGCATTTATTATCTTACAGTTTCTATAGGTTAAGAATCTAGGTTTAGCTGAGTGCCTCTGGCTCAAAATCTCTCATAACGTTGTCATCAAACCGTCAGTCTCAGCGGAAGGTTTAACTCATGGGGTTGTGGGCAGAAGTCAGTTTCCTGCAGGTTGTTGGGCTGAGGATCTCAAGCCCTCACTGGCTGATAGCCAGAGGTCTCCCTTAGGTCTTTGCCACCTGGGCCTCTCCCTCAGAGAAAGTAAGAAAATGAGAGAAAGCAGTAAAAATGAAATCATGGTCTTTTTATAACTATATCTCTGAAGTAAAATCCCATCACTTTTGCCATATTCTGCTTCTTAGAAATAAGTTAGTAGGTTGGTCCCCATTCAAGGATATGGAATTATACAAGAATCCAAAAGGCAAGAGTCACTGAGGAGCATCTTGGAGGCTGTCTACCGCACCCAGGATAGCCAAAACATTCTTGTTTATAAAAAAAGAAAAAGGGACAAAGTTGAAAGACAAACAGTACCTGATGCAAGACCTAGTATAAAGCTATAGTAGTGAAGAAAGTGTGGTATTGACGTAAAGATAGAAAAATAGTTTAGTGGAAGTAAATCCAGAAATAGACTCATACATGTAGCCAGTTGACTTTTTTTTTTAAACAAAGGGGCCATAACAATTTAATATAGAAAAAAAAATCATTTTCAACAAAGGGCATTTGAAGAACTGGATAAATATGTGAGAAAAAGGAAACTATTAATTTGAGGTGGATCATGGGCCTAAATATAAAAACTAAAACCATAAAGCTTCTCATAGAACATACAGAGAAAGAGTTCTATGTGTTCATAGAGGGACTGATATCAAGAATTTACGGAGAAATCTCTACAAATCAATAATAAAAGGTTTAATAATAAAAGCCCAATTACAAAATGGGCTAAAGTTTTGGATAGATACTTCACAAAGGAAGATGCAGAGATGGCCAACAGGCACATGAAAATATGTTCAACGTCATTATCAGGGAAATTTAAATTGCAATGAAATACTACCATTCACTCACCAGAAAAGCTATAATTGAAAAAGAGTTAACAATAGATAATGATGACAAAGATGTGGAACAACAGAAACTTCTTGTGGGGATGATAGGACCACTTTGGAAAACTTCTGGTGGCTTCCTTATACATGTATTTGTTGTTCAGTTGCTAAGTTATGTCCAACTCTTTGCAACCCCAAGGACTCCAGCATGGCAGGCTCCCCTGTCCTTCCCTATCTCCTGGAATTTGCTCAAATTCATGTCCACTGAGTCGGTGATGCTATCTAACCATCTCATCCTCTGCTGCCCTCTTCTCCTTTTGCCTTCAATTTTCCCCAGCATCAGGGTCTTTCCCAATGACTTGGCTCTTCACATCAGATGACCAAGGTAGTGGAGCTTCAGCTTTAGCATCGGTTCTTATAATGAATATTCAGGATTGATTGATTTCCTTTAGGATTGACTCGTTTAATCCCTTTATATGTATACCTATCTTTTGACTGACATGGAACAACAGCCTGGTTCCAAATAGGTAAAGAAGTACGTCAAGATTGCATATTGTCACCCTGCTTATTTAACTTATATGCAGAGTATATCATGCGAAATGCTGGGCTGGATGAAGCACAAGCTGGAATCAAGATTGTTGGGAGAAATATCAATAACCTCAGATATGCAGATGACACCACCCTTATGGCAGAAAGTGAAGAAGAACTAAAGAGCCTCTTGATGAAAGTGAAAGAGGAGAGTGAAAAAGTTGGCTTAAAACTCAATATTCAGAAAACTAAGTTCATGGCATCTTGTCGCATCACTTCATGGCAAATAGATGGGGAAACAATGGAAACAGTGACAGACTTTATTTTGGGGGGCTCCAAAATCACTGCAGATGGTGACTGCAGCAATGAAATTAAAAGATGCTTGCCCCTTGGAAGAAAAGCTGTGACCAACCTAGACAGTATATTAAAAAGCAGAGATGTTATTTTGCCAGCAAAAATCCTTCTAGTCAAAGTTATGGTTTTTCCAGTAGTCATGTATGGATGTTAAAGCTAGACTATAAAGACAGCTGAGCACCAAAGAATTGATGCTTTGAACTGTGGTGTTGANCCCTTGGAAGAAAAGCTGTGACCAACCTAGACAGTATATTAAAAAGCAGAGATGTTATTTTGCCAGCAAAAATCCTTCTAGTCAAAGTTATGGTTTTTCCAGTAGTCATGTATGGATGTTAAAGCTAGACTATAAAGACAGCTGAGCACCAAAGAATTGATGCTTTGAACTGTGGTGTTGAAAAAGACTCCTGAGAGTCCCTTGGACAGCAAGGAGATTCAACCAGTCATTCCTAAAGGAAATCAGTCTTGATATTCATCGGGAGGACTGATGCTGAAGCTGGAACTCCAATACTTTGGCCACCTGATGTGAAGAACTGACTCATTTGAAAAGACTCTGATGCTGGGAAAGACTGAAGGCAGGAGGAGAGGGGGATGACAGAGGATGAGATGGTTGGATGGCATCACCGATGCGATGGACTTGAGTTTAAGCAAGCTCTGGGNATGGACATGGGTTTGGGTGGACTCTGGGAGTTGGTGATGGACAGGGAGGCCTGGAGTGCTGCAGTTCATGGGGTAGCAAAGAGTTGGACACGACTGAGCAACTGAACTGAAGACACACCAGCACCAAACTGATGATTTCATGTCAATACAAACTGAAAGAAAAGTGAAAAGGGAGCGACTTTCTCAATATATGATTCAATGTTCACTCACTCTTGTCAGGTGTATTTCCTAAGTACATCCCAAGTCCACGTCTCAAGTTCTGAGAAACAGTGATTAACGAGACCCCACCTTAAATTAATCTCCTGGGTTAAAGACACGGGCAGATTCTGGAGTTACACAAAACTGGATTCAAATTCCAGCCGTCACTTACTAGCTGTGCGATCTTGAGCAAAAACTTAAGTCTCATTTTCCTTACCGGCAAAGTAGGAGTCTGAACTCCACCACCTCATAAGGGAAGTGAATTCACTCAGTCGTGTCCGACTCTTTGCGACCCCATGGACTGTAGCCTATCAGGCTCCTCGGTCCATGGGATTTTCCAGGGAAGAGTGCTGGAGTGGGTTGCCATTTCCTTCTCCAGGGGATCTTCCCCACCCAGGAATCGAACCCGGGTCTCCCGCATTGCAGGCAGACGCTTTACCGTCTGAGCCACCAGGGGAGACCTAAAGAAGGAGTAACAGGACTTAACTCACGGGGTTGTTGTGGAAATAGTTTAAGCGCAGTACCTGGGACTTAATTATGCAATTAAAAACCAGCAACTATCACTAATTTCCTTTCAAAAGAACAACAAAAAGGACAGTGAAGCCCAGGCTGCAGAAGCGAGCTGCCCAGGTCTCAGGGTCCCCCATACAACCTCCAGCCCTTCCCTCAGGACGCGAACCTCCCTACCTCCCACAAACTCCGACATTTCCCTCCTTCGCCTGCCAAATCCTTACCTTCCCGCTGCCGGCGGGGCCCATAACCAGCTGAGCGTACCGAGGCATGGTAGCTCCCCCGGTTCCTGACGCCTCCAGTCATACAGACTTAGAATCTGACCACCACGCTCCCTTCAGCCTTCGCGCGACGCCCACTAAGTTCCGGGAACACGAAGTAGAAACCAATTGCAATCCAACTTCCTTGGCGTCTTCTGTTCTGCCACGCCTCCGACTACGGAGCGTCCCGAAGGCCAAATCCCAGGAGAAACACGTTTTGCCAAAAGTCCCAGGATAATTTGCGCGTGCGCAGAAGAAGTTGGCGGAAATCAACAATTGGGATTCTGGCAAAGTCTGGTTGCCTTGGTGATAACGGACAACCGACAACGCTCCGCATCCCTCAGCGAGGTGCTTTGGTCCTTGGTTTGCGTACTGCTGTTTGACCTATATGGTGACCCTCAAGATTTGCAGATTTGCAGAGGGTCTGGATACTGACGTGAAAGGCACCTTTTGTTTAAGAGGGAAAGCATACTTCCTTTCTGCGACGCATCCCTTCCACAAAAAGACGCAAATGAACAAACGCGTAATCAACTAATGAACTCCCGCCCCTCCCCCAACTTA